>LR753306.1:74941-113847 GCA_902729485.2 Mus minutoides
CTTATTGACCAAAATTCATGTTTTTATAATATATTCAAAATGATGTCTAAAGGCTGTCATTAAGACTTTTATGACTCAGCTGGTAGATTGCTTCCCATTCAAGCATGAGTATCTCAGGTCCATCCATAAATAGGGGTTTAAAAAAAGCCAAGCATGGTGATCTGGTCCTTGAATTCCAGCACTGGCACAGTAGAGAGAAGCGAATCCTTTGATTTTCTAGCTATCTAGCTAATCAGTGTGGTTAGTTTAAGGGAGAGACCATGTCTCAAACAATAGTGTCAAAAATCATTGAGCAAGACATCCAACATTGGACTGTGGCTTGGCTTCCACATGTTTGTGTGGACTGAAGTTCATTCACATCAACAAGTATACATTCATACACACAAATCCTATTGATGCATGCTTCTTTTTTTCCCTGAGATTATTCTTTTTTAATTGAGTCTTCTCTCAATTTGTATTTGATTGTGTCACATGAGTGTTTATTTCATTAATCTAAATTAGTAACTTTTGCCTCTTGCATTATAATATAATGTAAAAGAGTTCTATTAGAACTCACCATGTAGCCTTAGCTAGCCCCAAGCACAAAGCAAATCTTATACCTCAGCCAAACAAGAACTAGAATGATAAGAACACACCATCTTTTCCAGCTATATTTACTTAGTTTTTGTGTTATTGCAGATTAAAATCAGTGCCTATAGAATTCTTAGCAAGGCATCTGCCTTGGAGCAACATTCCATACCCCGCCCATCTGGATTTATTATTACAACGATCTTTAAATGGCAATTATGCTCTAGCTTATACGTTCTCTTTCTCTTCACAATAGATCCTCAACAGTGATTTTAACTTTCTATAGTTTCATAGATAAGAATTATATTTACTCCATTTTTACCCATTTCTCCCATGCCAACTCCTCCCATGTCCCCCATCCCCATTGAACTCTTAGTTTTTATTGTTACATAAATATGTATATATATATATATATATATATATATATATATATATATATATATATATATATATATATATATATATATATATATATATATATATATGTGTGTGTGTGTGTGTGTGTGTGTGTGTGTGTGTGTGTGTGTGTGTGCGTGTGTGTGTGTGTGTGTGTGTGTGCATGCTCTCATGTCCATGTGCATGAACGCGTGCATGTGCCTATGTTTAATGATACTTTGGATTTAGCAATTTATCAGGAGGCTTATTCCTGGAAAACACTTATTCAATCTCTGTCTGTCTGTCTGTCTGTCTGTCTGTCTGTCTGTCTGTCTCTCTCTGTCTCTCTCCCTTTCCCTCTCCCTCCCCCCCTCATGCACCATTGATAGCTCATAGCTGCACATATAGAGGGTGACTTTGTGAAATTTTCTCCATCCATATATGAGCCAGAAAAGTGGGATACATGCTCTGAGAGTGCATCTTCTAAACAAGACAAGGAAGGTGCCATGAAATGTACACAATGTGATTACCTACATGACCTGCACAATGGGAAAAGCAGTTGACATGCCAAAATGACATATATATATATATATATATATATATATATATATATATACACACATATATATATATATGTATATATATACATATATATGCATGTATACAGATATAAACATCTATATATCTATATCTATATCTGTGTAATGTTTATGTTACCTGTGCAACTCAAGGATTAACAGCAAATTTGTATGAAAGAAAATCCAGAGCCATAGATGCAGTTCTATAAATTGTTGAGTAAAAATAGTAAATATAACTGAAATAAGCTATGTAAAATAGTGCTGAGTATTAAATTTAAGTCAGGAAAGGAAGGAGGAGAAGGTTTCCATAGATTGCCAATACCATGAGAGAAAGCAGTTTGTAATAACATTTTGAATTAGATGGCAATTTGAAATTGTAATTGCCTATATATGATTATTTGAAAAAGATTGAGTATGTTTTTTTTTTGTTTCTGTTTTTTTGACAAAAATATGCAAGGACAAGTAATGTGACGAAAAAATATATTTTGGTTCATGGTTTCAGAGACTTTAATGCATGATTATTTGGTATCATTGTATGTGAGGCAATGAATGCTGAAGCAGAATATCATGGTGGAACATTTCTACTTCAACATGGAGAAGGTCAATGTGGTAAAGGACCTGAGACAAGATACAACTTTCAAAGACACATATCTCAGGATTTCCTTGCTATTTCTACAATAAATTTCATCTATAATCTTTTCATCTCACAATTCTGCATATGTGGGAAAACAATTCTACAAGTGCCTTGACTGCTTTGCCATTTAAATATTTCTACTCCCAGTAATCTCAGACCATCACTTTTACATTCTGCCTTCCACCAACAACTATTTGAACAAACAAATAGTTCATTAAACTTCTTTGTCATTTTGTAACAAATATCTTTTTTAATACACTTTCAAGTAAATTTCTTAACTTTCAAGTAAATTAAAATGGCCATATTTCAATTATTTGACAGTTTCATACATGCACAAAATTTCTTGTGTTTACTCTCTGTTATCATCTTCTTACTCCTTGTCTATGTTTCCTCCACAGTATAAGTCACGTTCAAACATTTCATGTCTTTTGTTTTGAGGTTAAGATGAACCAGAGCCATCTGTATGGCAATAGATTTTAGAACTACACTTTAAGGGAATCAACTTTTCATTTTCATTATGTAGCTTGAGACTCTTTGTCTTTCTATTTGTGGTGACATTTATGCTCTTAAATGTGTAAAGCATTTTAGAGATCTTTATGAACTTTTGGTGAATATTACCACGTGAAATTTGAAAAGGTACACTAAACAATCTAGCCAATATTTGGATGTAGAAAAACCAGAGACCTAGAAAGAAGTTAACTGCAGAGGTCTTATCAAAAATGTATGGTGAAATAAAACCAAAATAAATATTTGACTTTTCTGATTTCATAGTAAATGTTCTTTTAATAGCAGCATGTTAAAAGATTTTTATATTGACAACTGAGTACCTGTATATATGAGAGAGATAAAACGATTGTACAACTAAGTACATGGTTCTGAACATATTGATTTTCCATTTTCTTCCTGGCTTTGCTCATATGTGAAATGAAGATGACAAAAATCAGTTTCCTATATTTGTTGTATTGAGTGAGATTATCTTTTTAAATAGCATATTGGATGGCTTAGAAATGACAGCCAATTTTTATTCCTATTATTATATACTTGTGAAGCCTTACTAAAAGTAATAAATTTGTAGTATACATACTTTGTGATAGTTGATTCTTTTCATATCTTGGTCTTATTTGATTTAAAAGGTTTAGAAAACACATAACTTATTAAAACTGTGAATAAATATCAAATCATAGTTTTAGGGAGTTTATTTCTCTCTAGCTGATAATGTTTTCAATGAATTTTATTGTTAGTTATGATAAACCAAATAGAACAGATCTTTGAATATCTACATTTGAGTACAGAATAATTTTATTAGAATTTACATTTCTTTTCATATGTTTGTGAATATGTGCATTGGAAGGCTTGAACATGCCATGATGTGTATCTGGAAGTCAGAGGATATATTGTGTGAGTCAGCTCCCTCCTTCCATCTGTCATATCCAGGGATCATCCTCAAATATTTATGCTTGATGTCAACCTTTCCCTGCTGACCCATATCAATGCTCCATCATTTCACTTATTTTTATGAGAATTATGAAGAATTCATTTGAATTACCTTTTCCTGCTACGGATTAGTTATCTACCTTGTTTAAGTTAGTTTGTGAATACTTCCTCATTAGCCTTTATATATTTTTGTAGAAAATAATGATTGGGTCTGCAAATTTGTATAGTGTCCAGCCTATAAAGGGCAAACTACAAGATATAAAATACCAGGAAGATTAGAAAGATAAGACATTAAATATTAAGGGACCTGATCAATGATAATACAATATGCCAATACAATATGCCAATAGAATTTTTTATATAACCCACATGAGAGGCATTATCACATTAGGATTCATCTTTTTATCAACATTTGTATACATAGAAAGTTGTCCAATTGTCAGTTATGAAAAATGGCGATGTGTATCTTAGTCCTTTATATGGGCACATTTAAGAAACTCATATCTTTTGGTAAATATCCAAATTGTGGTTGCTGATCTAAGAAGTAAATTCGTGGATTGATAGCTGACTGTCAGTTGGAATACATCAAGAGTTATTTATATATATATTTAGCATAGAGCTGATTCACTTTGTCTCAAAATTAAAAAGTCCAAATTAGATAAATATTTCTTCTATGTTATAGTTTTTAGTGTAATGATAGCTATAATTTTTTGCTTCTATGGCAGACTTTGAAAGGATGTAGGTCTTCACTACATAAAAATGCAATAAATTAACAGAAACTACTGTGTTAGAGAAATAATAGTCCATATGTTTACGAATGCTGATGGGATGCCTGGTTGGCATCCAAGGATGTTAAGGCTAAACAAAGTTTCCATCTAATAATGAATATCATTTCTCACTTTTTGTCCTTATGAGCTGAGGGACTGAAATATTCATGACCAAATGCTTACCTGTGAAAAAAGCTGTGTGTTGCAAAACTGTGGGTGTTAATATAATGATTACAGTGTTTGGTTAAACCCATAAATCAGAAACATTGTTGTGCAAAGCAAATTTTCTGTCTTGCTTTAAAATTAGTGTTCACTAAAGCTTAAACTAGTTTTGTTTTTCTATTATATTGAATTTTGAAATTAGAGAAAATGCATGCTATATGATACTTTTAGAAAATTGTTCTGTATCACACAGTTTTGCTCTCTATGATGTTGTTTCTCTACATCTATACTGAAGTGATAGTTGCTTTACTCCTACCTTCTTTGATATGTTCATTGTGGTCCAAGTCTGAATTTCTCCTACAGTTATATCTCATTTATAAAAGAGCACAATTTCTTTAAAATGTACTGAACATGTTACTATTAAACATAAATGAGTATAAAATTAACGTGAAATCTACTAATTTCATATAAAAAGGAATTAGAAATTAGTTAACTGTGAACTTTTTCTTTAATAGAGAAAAAAGTTTTTCTTGGACTAACATTTGTATACATTAGTTTCATAATGGGTGATAGAAACAACTGTTTTTAATTTAATAGTTGTTATAAAAGGTAAATGACCAAAATAATTAAACTTGTTTGATGATTTATTTAATAAAACAATAACATGATAGTTAATTTTCATGATCAATTCAACTGGATGGAAATGCCCAAGACACATACCTCTTACTGTGTGTGAGGATGTTTTCAGAAAGTTGTACCTAAAGAGGAAATACATACCCTGAGTCAGGGTGGTAGCATCTCCTAAACTAGTATCTCAGATAGAATTAAAGGAGGGAGAAAGCTGAGCATTAGCAGTCTTTGTTTTCAGATCCCTGACAATATGCCCAGCTGTAACATGTTCCTATTGCCATGATGAATTCTAACTTTAAACTTTTTAAAATTAGATATTTTCTTTATTTACATTTCAAATGCTATCCCAAAAGTACCCTATACCCTCCCAGTGCCCTACTCCCCTACCCACCCACTCATGCTTCTTGGCCCTGGCTTTCCCCTGTACTGGAGCATATAAAGTTTGCAAGACTTCTCTTCCCAATGATGGCTGACTAGGCTATCTTCTGCTACATATGCAGCTAGAGACATGAGCTCTGGGGGTACTGGTTAGTTCATATTGTTCCACCTATAGGGTTGCAGACCCCTTCAACTCCTTGGGTGCTTTCTCCAGCTTCTCCATTGGGGCCCCTGTGTTCCATCCTATAGATGACTGTGAGAATCCACTTCTGTATTTGCCAGGCACTGGCATAGCCTCACTCGAGATAGCTATATCAGGGTCCTTCCAGCAAACTCTTGCTGGCATATGCAATAGTGTCTGGGTTTGGTGGCTGATTATGGAATGGATCCCTGGGTGGGGTAGTCTCTGGATGGTCCGTTCTTTCTTTCATCTTAGCTCCAAACTTTGTCTCTGTAACTCCTTCCATGGGTGTGTTGTTCCCTATTCTAAGGAGGAATGAAGTATCCACACTTTGGTATTCCTTCTTGATTTTATGTTTTTCAAATTGTATCTTGGGTATTCTAAGTTTCTGCACTAATATCCACTTATCAGTGAGTGCATATCAAGTGACTTCTTTTGTGATTGGGTTACCTCACTCAGGATGATATCCTCCAGATACTTCCATTTGCCCAAGAATTTCATAAATTCATTGTTTTTAATAGCTGAGTAGTACTCCATTATGTAAATGTACCATATTTTCTGTATGCATTCCTCTGTTGAGGGACATCTGGGTTCTTTCCAGCTTCTGGCTCTTATAAACAAGGTTGCTATGAACATAGTGGAACATGTGTTCTTTTTTAAACTTTTAAACTAATAAGTTTAATGCCACCCTAACTACATGAATCTTGACTCAAAAAAAAAAAACAAACCACATAGTATAAACAAGTAGGATACTGGCATGATTATTGCTATCAGTCAGAGATACTGCATTAGAAAGCAGAAGTACATGTAGTGGGCAGTTTAGTGAGGACAAGGCAGGTGGGGAAAACCCAGAAGTAAAATTTAAAAATATTAACACAACAAAGGAGAACCCTCATCCTTCCCATTGAAACAATAGGAAAAAAAAAAAAAGAAAGAAAGAAAGAAAAGAAAATTGCCTGAAGGCAGTAACTCCACCCACCAAAGGATTCAACTTGTTAAAATGCAAATCCTTTTGAAAGAGCTGGGCCTGAACTGAGAAAGCCCAGGTGAATAACATCTGCAGAAAAAATGGGTGTTTTCACATTTAGATTGCAAGGAACACCTAAGTCACCAAAACATTAGCCACATTAAATTGGCAGAAGAATTTGATAGCATTGTCTATGTAGTTTCACTTACAAAGTTTTGGTTATTTGTGCCAAGATGCCAGAAAGCCTATGAGGTCAGTAAACTTTTTTTCTCTTTATTAGATATTTTCTTTATTTACGTTTCAAGTGTTATCCAGAAATTTCCCCATACCCTCCCCCATCCCCGCCCTGCTCCCCTACCCACCCCCTCCCACATAATGGCCCTGGCATTCTCCTGTACTGGGGCATATAAAGTCTGCATGACCAAGGGGCCTCTCCTCCCAGTGATGGCCAATTAGGCCATCTTCTTCCATATATGCAGCTAGTAAATTTTTGTATGGTAAGATTCACTTCAACTGGGCTAGAGAGGCCATTGTGTGAAGCTAAGAGGGTGAAACCTGCCTTGTGACTCAGAGCATATGATGCTAAACATCAGAACAATATACTATATGGCTATATACTGAGGAACCTTAAAGTCAGCCGAAGAGACATGTTATAGGTACTGCAGGCAACAGAATTGAAAAGACAAGGCCTTCCCCACCATAGTGAAATAAAATTCTAAAATTTGTACATAAATTCTTCTTTTATGCTGTTTTTCATTGAGTATTTGACCACAGTAAAGTTTAGTAACCAATGCAGATAATATTAACAAAATTATACTATATGCCCAAGAATGTAAATCATTAGGTTACCTATTCACAAGACTCATATGAAGTACATTTATATTTCTGAGTTTATAGAACAAATCAAATTATGGATCTCTATGTGTGGATATTGTTTTCTCTAAGAATTTATTTTCATAAACCTTGTTTATGGGCTTTGCAATTGAGTTCTAACAACAGAACTTCAACTAGTATCCCCCAAAAATGATGTACAAAGTATTTTTTTGTGCTTATGAGAAAATCAATATCTGAACATTTTATGAGTATATTTTATAGAAACTCTTCATTATCAGTCAATTATTGCACCATTATTTCATTACAAAATTTTAGGAATAGAAACATAACTCAGAGCTCTTGAAGCACTTGTTTGTGACCTGGTTTTAGTTCCCCATGCCCACAATGAGTGGCTCAGAACTGCATGTAATATGCCTCACTGGGGTGATTCTCAGGTGCATATAATATACCCACATTGGGTGGTTCTCAGGTGCATATAATATACCCACATTGGGTGGCTCACAACTGCATGTATTCCTGTTTCGTGGGAACCAATAACACTTTCTTGCTTTTAAGTGTACCTGTGCATATACAGAGCACATAAATTCATTCAAGTACATACATATAAATAAAAACAAATTTTAGGACAATTTGTTACTCTTCTGTATTATCTACCTTATCTACTCTTTATGGTTTTTTTTTGTTTGTTTTTTTGTATGTTTGCTTCTTGATCACACAAGAAAGGTAGAAAAAAATCAGATATTCTTGAAGCATTAATAATGTGTTAGATTTATCTTAGTGATTCAATCACCTTCATTAAATAACACTGATCACTGATACAATAGAGTTTAATATGATCATCATTTATCATTACAGTGTAACTAAAGGCTAGGGTTTTAAAGTGATTTAGAACCTTCTTTTTGGTAAATGGATTTTCTTCCCACTCTCAGTCTATTCTGAGAAAGTCTATGCATAATGTTTCTGTTAGACCCCCACCTCTGTTTTTTTGTTTTAATTTAATTTTATTGTAATTCATTTTTTACACTCCATATTCCATTTTCTACCCCTCCCCATCCACTCTCTAACTGCTCCACATTCCACACCTCCTTCCTACCCCACCTGGTCTCCATGTGGATGCCCACACCCACAACCCCACCTGACCTCTAAACTCTCTGGGGCCTCTAGTCTCTTGACGCTTAAGTGCATCATCTCTGAATGAGCACAGACCCTGCATTCCTCTAATGTATGTTGTGTTGGAGGCCTCATATCAGCTGGTGTATGCTACCTGTTCGGTGGTCCAGTGTTTGAGAGATCTCAGGGGTCCAGGTTAATTGAGACTGCTTATCCTCCTACAGGGTTGCCCATCTCCTCAGCTTCTTTTAGCTTTTCCCTAATTCAACAACTGGGGTCAGCTGCTTCTGTCCATTGGTTGGGTGCAAATATCTACATCTGACTCAGCTACTTGTTGGGTCTTTCAGAGGGTCATGATAGGTCCCTTCTTGTGAGTGCTCCATAGCCTCAGTAATAGTGTCAGGCCTTCGGAACTCCCACTTTGGGCCTGTTGTTGGACCTTCTTTCCTCAGGGTCCTCTCCATTTCCATCCCTGTGATTCTTTTAGACAGGAACAATTATGGGTTAGAGTTGTGACTGAAAGATGGCCCTCCTCCCTCATTTGATGTCCTGTCTTCCTGATGGAGGTGGGGTCTATAAGATCCCTCTCTCTACTGTTGGGCAATTCATCTAGGGTCCCTCCCTATGAGTCCTGGGAGCCTCTTACCTCCTAGGTCTTTGGTGCATTCTGGGGTGCCCCCCCAACCTCCTATTTCCTGAGGTTGTCTGTTTTCATTCTTTCTGCTGGACCTCAGGGTTTCAGTCCTTTTTCCTCACCCAATACCAGATCAGGTTCCCCTCTACCCCCCTACTGCTCCCCACCCTATCCACTTTCCCTCCCAAGTTCCTCCCTCCCTCCCTACTTGTGATTGGTTTCTTCTCTCTCCTGTCTCTGGTTTAAATTAGAAATAAGACATTCGTTATGAAAAAAAGAGATGTATATATTGCATAATAATTTGTTGTATAATAAATAAAAGTTGATTAAACATGAATTGTGAGAGGAAAGAATAAAAATATAATCATATATGTTATAGGTCATCTATTGAAAGACTATTTCTACTTCATCTTATTAAATTGAGCAAAGTAAACTTTGTATTTTACTAGCATATTTTTGCCTAATTGTGTTTTCAAAATTTGCATGTAAAATGGGCGAATCATTTTGTAAAATTTGAATAAAATGGGATTAAAAATATTAAAACATACATTGCATATGTACATGAATTTGTCAATGAATTCATAACATTTTAAAATGGGCTGATATAATGGTATAGAAAGTAACAGTATTTGCTATCTTTACCTATTTGCATTAGAACATTTTCTATAAACAGTTAAATTAATTTGGTAATACTTTTTGTGTAGTTTGAGTAGCTATACTTTTAAGTCAAACTATTTGCTAAAGTATACCAGTAGGCAGTTCATCCTAAGTCTGCTAATGCTAATATTCAATGTTTAATTTGATGAGCAGATCCTCTTCTATCTCAGGTCTTCTTACTGCCTACTTTACAAATTATGGATCATTGGACAAATGTTCCCAGACTTCTATTTTCTGCTGTCTACTCATTGCAGTTTTTAAATCAATAGAAGAAAATGCCACTTTTTTACTTTCTTTAATGATTAGTTCTGCTTGGATTTATCCTTGCTGTGTGACTGTCACCTTCTAAAACTGTTTACTTAGAACTATTGGACCTGAAGTGTGCAGAAAATTTTGTGCCTTAGAGCCACAGAATATATGTGCTTGTTTTACTTAAGAAGTTAGAATAATGACAATTTCTCATATGCTCCAAACCCATTTTTTTGCTGTCCAATTAATTTTTGTCAAATCTCTATTATGTGAAGTATAAGTTCCATATTGGAGCTATATAACATAAATCTACATAGCATATTTGATACATATCTACATAGCATATATGTATACACAACATATGATACATATAGATGAAATAAAATTATTAAATATATACAATGCTCATTTCCTTAGTAATTGCAATTATATATATATATATATATATATATATATATATATATATATATATATATAATACATCTTGATAATAAATAGAGATGTATTTGCAAAAGTCCTTTTGTGCGTTAAAATGTGGATTTGTATTTAATTATTATTCACTTTTTTACTTTGCTTCAGCCTTGCCATTTGTTGTTGTGTTGTTTTGCTCTATATATGTTTGACAACATTTCAATCAAGTTTAAAATAAATGAAGCTTATTATAAACGGTACCATTTTGGAGGATACCTAGTAGTTCCTTTAAAATGCACAGTTAGTGTAGTTTTAGTAGGTTTCCATCTATGTTGAAATCTGTTGGTAAAAGAAGAGAGCACACCATTACCATTGATTAGACTAGGAGGTAACTTGGAATAATAGATGCAGATTATTGGACATTACATCTTACCTGGAAAGGAAAGAACAAAGATGCATTAGGAAGTGCCTATTCCTGCTATCACCAATACTCAGTAGTTCAGCACGTACATGCAGGATGCTGATCTTCTCTTTCCTGCACACACTCAGTGCTCAGTAGAGTGCAATTAATTTGGCCACAACAATTGCTGAGCAGGTGACTTGATTACACTGAAATCAGGCAGAAAATGTCCTCTTCTGGCCACTCAAGTGAATCGGTAAAATTATGGAGCAGCAAAACTAATTCAATGCCTTGGGCCATCAGAAATGCCACTTCCTGTAAGTCAAGCCTTCACTTAGTGTGAAATCGTTTTGTTTTATTGTCTTTCACATAATGCTTATTTGAGCTAATCCACTTAGGATATGTGAATTGGTGAGTGTGTTTGGATAGTTTCAGATAGTCAACCTTTTCATCTACTAGTACTTAAATATTTCATCATTATTTTTTGAGCACTCTTTCATACATGAACTCTGTATTTAAATAATTTATGCCACTCCTGCCTCCTTTACCTCTTTCCATATCTACTGACTTTTCTTAAAATTCAAGAGCTAGTCTTTTTTAAATAATTATTAACTGATAACATGTGTGTGGGTGTGTAGGTATTTGTTTTTGTGTTTCTATATATAAGCTACTCAGTCTATTTAATGTTGCACACATATATGCATACATATACACATACACATACACATATACATATATAATGTTTCTAGGGCTGACTACTTAAGACTAGGTAACTCATCAGGAAACTAATTCTTCAGAATACCTGGCTCTCCCTCTCTCAAGCAGCCATTAATTACCTGCTTCTCATCATCTATGGGCAGTACCCTGTGAGTTTCTCCCATGCACACTGACATGTGACTTGGTGTTGTGATAGTGCAGGCCATTTATATGTGCTTATATTGTAATGATTTTGTGGGTTCAAGGTAACACTATCAGCAGATAGCATGATCCTCAGCCTCTTACTATCTTTCTTTTTCTTCTACAGTGTCCCAAAAAACCTTATCTTTAGGGTTTGTTTTGTAGAAATATCTATTGGGTTGGGCAATATTTGGACATTTGTTCTCTGAATTTTGATCT
The DNA here is from genome assembly GCA_902729485.2 of Mus minutoides. Lineage (NCBI taxonomy): Eukaryota > Metazoa > Chordata > Mammalia > Rodentia > Muridae > Mus > Mus minutoides. The sequence goes on from LR753306.1 coordinate 87,026, forward strand.
AATGTTACTTTCTGTAGATATCTCTGGTGCAAAACGTAACTTCCTTGATTAGTGGTAAAAGCTGCACCTATCTGTGAGTATAAGTGTACTTATTGAGAATACAATTAAGAATGATACTGGTTTCTGAAAGAGGCAGTGGTAGGCTTTCCTCTGGGTCAATGACCTATCTAGACACAGGTGGGTTTACAGTGGCTGGCATGATTTCCCTTTGTTGTGTGAACCTTAGTCTAATTAGACTGCTGTTGATTATCCCTGAGATATAAGTGCTACTATTGAACCTTTGTGTGTATCTTCCCAGGCAGATCATTGTTGTGGTTAATAAGGAACTAAAAGGGTCTGCAACCTTATAGGAGGAACAACAATATGAACTAAACAGTACCTCCCAGAACTTGTATCTCTAGCTACATATGTAGCAGAGGATGGCCTAGTCGGCCATCAATGGGAGGAGAGGCCCTTCATCTTGTGAAGGTTCTATGCTCCAGCACAAGGGAATGTCAGGGCCAGAAAGTGGGAGAGGGTAGGTTGGGGAGAAGGACAGGGGGAGATGTAAATGAAGAAAATAGCTAATAAAAATATTCTTTAAAGCAGAATAGGACTATTGATTGTTTTTCTCCACTGGCAAATTGAATAATACCTTTATATACTATGAGAACTAATCTTCATGAAAGACTGTGAATTAGTTACAGCATGAGCCTTCCAAAATGTGTTTTGTCTTCAGCAATAGCGTCTTATCCTTGAATTCTGGGGCACAACCAGGGACAGCTACATTACTATTGTTTGGGAAGCCTCTTATACTTCCACTACCAATGACTTGAAGGGGGTTTCTTATTCTTACTTAGTATTGGGGGTTTTGGTTAGCATATATCTCCAATGGGTAATATAATTACCCCAAGAGGCATGATTTATTAGAGAAGTAAATACAGAGGAACAGTGAGGGAGGAAGAAAAACACCATTAAGGATGTTTGGAAAATCCATTTGAAAATATATTTTTAATGTTTAATTCTTACACATATGTAAAATGTGTTTAATTGTATAAACATCTTGATGTAGTACTGAAATATTATAAAATTTGAAATCCATTCAGGAAACATCCCAAATTTGTTACAGTACAAATTGCTAGTTGATACAAAGCAGTTCTTGTGATGTAAAATTGATTCACAATGGATAATAAAAGTTTAAATAAGATCAAATGTAATAAAATTGTTTTCTACTGCATTTGTCTTAATAGAAATTTAGACACCTAGACTCTATAAAATGGAACATAACTTTGGTTAAATAGAGATTTTTTTTAAGTGAGACATAATTTCCTGCTTATATTAGCTGTTCTTTTTTTAATTTCTGGATAAAATCTCCATGTGTCCTAGAATAGATTTATTATGATTAACAAAGTAATTTTGTTTTAATTAGCAAAATGAGAGATTTTTATTTACTAGTACTGCTGATACATTGAAACCATCTTTCTCAAAGTTTGGAACAGTGAGGGATAAGATTTTTGTTCAGGTTTGTAAAATATATTTGTGGATATTAAGGTTGTACATTAGAATCTTAATGTACATGATAATGTCTCTTAGTTGTCTCTTGAATGAGTCAAAGTATTCAGGCTATGAATTTTAAAGTATTTCACAAGGAATTTGTAGTAATCCAATTATATACCAATTTCTGCTTATTGAATACTCAAATATTCCTGTATTAGTTGACAATTTGTATATCAGTAAAGTATTAAAATTTCATATATATTCTAAATTATGTATATACATGTATGTACTTTATTGAAAATTCTATTAAATAGGCTAAAATTCTATTTTAAAATAATGACATTAAGAAATTTAAAACACTGATTATTAAAAAAATATGTTGTGTGTCTAAACTGAGTTATAGCAAGTGAGAAAAGATAGCATTACAATCTTTATCAAACTATAGTGATCTTGTGATATGTTGTTCCAAAGTAGAAGCATTCATACCACTGAATCTCAAATATAAAAATACATCATTAAAGTAAAAGAATATGTAAATATAAAATACAAGATTTTGGTTTCTGGCTGTCAAGCTAAAAATGCATACTGAGAAAAAAAAGAAGGAGCTTTATAGGGGGAGGGAAGAAAAAATGCATACTGATATCTCATATGTGATCTACATTATAGTAATCCACTTTTGTAAGTATAATTTAATTTTGTCAGTATATAAAAGTTTAATTTCCATTCTCTGTTAAAAATATAAGAGAAAATCTATGTAGTGCAAATTTTCACAAAATTTAGTATACCACTAATAAGGTACAGATTTTTAAAATGGTCTTCAATGAAATTTTGCTCTACCAAAAAAAAAAAAAAAAGAAAGAAAGAAAGAAAGAAAGAAAGAAAGAAAGAAAGAAAGAAAGAAAGAGAGAAAATTTCAAATGGTTCTACATAAGGTACTACTTATATTTTAGTAAATCAACATTTGACTTTGCTGACATATGGTTAAGAATAGTTAATTGGAGTAAAATTTATTTGCATATTAACATGTGTGGTTACTTTCAGAGTTCACTTTTTAAGGTTAATATCTGTAACTTTTTGATCAAAGAATGCATTAAGCAAATATAGTTATCAACTCAAAATTACTTACTTTTTTAAAATTTAAATTTGTTTTTGTTTTTGTTTTTTTTTTTTTTTTGAGACAGGGTTTCTCTGTATAACCCTGGCTGTCCTGGAACTCACTCTGTAGACCAGGCTGGCCTCAAACTGAGAAATCTGCCTGCCTCTGCCTCCCAATTGCTGGGATTAAAGGTTTGTGCCACCACCGCCCGGCAAAATTACTTTTAAGAAATTACTAGATTTATGCTGATAATATATTCATCTTCCTTATCTAATAACAAATATGAGGCTCATTTTCCTGGTTCCTAAATGTGACTATTTATAAAAGGGAATTGTATCAATCTTTGTCTTGATGATTAGAGTGTTTGGATACTAAATTATATTGCCTCTAAATACAAAATTGTAAGCTCAATAAAGGTATAATTTAAGTGTTAAGTTTTTCTAATATATTTATCTTATTCATTTTTTCAAAACACAAACATATACATACACACATATGTATTCCTCTGGGATTTTTGTACAATGTCTTTTGATCATATTCACCCTCAACTCTTCCCATATACATCCCTCCTTTTTTCCCTACCTAATTTGTATTGTTCTTGAGACAAGGTATCACAATGTAGCTCTGTAATCCTTGAGCTCACTATATATACTAGGCTAGTCTTAATCTCACAGAGATAGACCTGCTTCTGCCCCTCAAGTGCTGGGATTCAAGACATGTGCTACTGTGCCTGACTTGTATATTCTTTTTTAAACCCATCAAGACAAATGTATACTGTCCACTGAAGTTTGGTCAGCTTACCAATGACTACACTCTTAGAGACATTTGTCTGTCCTCCCAGCAGTTAACAACTAACTGCCAATATCTACATGGCTTGTGTTTGGTTCCTGTTCAAAGCTCCCATCTCTGTGCTGAACCTTGGTCTGGCTTGGGCTTACACAGGCCTTGTTCATCCTGATGTGAGTTTATGTATTCAACTGCCCTGCTGGGAATAGAAGACACTGTGTCCTGATTGCCTATATATTTCCTAGTTCTTATATGCTTTCTACCCCTTCCTCCACAATTATCCATGAGGAATATATATTGTACCCTTTCCTCCCAAATTGTACCCAGGGAGGCACAAAGAATTATTGTGTAGAATAAATGATCTTTTTCTGAAGTTTAACTTAGCAATTAAAATTCTATTAAATGACAAGTACAGGAACAGTCCTTTATTTTTCTTTTTCAAGTTTTTCAATGTTATGATGAACCTATCTGAGGTTGTACCAGTGAAGTATCATTGACCTTACAGGAGGTAAAATCATTCTTCCCAGACATTTTCCTGCGTAAATGTTAGTCTGTGATGATAGCTGTATGCTGTCAATTTATCAGAGTCCTAAGGAGAATTCAATGATTCACAAATAGTCAGTGATGGATATTTTGATCAAATGCTTCGATTCTGCAAACATTGCACTAAAACTTAGAACACTGTGGTGGAAATTACTGAGCATAATATATAAAATGGTATAGTTTTTATGCAACTGCTAAACTCAATGCCTAAAGATACATTTTACATGGGAAATATGACTTACAGAAAGCTCTTAAAATGAAAAGGAAAGGGCTAAGGGGAGAAGTGTGGTTTCAGTGTCCCCTCAGTAACAATAAATGAAAGATTTGTTCCTCATTAAATGATTTCTTGATGTTTCTCAATAGATTTTCAGCTAAACACTTGTTAATCCCAAAGCTCTGACAAGCGCGGCCAGCAGAATTAGGCCAACCACTGCTACAAATAGCTAGTGTACATGAAACGGTAATCATTGCTTTCCAGTCTATTATTAGATTAACTTCATAGGGATTGCTTTTTTCTCCTGTGAGTTGAGGCATAAATGACATGCTTTACCCTCCAATAAATCTAACAGCAGAGTGACTGTGACATGATGTTCATAGCCCTGGTCCCATGACAGATTATTTTTGATTGCTTCAGGAGTTTCTAGCAGCTTGAAACCATTAGAATTTAAGGCATCATTGAAATGTTACAGTATATCTAACTCATACAGAATATTGCTGAATCTGAATTATATAGTCACAGCTTTTTGCCCAATGGTATTGACTGTCACTCTGTGACTAACTTTGGAAACTGAGTAGAAATAATCAATTGAGTTGACAAAAATTATGCAGAAGAATGATGTCTCTATAAGGATTTCTAACATTTCTAATTAACTGTGGGGGGGTAGCTTTTATCTATATGTTGCATGTAACAACTTTGCTTCCTTCTTTTAAACTACATTATAAATGGGTGCTAAGAGATACCAAACCTTACACAAAAGTAGCTGTAAATACATTTTTTTCTTTAACAAAGCAATTCTATTGTTTCAACAGATAAGTTACTTGTGCTTTTGGTTGACATTTCCTTTTATTTTTAAATATTTTTATGATAGGTTAAATAAACATGTTTGCTACTTTTATATCACTTCAGTGTGACTAAAATAATCATTCAGTAGAAAATGTGTTTTCTCTTTGTTGTGAAACCTTGAGTCTTTCACTAGCAGAACTGGTTCCAATTGCTTCCTGAACATAATTTAATTTTAGGAGTATCTTTTTGTGTTGAGATTAAGGTGACGCTTTTTTCCTATAAACATCTTTGACTGTGCCTATTGTATATAGTGTAGGTTGTATGTTTTATTCCTCCAGTATATATCCTTCAGTATATCTTGTCTCAGAGATTATACTATACAATCACCTTATTTGCTAATACACCTAATCTTTTTAAACATAATTAATTAATTTATTATTCACTTATTCACTTTACATTCTACTCACTGGCCCCCTCCTGGTCACCCCTCTCACAGTCTTTCCCCCATTTTCCTCTCTACTTTTCCTCTGAGTGGGTGGGGCACACTGGGTATCTCCCCACCTTGGCACTTCACATCTCTAGCACTGAAGAAGTTTCCTCTCGCACTGAGGCCAGATAAGGCAGCCCAGCTAGAACACATCCCACAGACAGGCAACATGTTTTGGATAGTCCACACTCCAGTTTATTTATTTATTTACTTTGGGGTGTGGGGGGGAACCACATGAAGACCAAGCTGCACATCTGCTACATCTGAGCAGGGAGTCCTAGGGTCCAGCCTGTGTATGTTCTTTGGTTGGTCCTTCATTTTTGGAGAGCCGCAAGGGTCCAGGTTATTTGATGTTGTTGGTCTTACAGGGGAGTTACTATCTCCTTCAAGCCTGCAATCCTTTCTCCTATTTTTCCATAAGATTCCCCAAACTCTTTCCGCTATTTGGCTGTGGGTATCTGCATCCGTTTCAATCAGCTGCTGCTTGTAGCCTATCAGAGGACAATATTCTCCTCTCTGTAAGCATAACAGCATATCATGTAATAGTGTTAGGGATCGGTGCTTGTCCATGGCATGGGTCTCAATTGGGTCAGTTATTGGTTAGCCATCCCCTCATTTTACTCCATTCCCAATGCCTGCATTTCTTGTAGAGAGGATAATTTTTGGGATAAAAGTTTTGTGAGTGGGTTGGTATCCCTATCATTCCATTGGGGTTCCTGTCTGGCTACAGGAGTTGGCCTCTTCAGGTTCCATATTCCCAAAGATTGATTCTTGGATACCTCCCTTATCCCAGGTCTCTGTATTGTCCTGGATATGCCCTCCTTCCACCCCTGTCAGTTGCAGGTGTCTATTCATTCTCATGCCCATCTTGCCACCTAATCTTAATGGATCCAAATTGATCTATGACTGTGTTTTTGTGCTTAACATATGTAAAAATGACTTTTCACATTATTCCATATCCCAGACCTGTCAATTCAATACTTTTCTGACTTAAAAAATAAAGCAATGCTTACTATATAGCAATCTTCTTCATTTCAGACATACTTATCTGGAAGAAACTGTAGTGCTAACTTGCATCTAAAAATTTGAAAGCATCGTACCAACCACTGGTATTCACCCCTTACTTTGGTAGTTATAAACTAGCACTTCATGTACTTTCTTTCCCTATGTCACCACAATATCAAACACTATAACATATTTAATGATATGTTTCTTTCCATTGTATAAGGCAGTGACATTATTGCAAAGCACCCTAGGCATTGCAACTAATGAGGGGGCTAAAGATGTGCCTTTAAAAAATAAATATTGAAATGCAAAACACTTTGAATTGCTTTAATCAGAAATTTGGGGTATTTAAAAATTGTAAGTAACAATGCAATTCATTCTAAGAAAATGCGCAGTATGCATATAGAATAAAATGTACTATAACTTGATTGAGAAAGGGTTTCATGAATTTATATCAAGATATCTTAGACCAAAAATCTACAACTAATGTCAATCTAATGTAATCTAGCAATTGTCAATTATTTATTGTTTATAAGAGTCACTTACAGCGTGTACCTGGTAGTAGTGACAGATAATAAAAGTAGTAAAGGTAGCAATGTTCCCCCCAAAATAATGCTTATTGTTTTACTAATATATATTTTATTAACTAACCAGATAACTATCAGTTATTGCACAGTGTAGTTTATAAGCAAGGTCCAAGCAGCAGTTACTCTTTGGGAACACAATTCAACATAAAATATACATAATAATAGATAAAGAATTGTATTTAGATATTTAGTATGTATAAGTAGGTTGGAAACCTTAATATGTAGAGACATTTAGTGAGTATATGTAGGTAGGCTATTTTAACATATATGAAATAAGTCAAATGAATTGGATATCTGATTTGATACAGGGTAATATAAGGCCAAATATGTTAAATAACTGATTCTTATTTCTGCATCACTTAAGTTTCCCTGGTGGAGATATTTTCCCCTAAACATCAGTTACAAACTTTAAACATTTTTAACAAGTAAAATGATTCACACATATATACATGTTCGTACTTTGACAAAGATACCCTAGTGATTCTTCAGGGCAGGTTTGGACATTGTGCTTTAAAAAAAAAAACTTCATTTATTGTGCTGTTAATTCAGAACATTTTTCAAGCTGATAGGATACTCTGTCGGTGAACTATACCTCTAGCCAACAATATTCTCTAAATATATGTGTGGGGTTTTATTTTCTATTGAGGCTACTTTAAAAAACTTTAATGCTACTGCATTATGTAATAAGTAGAGATGTTGGATATATTAGTGAGACCTTAGTAAGTTGAATTGCTATGAAGTATAACACAATAATTGTCCTACTCATAGGCTGTGTATAGCTAAAATTATCACCATCATCATCACCATGAACACCAGCACCACCACCATCTCCATCACTTTGCAAACGAAAACAAGTCTTTCATAAAAACTGCATTATATTAATTATAGTGCCTCCCTCATTAGAAATGTGATTTCTGTCTTATTTTTAGTTTTACATGCTTAATTCAATTCATTAGAAAGTTGTTACATATGAATGTGCTGAAAATAGAAACAATGTGTCAAATAGAGTGTGTTAATACAAGTTTTTACAGAAGTGTTATATAGCATGTAGTAACATGTGTTTTATTAATTCAGTTACAAGTGTTTGTAAATTACAAGTTGGGAGAGAGCTGTACCAGAGATAGCTATGAGGTTAGTTTCTATTATAGCACTTCAAGTTTGACAATATTTCTTTTCTCATCTGTAATGCCATCATGATGTGATATAAAAATATTAATTTTGTTTTTAATTTAATTGATTGTCATTTCTGATTTTCTGGTAAACCTTTTTCACATTCTGTAAGAAATATATTTTAGTCATGCTTGCCCTTTTTTTTTTTCTTAAGTTGTTCTACTCTGTATGTGAAAATGTGAGTTGTGCGTACGTTGATGATGCAAAATATTGTAGTTGGTGCTATTCTTATCATGATTTGAATTTATTTGTTTTTCTGTCAGTTACTACTTTGATAGTGATGTAAGCTACATTATAGGATTAGAACATATATAAAATGTGAGAAATATGATTTTGTGGGCATCAGAGATTTTTTTCTGATCTATGAAATATGTTTAATTATCTCAAAAATATTATTCATCCACTGTTTTGATCTCAAGTGGTTAATAACATGAAATAAATCCACACGCCAGAAGCATATATCTTATGTGGACTGAAGCATACTTCTAAAAATAGCAATGCTATCCCAAATCACATGCATGCTGAAACACTTTATTATTTATGGCTTTCGGTTTTGTATATATTAAATGTAAATGTAATGAATTTTATAGAAATATATATATATATATATATATATATATATATATATATATATATATATATATATATTGTAAGAAATAAGTTTCAAGGTTCACATATGTTCTCAGGAATTAATATTCTGAATATTTACAACAGCAAGTCACTAGGGAATTTCAAATGGGGGTTGGCCAAACAGACCCCATCTGAAGAAACTATTTTCCTTATGTCTATCACCCTATCATTTACTGTAGTAAAACATAAAGCATAATTTGTATTATTGAGGGGAAATGGTAATTGAATTTAAGTAATAAATGTGCAATTTAGCAAGACAGGGTTTTTGTTTTGTTTTCTTTGTTTCGTTTTTACTATTTTAAGCCTATTATTTTAAAAATTACTTGAGTATTTAAAAAAAGCTGTAAAATTGTGCTGGGTGTCAGCACATTGCATCTTCAAACAATCTTTCATCTTCATTTCCCTTTGCTTGAATAGTAAAAAACTTTGTAAATTAGAAGCTAAAATTAATTGAATAAACTTCAATTGAATGTTTTTATGTTTTTATATGCATTTTAAAAAGTGCATTGTAAACTTTTCAGTGCTAGAGATAGTGGCTAACATGTCCATCCCTATTGATTTTAGTGCAGTGCAAGGAAAAATAATGCTGATGTCGTGTGAAGCATCATTTATTTTCTGTTTTTAAACTCAATATGTTTACTAATTTAATATACACTTTAATGCCAGTATGTATGATATCTAAATTAGATTTGACTAGAGTGATTTCCCAGCCAATATAGCAACCATGATTTGTGCAGTAGCTATTTTGTTTCAGTCTCCTAAAATACCTTATGTGATAATGAATTAAAAAAAAAAAAGCGAGGCATTTACCAGTTTAATGGCATTCTTTCTCTAAGTTCAGCATGGCTTTACTTGCTTGAATAATAGAGTTTTCATAGTTCTAGAAATTAGGGGTTTTGAAAGTACCATGTGGCTTCAGTGTTCAACAGAAAGCCATACCCAGCAGTGGAGGACAAGGTGACAGAAGCTTACAATAGCTCTACTTACTTTTACATACAAGGAAATCTCTCAAGAGGGAAATATAATGAAAAGAAAGCTACCTCTCATTTATGGCCTTGAAAGAAAATTGTCGCTTTTTCTGGAGTTAGAATAGGCAGTTTCTCTATAGTTAAAATATGATAACCTACTCATATTGTATAATATAAACTCTTTAACATGTGTTTACTATAGGACAATAATGTTGTGATAGGTGCTGTATGCCTGATACTTAACCCTATCAGGTCTTTAAGACATAATGAACTGAGGTTCAGAGAAATAACATTTCTAGTGAAAAAACTTGCTAATTCTATGTTTCTTAACAAATAGGGGTGAGTTGCTTAAAATTTTATTGCACAAGCTTTACTTATCACCTGAGAATGACAATCACAATCGGTGCCTAAAGGTTACTGGGAGAATAGATTACATAATAGATTTCTATTAGTTAAGTTTTCTAGAGCATCAGGGTCATTAAGATTTTATAGGTTAAAAACACAGCACTCGGGAGGCAGAGGCAGGCGGATTTCTGAGTTCGAGGCCAGCCTGGTCTACAAAGTGAGTTCCAGGACAGCCAGAGCTTCACAGAGAAACCCTGTCTCGAAAAAACCAAAAAAAAAAAAAAAAAAAAAACTATAGGGAATGTATTGTGAATATATTGGCTCAAAGAAATATAGTGATCAGGAAACTACACACAATGCTGTCTGTGGGCTCAAGAAAAAGGAAAACCAAACTCCAGTGAGCTAACTCAGTTTTATCTCCAGGAGCTTAAATGTAGTGTAACTCAGGATATGGTCAAAGCCAACAACAAAAGGGTCAGAAGCCTGAACATCCTCAAAGAGCTTGGGTGTCTTAAGGCAGAAAATGAATGTTCTAACTTAAACAGAAGCACACTCACCTGCGCTCTGACATTTTGCTCTATCTGGGTCTTCATTAAGTTAGATAAAGATCATCACCATGGGTAAAGGTGGAACCTCTTAACTAATCCTCATGCTAATTACCTCTGTAAAGAACTTTGCAAATCAACCCAAATGTTTTGCCAATTTATCTGGCTGGCCCTGAATATAATCATGCAAATGCCTAATATTGCCTATTAAAACATTTGAGTGTGGTTAAAAGTATTTTTTCAAGATGTCATGCAAATTGATTTATATTCTGAATGCAAGCCATCCCATTAATATGAACTTCCTTAATTTTCCTTATGTTTTACTATCTGGGAAGAAGATATTATTTTATTACTTTTTCTCACATGAAAATGACCATGGAATCATATTTATTGTAGTGTTCCCTGCCAGGTTGTTTGAATTTTCAAGAGACACTTCCCTTAATTTATTGAATTTATATTCTTTTGTCTTATCCCACACCCCAAGTTGACCAATGTCAATGTAATTACATATTTCTTTGAAAGAAACTGTTGTTATGTTATAAAGAATTCAGGGCGGTTTCCGCTGTGTGTTTTTTTTTTTTTTTTAAGGATTTTTTGAAGAATTTTATAAGTGGGAACTGTATTTACATAATTTCCACCCCTATAACTCCTCCTTCCAACTCTTCCTATGGTCATATTCATGAAACCTTCTTTAATAATCATGTGTGGGTTGTGCAACATAGTGTATCCTTTTATGTCCTTTAGTGTTCCTTGTATGTATGTGTTATGAGATTATTATGAATAATTTATAGTTTTCAAAAAAGGATTAGGAAAGGTGGATAGAGCAAAATATTTTTCATTATAGCAAGGCTGTAAGATAGCCATATGAATATTGTTAACGCTCACTAACAAAAATGTCTTATACTTCATATGTGAAGCTGCCTATTCAGTTATGTAATACATACACATCCACTATATTCATACTGCATGAATCAAGTAGGTTTCTCTGTGTATAGAGGGATGTCTTATATATATTTATGAATATATACACATTTCAACATATATGTTTGATGTGGTTGTATGCACAGTTCCTTGTTTTGTCTAATTTCTGTTCTAAGTCTTTGTAAAAGTGCTGTATTTACTTGAGACTTCAAGTGGGTTTCTTTGCTGTCATCTTCCATCTTTGGCTCACCTCTGTTAAATACTCTTTAATTGTATTATATATCTAATATTGGTAGCATAAGACAAACAATAATATTGATATTATATTATCATCCACATGCAGTCACAAAATTTATAAATAAAAATTTCCCATTTCTATTTTTTTATTAAGTTCAACAAATTTGTACCAGTTTAAAATTAACTGTGTCAAATAATCTTCTACATGTATTATGCCAGTACATACCTGGTATGGAAGACAGGCGTATTTAGAAATACTCAGCCAACCTAAGATAATTGATGAAAATGTATGTGGTTTCCTACGTTCTTTCCTTAAATGTGGCACAGTATCCAAGCCAGTGTTGTATTGACATAGTTTTCTATTTGCTATCAGTTATAAATGCCGAGATTACCTGAGTGATTGTTTTCTCAGAAAGCCATAATGTAATCTCAAACCTAATACTTCAACAACCATGCACTAATTAAAACTCCAATTATATTTTTGCTCAAACAAAACGACTTAATAAACATTATCACAAACTGTTTACCCTTCCCAAAAACAATTTATGCTCACTAATACAATTTCCCATTAAAACTGCTGCCAGGTAAATTAAAAACTCTTGAAATAGTAAGTAAGTGGGAAATTAATTCAACAGTTTAATCTAGACCTAATAACAGTTGCAAGCTCAGAAAAAGATTGCTACAGCGGGGAGTTAATTAACAGCTTATTCCCCATTTGATAAAAGTAATCCACTCTAATTCCAGTGTAATTTACCTCAATGTAATATAAAACCACAAGCTGCTTCTGATGCTAGTAATTATTAGCTTTGTCCTGTGGCCACATTGACAATAAAAGTCAGCAGTATCTTAATAATATGAGGCTGTCTGTTAAATGCCCACACTTAAAGATATAATATGAAATCTTCCAACAGCAGCTACCATGCATATTGCCACCCAAGCAGGGGAGGCAGTTTAGATTTAAACTGCACTTAATTGCTCTACCTCATTCTAGAAAACAGGTGTGACAGGTGACAAGTAAGCATTCCACGGGCTTCATATGGGGAAGCAGAAGGGAGATAGATGTCACATCCAACCGCTATCATCTCTTCCTATTTAGAATATTGTACAAAACCATGTCTTTTCTCTCTCTTCCTTGCTACAATTGCCCACATATGTAGTCAGATACACAAACCCCATTATGCGATCTGCATGGATATGAACTTTTGGGGGGGGGAGGTTATGAACTTTTATATATCACATACAATCTGAAGTATGAAGTTTCAGCTCTTTAACATAATAAACATATAAATCCTTCCATGTTTTAGCTATAATACGCCACCCAAATTCTTCTTATGAACTTTAAAATAAAGTAAGATGACTCATTTTTCTGGTAAAGTCCATTTCATTGCTTGTCTTTGTTTCCTGTTGAGCTTTTATATTCTTTATAGAATGTTATTATATATGACTGAGCACTTTGTCATAAATTCATAAAATACCTGCATGTTCAAAATTCATTTTGCATTTAATTTTTTGTCTCCAGTTTCATCACTAAAATATAAATTTTGGTGAAACCCTACATGATCCTTATTTTTCAGATGAAGAGATAAAGACCAAAAATTATGAAGATGGACTTAGAACTTAGTTTGCACAAATTCAATTGTCCTTTTCGTCATGACTCCAAAGTATGGCTTGAAGTACAGTACTATTTATATAATTACTAAGCCAAAAGCAACAATAACTATAAACAAATTAAAATATATATGGTTTACCAAGCCACAGCATGTGGCAAATAGGTACTGGATGAAAATTCACTTTGAAGAGAACAAGAAAGTGAAATTGTAAAATCGGTTTGGTATTAGAATGTCCTTTCCAAATTTGAATTTAGATTTGATTCTGTATTATATCTGAAGACAGTGGCACTCTTTTAAAAAGAGGATGGTTGGGATAGAACTTATAGGGAGATTTTTCTGGAAGTTCTAAAGGTGGTTAAATTTGAATAGAGAGGTGGAAGTTAGGAGTGTCTAGACATTTAGAGGTTGATGATCTCACCTTGAGAAGATAAAGTTTGAACAGTGACAAAAGAAAAGGTGATATGTTCATCGAGAAATCTTTCCTTTTCCTTGATAATATTCATTTTAAAGGATGCCTTTTCTAATGTATATTATGTTAATGTTATAATTCAACTACGCAAGTACAGGTTTACCTTTATTTGTGATGAGTTTCACAGTCATCCTAGAGAACTCGTAAGCATGTCACTTTAATATGAAGAGACTTTCAAATTATGGAAACTTCTATGATTTTCAACATAATTATAATAATTATTAGAATTTCTACTACATATAATGCACTAAAATGCTGAGAAGAAGAAACTAAGTACTCTGTTCTCAGCAGAATATCTGTATCATGCAAACCATCAAACCCCAGCAAACATAATGAAGTAGGATGTGGAAAGAGTATCAGAAGTGGAAGCAGGAAAGGAGGGCTGTGGAATGTTGTCTTCTAGACTTGAATCTGTTGGACCTCACATAAATTTCTAGCACCCATCAGGTTATCTCATAAGATCTACACAAGTTCAAGGCAACTGAAATTTTAGCATAGTTGGGATAAATGACTCTTCAGGCATCACTCCTTACTGAGGAGTTAGAAGAAGATGATGGTTGCTAGGGACATGATAACAATTTTTTTGGTGGGTGTGGCCTCTTTTCCAGTGGATGGCACCTACCTACACAAAGTCAGAACTAATTGGACTTACTAATTTAGTAAAAAACAAAAACCAAACAAACAACATCAACAACTTGAAAGAAAGCATAAAGATATGAGAGTAGCATGTTGGGAGAAACATGGGAGATGTTGAAAGAATTAAAAAGTAGATTGATATGATCATATTATGTGGTATACTTGTATGTAAGGAGCAAGAACAAAAAAAATTAAATAAAATAAAATTATTTAACTGTGCTCCAGAAAAAAAAAAGTTTTAAATTCAGAACAAAAAAAAATGAAAAATTAAAACTTATTTCACTGAATTAAAAAAAAAAAAGTTTATAATACACTGTAGTAAATGCCAAAACTTTGGATAATAAAAACAAGTTCAAGCATTCATCAGCACATAAAATCTGCCAGAACTGAAATATGCTTTGGATGCTCAGTCATCTATATGATGGAACACAGGGCCCCCAATGGAAAAGCTAGAGAAAGTACCCCAGCAGCTGAAGGGGTCTGCAACCCTATAAGAGGAACAACAATATGAACTAACCAAAACCCCCAGAGCTCGTGGCTCTAGCTGCATATATATAGCAGAAGATGGCCTAGCCAGTGATCATTGGGAAGAGAGGCCCCTTGGTATTGCAAACTTTATATGCCCCAATACAGGGGAACGCCAGAGCCAAGAAGTGGGAGTGGGTGGGTAGTTGAGCAGGGCAGGGGGAGGGGAGAGGGAACTTTCGGGATGGCATTTGAAATGTAAATTAAGGAAATATCTAATAAAAATACTATTGTGTTCAGTATATCTTTATTTATATTCATAAGAGGTGTTTTTTTTTTAGATATTTAATATATTTGTCAATTTTGTTATTTAAGTAATATTGACCTCATAAAATTATTTGTATATCATCAATGTTATGTGCAGACCCTGAAAAAGTCAGGTTTGGACTGCGATTACCTACAGCAATGATTCATTGTATGCCCATTATTTTGATTTTGCTTTCAATTCAGCTTTAATTTCTAAATGTAAAGCTATTTATGTTTTCTTACTTTAATTACTTCTCACATCAGTTTTGGTTTGTAAGGCCCTTCTTGATATGACTTTTGCACAAACGTTCAATCTATCTTCACACTTTTCCTTCTTCAGGCTGTAATTGTCTTTAACCTGACATACCACTTCAAAGCTCCTATTCTTTACACACTCATTGTTTGCTCATTTGGAATGCTTACCCCTGAGCTTTATCTAGTTAATTCTTGTTTTTTTTTAGTTCTAAGCTCAGAAAATGGCTCTTTTTATTGTAGGCCTTAGTTATTTCAGTGAGTGTCTCTTCTCAGCCATCTCTCTATACCCCAGTCTCTGTTAATTGTATTAAAAAATATTTTTTTGTCTTCCCTGTTCGCCATGTAAGGGTATCCTTTGTGATTTGGGGTAATTATATTTTCTTTCTATGTTACTAGAATTAAAGTTATGGGGGTCAGGGATCTTGGGTTTCATTCTGTATTTTCAGTGTCAAACACTAAATGTTTAACATTTATTAAAAATGAGGGTCAGAAGGAAGCAAAGAGAAAGGAAAAACTGAAAATAGAGAGTCAGATGAAAAAAGAGAACACAAGAGACACAAGGGTGTGAGGGGAAACAGATATTTTCAGTTCAAGGTCCAGAATGATAATTTACCTGCATCAAAAAGAGATGGAAAACCTAAGTGTTGTTAGAATAATATTGGATGTTTCACTTTCACTAAACAATCATAAACTGGAATATCTCATTTTATCAACCCTCTAGAACTCCCTGACACATTAGAAAGATTACTAAATGTAATTGTACAAGTTCATGGGATTATTTGTTGGTTAGGTGTTTTAAAAATTCCAAAAGTTAGTTCATTACTTGTTCTCAATTCATGGCACTGCCATTCAGGAAATACTTGTATTCACATATCCTAAAAATGGCAGATTATACAAATAAACAATATTACTCAATGCCTGTCTATACAAAACCAAACACAACATTGGGCATGAAGAGTACAGGCAACATATTGGAAAATTTCAAAACTGACAATGTGTGTGTGCATGTGAATGTGAATATATACAAGATATATATATGTTTTTCGAGACACGGTTTCTCTGTATAGCCCTGGCTGTCCTGGACTGGAACTCATTTTGTAGACCAGGCTGTCCTCGAACTCAGAAATCTGCCTGCCTCTGCCTCTCGAGTGCTGGGATTAAAGGCATGTGCCACCATGCCTGACTCATGAAGATATATTTTTAATGTAAGGAATATATGTAGATGTATGAAAAGTCTCTATGATTAGTACTCTGAACTTAACTTCTTTTGCCTCATAACAGTAATTTTAAAAATAGCTGTAATGTTAAGGAAAGAAGGAAAACATTATATCAAATATTTTGTGCTTAGTTTGTAAGGATTTTGTACTAGTATTTAAGTTGCTTCTGTCCAACTTTATATATACACTATATTGATTTTATAGCATAGTCCCTCATTCATGTTTCAAATAACTTGATAGTTCTGGATTTAGTCATTCAATGAGTACATGCTTAAACAGGAAGCTCTTCATGATGAGAGAATCAGTAATGACTTCTCCTTATCATCAAAGAACACATTTGATCATATCCCAAACAGGACATAAAGGAGAGTATATTGAAATAGTATAAAATGGGACATGAAGTAGGGAGTAAGAGTGGTTGGTGATTCTGGGAGAAGATTGCTCATTGGATATGAGCTCACTGATAAATGGATATTAGCCCAGAAACTTAGAATACCCAAGATACAATTTGCAAAACACAAAAAAATCAAGACGGAAGACCAGCGTGTGGATACTTCATTCCTCCTTTGAATAGAAAACAAAATACCCATGAAAGGAGTTACAGAGACAAAGTTTAGAGCTAAGATGAAAGGATGGACCATACAGAGACTACCCCACCGGGGGCGGGGGGGGGGATCCATCCCATAATCAGTCACTAAACTCAGACACTATTGCATAGGACAGCAAGTGTTTACTGAAGGGACCCTGATATAGCTGTCTTGTACAGAAGTGGATGCTCACAGTCATCTATATGATGGAACACAGGGCCCACAATGGAGAAGCTAGAGATAAAACCCCAGGAGCTGAAGGGGTCTGCAATCCTAGAAGAGGAACAACAATATGAACTAACCAGAACCCCCAGAACTCGTGTCTCTAGCTCCATATGTAGCAGAAGATGGCCTAGTCGGCCATCATTGGGAGGAGAGGCCCCTTGGTATTGCAATCTTTATATGCCCCAATACAGGGGAACACCAGGACCAAGAAGTGGGAGTGGGTGGGCAGGCGAGCAGGGCGGGGGGAGGGGGGGAGGGGGGAGGGAACTTTTGGGATAGCATTTGAGATGTAAATTAAGAAAATATCTAATAAAAAATAAAAAAAGTAGATGAGCTTAAAAAAACACAGTATAAAACAACAGTTAATGGGAAAAAAGCTTTGGGTTTTGAAAGAGATGGAGGAGATATGTGGAAGGACTTGAGGAAGAAAATGGAAGGAGGAACTGATGTAAGTATAATCTCAAAAATACATGAAATAAACTAAATTCATTTTATATCTGTACTGATTTTTAAAGAATAATTGTAAAACTTTTCTAAAATAGAAGTAAAAATGAGCATAAAAAATGAAAATTATTATTGTGTGTCTGTGATTTCTGAAGAATGATACCCCAGACTCAAACAGTATGCAGCAGGAAAGAGTGTTTATTCCGTAGAGAACCTGCATGCATGGTTCCACCATACATAGGGATGGAAGACAGAGGTGTAGAGTTTGCAGGGTTAATTTAAAGCCTGTTAGGGTAGGATTGGATGACTTTTACCTTTCTTTACCTTGATTGGTTGGTTCTAGTTCCAGGGTTATGTAGCTGCCCTTGTGATTGGTTAAAGCTCTGAGAGATTTGGAGAGCATTTGCTGATTAAAACTATACTTGGCTCAAGCTAGATGGTAGGATGGCTTCTATAGCTCCTGGCTGGCTGCCTACAGGATACCCCTGAGGGTAGGTTTTTTTTTTTTTTTTTTTTTTCCTCTGGAATCGGCTGCTTTGCATATTTCCAGTTCTGGGAAACAGAAACTTAGGCCTAGACTTCCAAACTGCCATTTTGTAGCCCGTCACGGAGTCAGCCTGGCTCTAGCTAACTCAGCCCTCTCGATTTACCTTCAGCTCATGTTTTGAATGTTCATACAACTCATGAAGGTTAGAAAAAGATATTGTTCTCCCAGAACTGAAGTTATAGGTGGTTGTGAGCAATTATGTGGATGCTAGGAATTGAACCCAGAACCTGTGAAGGAGCAATAAGCACCCGTATTCCCTGAGCAATTTCTTCCACCCACTTTAAATTTGCTTCTAATTTATACCCTCACTTATTTTTATTTATGTACAAAATATTTAATTTTCCTTTGTGGGCATTAAATATTATATTCATATACATTATACATTTTTTAAATTGTCAGTCATCAATGGGACGAGAGGCCCTTGGTCTTGTGAAGATCATATGCCCCGGTACAGGGGAACACCAGGGCCAGGAAGCAGGAGCAGGTGGGTTGGGGAGCAGGGTGGGGGGAAGGTATAGGGGAATTTGGGGATAGCATTTGAAATGTAAATGAAGAAAATATCTAATAAAAATCAAGTCAATATATATAAAATTATACGTGTTTTAGATATAAAAATAAAAGGTTTAATTAAATGAATTTTCTTGTTAGGTTAAGAAATATATTTGAATATGCTTTTATAACAAGATAAGTAAAGTTAGATTTAGTTCTCAAACATAATGTTGAAAACACTTAAGTACTTACATAATAAACAGTGCATGTTGAAACTGTTGTGTCCTGAGTTCATAGGAAACCCAGAGGAGCCCAAGAATTGCAAAGTCCACTGCAGATCACAAAAGAATCTTTTTATTTTCAAATTCCTCTACAATTTTCTTATAGTTACTTTGTGAAAGTCAATTATTTGGGGGAACACAACAAGAAAAATTTCATGTATCTGTTAAGAAATACTGCTCTTTTTGTTGCTGTTGTTGTTGTTGTTACAGGCACAAAAATGCAAAAATGTTTCAAGGCCAAAGTTTTAATCAAGCATTCAAAATCATTATTTCCTCCAGGCTGTTTACTTCTACTCAGTGAGAATCTGACCATTTTGCTGTTTCTAAATGAAAATATCAAATATATGTTTAGAATGCTACTAGTTTCCAGAAATTTTGAGAAAAAAAAAACAATCTACTTTGAAATACTTAGGAATATAAGGTGTTGATTAATGGAGGAAATCAAGAGGTGGGAGAGACTGACATTTTCCTCTACAATGTCTTTGATAGTGGAAAAGAGAAACACAATCAATCCCATGTTAATAAAAATCTCATAATGTAACAATATACCACATTGATATTTGTTTACTAATATTTTATGATTAATACTTCACATTTATTAGTGTATCTGCATGCAATTCAGGTAAGCAAAATTTTAATGGAAGGAGGGGGTGCTTTTATGGAAATGTGGGTCATTGGTTTGCTGATGTGCCATGTTGAATACTTTAGTGTAAAGAATTGTTTTCATTATAAACATCATTTTAGATTGTTTAAAAATATAACCTATAAAGATAGATGCCAACTTTAAACTCTTTTTATAATAGATTTGGCACTTGAGAGCAATTTTTCTTTACAAATTTTAATGACCAAAAAAAATTGATCTGGCTTGCTTTTGAGTTACCGTGAATTGGAACAAATTGTTAATTATGTTCAGCTGCAATTTGAGGACTTAGAAAACCCCCAAACAATGACTATGATTTCAATAACAGTTGGCAAGTGATTAGTCCAGAGTTTTGTTGGGCTGTGTGTGCCATTTAACAGGAGGCATAAGATAGGAGAATTAACCTTGAAGAATTCTCTACCTAATTTTCAAATGAAATGTCTGTGGTGTTCTTAGTCTTTTCAGAAATTTCCTGGAAATTCTTAATAAAATAATTGTTCATCATGAAAAAATTCAGAAAAAAGAATATATAGATTATATATAGAAAGGAGTGAGTAATAATTGGAATAATAAAATAATGACATTACCAGAGGGATATACAACTGTTCATAGAAACCCATATAAAATAAATGCATTGTATTATGAAACTGCACAGTGGTATTTGACTGTGGGGTAGCTAAAAACACAGGCCATAACAACAGGTTGTATGAAGTTGAGAGTAAATATTTCCATGGATATAGATTACTGTTTCCCTTCTACAAGACTGATAGCCAAAAAATAATCTATCTTTACTGTTGCATAAAATCCTGTGGTGCATACATGGTATATGCACACATCTACATGAAGAAGAACACTGTATACCTTCAATATGTCATATATGAACACATCTCTCTACCTACCCAGTTTTGTGTTTCTTTCACTTTCTTAATTTTCTTTCTCACTCTTTCTGTTCCCATCTCTCAAAACCTAAGCAAAACCAAATCCAAGCAAAAAATTACAATAAACACACAAACAAAACACCACAAAACAAGAAAGCAGAATACATAATCAGAAGATCAATTTACAAATGCTTAAACAAAGCAAAATGAGACTAAAAGTCTACATAAATACTGTTTGTTTTGTTTTGAACAACTACTCCTCAGCATGAGGCCAGCACTGAAGTGTAGTTAATATACACATTGACACTTATAGGAGAAAACTAGTTTTTTTTTTTTCCTCCTTAATAGCAGATATCAATTGCAGATAGCTTCCTGGCTTGGGGTAGGAGCCCACGATCATATAACCATTTCAGTGCTGCAAATCCATCTTTCTTAAACCTATGGAGGGATTGTTCAACCTTCCACAGTCTTTTGGAGTTCATAGATTCCTCAGTACTTTTTTATATAAAGGACACTCTTTCCTTGTAGTCAACCAATCCCTCTGGTTTTTATCATCTTTCCACATCCTCTTCCTGAGCTGTGAGGGGAGTACTTTAATGGCGATATCACATATGGTACCAGCAGAGTATTTCAAAGTATTTTAGTACATTGTGGAGTTTTGGTTCTTTGGTTTCATTCCCATCTGCTGTAAGAATAAACTTCTCTGATGAGTTTTGAGCATGGCTACAATCCATAGGCATAGCAGTATGCAATGAAGAGTCATTTTATTATGCAGCTCCATGTTTTAGGTCTTGGCTACTTTAGAAATGTTAAACTTAAAAACAATGTTAAACTTGGGTTCCATATTATGCAGTAGGCTTTATCTCCAAACAGAACGTAGTTTGTCACAGGTTTGTATCTGGGAGAAAATGAGTATTATCTTTCTTCTCCAGTAGTGTGCACAGTACATTCCAGTACCACAGTTGCTAGTCAGTAGAGGTGAAACTTCTAGTTAGGTATCAACTTGATGACATAAATTAGTGTTCTCTTCAAAAATAAGGCTTTACCATCAAGTTGCAGAGAGTAACAATAGCCTTTGGCTATTGTGATGTGTAGGGGTTTTCATGGGGCTTTATTGGCCAATGATTCAACAAGATTTAACACATTTAAGTCACTAGAGAATTTATATGGTCCTATAATATATCTAGTTGTGGCATTAACTACTCCATTATTTGGTGACTACATTTAATTCCCATTCATATATATATATGAATATTCTATTCATACATATATGTATATATATGTATATGTATGTATGTATCTATCTATCATCTATCTATCTATCTATCTATCTATCTATCTATCTATCTATCTATCTATCTATCTATCTTTGAAGAAGCTTGTATATAGCTTACATATAGCCTTTCAAAATGTCCCTTAGTGTTAGTTGTCACTCTCCCATATCTCCTCTCATACCATTCTTTTTTATCACCCTCCCTATTTAATCCCCACACTCCAGTCTTCCCCTCTCCTATTTCTCCATTATAATATTCTGTTTCCCCTTCACTGGGACACCCCGCTCCTTCTCTAGTACTTTACTAGGTACCTAAGTTCTGTGTTCAAATGGGTTGCAGCATGCCACTAGATAGGAGCTAACATGCACATATAAGAAAAAAACATAGAGTATTTGTCTCTTTGCATCTAGGTTACTTCATTTGGGGTGATTTTTTCTTGTTTTATAAATTTATCTGTGAATTTCATTTTTCCTAATAACTTAATAATATTCCATTATGTAAATGTACCATTTTTTTCTTAATTTATTCTTCAGTTGATGGACATCTAGGCTATTTCTAATTTCTGGGTATCATGAATAGAATAGTAATGAAGAGAGATGAGTGAGAATCTCTGTATTAGGATATAGAATCATTTGGGTATATGCCCTAGAGTGGTATAAGAGAAAGAAACTAGATCAGAAATCTGTACCAGAAAATGGGCTATCACTATAACAGATATGACAATGTTGCTTTGGGAGAATTGTGTAAATGTCTGGAATTTGGGGGCTTGAAAATCAATTGATTGCTCAAATGGTATGTTTTGTGGGAGCTTAGAAATAAGAATGTTAACCGAAATGAAGACAATAGGAGACCTGGCTTGTGTAGTTTAAGAGGAATATTTTGAACTAAGAATCTCTGGTTGATGGTGAACAGGGTCTAAAGGATCAGCTGCCATTCCCAAGAGAATGGCACCTCTAAAATTAAACTTTTTTTTTATTATGCTGAGTAAGCTGGGTCAGAGAAATCAACTATGAATGAGATATTTAAGTATTATTGAGGTGAAATCTAGGTGATACTCCTTCTGGATTATCATATAGAATTTGTGGTTCTGAAGGGTATTGCATTTCAATTTAGAAGCTAAACATAGTTGTGGGTCATATCTCCTATGAAAGCCATGAAAACCTTAGGATCAAAGGGGTCATGGAAAACAGCTGAGGCTTGGCATGGTGATAAGCCAAGGGAAGTTGTTGGTGAAGGGACATTCTCCATCACAATAGCAAGTCTAAATTTAAAGGGCTCATAGAGAAATTTGGACCATGGCACCATGTGATAGGTTGGGGTCTCTTAATACAGGCCAACAGTTACTAGTGATAATGTAGCAACTGCATGTTGGAGAGGCCCGGACCATGGGATGTCTGCCAAGGACAGTAGCACATATGGATCAAAGCTGGATCCTCATAGCAGACAACCTGTGTGTGTACTGTGGAGGGCAGAGCTTGAGAAGGATTGCTGTGCAAACATTTTAGTGGCCAAAATATTCTGATTGCTAGATACCAGACAGTGATTTATTTTCACCTCTGGACTTGGGCTTTGAGTATCTTTGACTGTTTGTTCCCTGGTTCTTTCTTTCTTTCGAGTAGGGAAAATATTTAACTTGGTTTTGCTTTTGCGATAACTTACAGAAAACTTAGACTTTAAGTTTACACTTTTAAAATTGTTGAAAAGTGTAAAGACTGGGATTTTTAAAAGTTGGAATATGATTTATATTGTGATACTTCTATTAAAATGACATCTTAGAGACAATCATGAAAGGAAATGTTAAGTTCAATAGCTATGTATTTGTATGTCACGTTGACTAGAAGTGAATTGTACCTATTAGTGTGCCATCACAAATTAGAGCCACGTGGAAAGAAACTCTATTGAAAGATTGCTTCTCTGATATTGTACTGTGGACATGTCTGTGGGGTATTTCCCTGACTAATGTATGATACAGGAGAGCCTACCTCACTGTGTGGAATCTAGTGACTAGGCAGTTAATACTGGGTAATGAAAGAAACCAAACTGAGAAAGCCATGGAGGGCAAGCCAGTAGGCAGTCATTATCCCATGAGTTTGGTTTCAGTTCTTGTCACCAGGTTTCTGCCTGGAGTTCCTGTCTCATGTCAGTGTTAGACTGTAATCTGGATGTGTAAGATGAAATAAACATTTCTCTTTTTTTTTCATTTTTTATTAGATTTTTCTTAATTTACATTTCAAATGCTATCCCGAAAGTTATGTCTCCCCTCCCCCCGCCCTGCTCCCCTGCCCACCCACTCCCACTTCTTGGCCCTGGCGTTCGCCTGTATTGGGGCATATAAAGATTGCAATACCAAGGGAC
The DNA here is from genome assembly GCA_902729485.2 of Mus minutoides. Taxonomy (NCBI): domain Eukaryota; kingdom Metazoa; phylum Chordata; class Mammalia; order Rodentia; family Muridae; genus Mus; species Mus minutoides. The sequence goes on from LR753306.1 coordinate 111,503, forward strand.
CTCTCCTACCAAGGATGGCTGACTAGGCCATCTTCTGCTACATATGGAGCTAGAGACACGAGTTCTGGGGGTTCTGGTTAGTTCATATTGTTGTTCCTCTTCTAAGGGTTGTGGACCCCTTCAGCTCCTGGGGTTCTATCTCTAGCTTCTCCATTGGGGGCCCTGTGTTCCATCCTATAGATGACTGTGAGCATCCACTTCTGTATTTGCCAGGCACTGGCATAGCCTCATACAAGACAGCTATATCAGGGTCCCTTCAGCAAACTCTTGAAATAAACTTTTCTCCTTAAGTTGATTCTGTTCAATGATGCTGTATCCCAGTAATAGAAAACTAGGGCACGCAGTTCTGTTTTCCCTAATAGTCTTTGTTACATATTTCCAATCAGCATATTCTCCTTCCTTGAACCAATGCCATGAAGGAAACATAGCTTATTCTTATTATGTGACCCTCTTAACTTTTCTTGAAGCAAAACCTCTAAAAGTTTTGGACTTTCACAAAAATTGTTTTTCCTGATATAATTGAACTTTCAAGGAAACATACATAATGTTTGACCACCTGTCATTTATAAATTTTCTAAGTTGATCATAGCTTTCAGTGATTGGTTCTGTTCTTAGGCTTCTACTTTACCAAGTTATGATTCTATCTTTTCCAGCTACTTCAGTTCTCAGGATTGACTTTGGAGACTCACCGTATTACTTTAATTCTCTAATGAATCTAAGCATTTCCTTAACATCTAATAATATAAAAAGGTTTGCACTTACTTGCTAACCATTTATCTTCATCCATTTCAGTGAAGATTATTTAGACCCTTGCTTTATTTGGTATATTAAACTGTTTGAATTTTCACTATTTTATTTTCATGACTACACCATCACATTAGGTTTATCTCTTAGTTTGCTAAATTTATTCCTAAATAAGTTGGTCCCTTTCTTCTCTGAGAGGGTGCCCCTCCTCCAGCTATCCCCCTTCCCTAAAGTATCAAGTCTCTACAGGATTAGATGCATTCTATTCCACTGAGGTAGATAAGGCAGCCCTCTGCTACATATGTGCTCAGGCCTCAGACCAGCCCATGTATGCTCTTTGGTTGGTAGTTTAGTCTATGGAAGTTCCCAGGAGTCCAGATAAGTTGAAACTGTTGCTCTTCCTATAGGGTTGCCATCCCCTTCAGTTAAAGGAGTAAAATGAATTCTTAGCTGTAGACAACTTCTGACTTCTTTTTTTGTTTGTTTATTAAATATTTTCTTCATTTACATTTCAAATGCTATCCTGAAAGTTCCCTATACCCTCCTCCTGCCCTGCTCCCCAAACTATGAACTCCCACTTTCTGGCCCTGGCATTCCCCTGTTCTGGGGCAAATAATCTTCACAAGAGAAAGGGCCTCTCCTCTCAATTATGGCCAACTAGGCCATCTTCTGCTACCTAAGCAACTAGACACACTCTGGGGGTACTGGTTAGTTCATATTGTTCCTCCTATAGGGTCACAGACCCCTTTAGCTCCTTGGGTACTTTCTCTAGCTAATTCATTGGGTTTCCTGTGTTCCAACCAATAGATGACTGTCAGCATCCACTTCTATATTTGCCAGGCACTGGCATAGCCTCACAAGAGACTGCTATATCAGGGTCCTGTCAGCAAAATCTTGCTGGCATATGCAATAGTGTCTGGGTTTGGTGGTTGTTTATGTGATGGATCCCAGGGTGGGGCAGTTTCTGGATGGTCCTTCCTTCAGTCTCAGCTCTGCAGTTTGTCTCTGTAACTCATTCCATGGGTATTTTCTTCCCCATTCTAAGAAGGATCAAAGTATCCACACTTTGGTCTTCCTTCTTGAATTCACATGTTTTGCAAATTGTATCTTGGATATTCTAAGTTTCTAGGCTAATATCCACTGATAAGTGAGTACATATCATGTGTGTTCTTTTGTGAGTTCTGTACAGTAAACCATCCCTGCATTCTTGGGATGAAGCCTACTTGATCATGATGGATGATCATTTTGATGTGTTCTTGGATTTGGTTTGCGAGGATTTTATTGAGTCTTTTTGCATCGATATTCATAAGGGAAATTGGTCTGAAGTTCTCTTTCTTTGTTTGGGTTATATATTGTTTAGGTATCAGAGCAATTGTGGCTTCATAGAATGAATTGGGTAGAGAACCTTCTATTTCTATTTTGTGGAATAGTTTGAGGAGAATTAGAATTAGGTCTTCTTTGATGGTCTGATAGAACTCTGCACTAAGCCCATCTGGTCCTGCCTTTTTTTTTTTTTTTTTTTTTTTTTTTTTTTTTTTTTTTTTTTTTTTTTTTTTTTTTTTTTTTTTTTTTTTTTTTTTTTTTTTTTTTTTTTTTTTTTT
>LR753306.1:113947-274292 GCA_902729485.2 Mus minutoides
TGATTATAGTCTTTTGTAGTAGGATCTGATGATGTTCTGGATTTCCTCAGCTTCTGTTGTTATGTCTCCCTTTTCATTTCTGTTTTTGTTAATTAGGATACTCTCCCTGTGCTCTCTAGTTATTCTGGCTAGGGATTTTTCTATCTTGTTGATTTTCTCAAAGAACCAGCTCCTGGTTTGGTTGATTTTATGAATAGTTCTTTTTGTTTCCACTTGGTTGATTTCAGCCCTTTGTTTGATTATTTCCTGTCTTCTAGTCCTCTTGGGTGAATATGCCTACCTTTTTTGATAACTTTAGGTTGAAAGTTGATCTTATTCTATATTAGAATGTCTATATTAGAATATTCTATATTAGAATGTCTGCTCCAACTTTTTTCTTGAGACCATTTGCTTGAAAAATTGTATTTGGCTATCTTTTTTTGGTTTGTTAAAACAATATTATTTTCTTGCTATTTCTAGGGTGTAGTTTCCCTCCTTGTGGTGGAGTTTTCCCTTTATTATCCTTTGAATGGCTGTATTTGTGGAAAGATATTGTGTAAATTTGGTCTTACCATGGATTTATTTTTTTCTCCATGTATGATAATTGAGAGTTTTGCTGGATATAGTAGTCTGGGCTGGCATTTGTGTTTTCTTAGAGTCTGTATGTATGACATCTGCCCAGGATCTACTGGCTTTCATAGTCTCTGGCGAGAAATCTCTTGTAGTCCTGATAGGTCTGGCTTTATATGTTACTTGACCTTTTTTCCTCACTGCTTTTAATATTCTTTCTTTGTTTTGTGCATTTGGTGTTTTGATTATAATGTGATGGGAGAAATTTCTCTTCTGATCCAATCTATTTGGAGTTCTGTAGGCTTCTTTTATGTTCATGGGCATCTCTTTCTTTAGGCTAGGGAAGTTTTCTTCTATACTTTTGTTGAAGATATTTGCTGGCCCTTTAAGTTGGGAATCTTTGCTCTCTTCTATATCTACTATTCTTAGGTTTGGTCTTCTCCTTGTGTCCTGGTTTTTCTGGATGTTTTGGTTTAGGAGCTTTTTGCTTTTTGTTTTTTCTTTGATTGCTGTTGTCAATGTTTTCAATGGTATCTTCTGCACCTGAGATTCTCTCTTCTATCTCTTGTATTCTGTTGGTGATGCTTGCATCTATGACTCCTGATCTCTTTTCTAGGTTTCCTATTTCCGGAGTTGTCTCTTTTTGTGATTTCTTTATTGTTTCTACTTCCATTTTTAGATTCTGGATGGTTTTGTTCAATTCTTTCAACTGCTTGTTTGTGTTTTCCTGTAATACATTATGGGATTATTTTTGTTTCCTCTGTTTACTTGTGTTCTCCTCTATTTCTTTAAGGGAGTTATTTATGTCTTTCTTAAAGTTCTCTATCAGAATCTTGAGATGTGATTTTAAATCCAAATCTTGCTTTTCTGGTGTGTTTGTGTATCTAGGACTTGCTGTTGTGGGAGACCTGGGTTGTGATGATGCCATGTAGCCTTAGTTTCTTTTGGTAAGTTTCTTGTGCTTGCCTTTCGCCATGTGGTTATATCTAGTATTAGTTGGTCTTGCTGTCTGTGGCTTGAGTGTGGGCCTGTAAGCCTGTATCAGCACTCCCTGGAGACCAGCTCTACCTTGGCAGAACCTGGGGACAAAGGGCTGTGGAACATCCCCAGCTTCTTCATGCAGATGGAGGTCAGAAGGCCTGTCTCAGTTGCTCTACTGCTCCTGAGCTCTGTGAGCTCCTGGCTGGACCTGCCTTAGACAGACACTAGAGAAAAAAATGCTTAATCTATGCTTTCTTTGTGGTACAAAGTCTTGTTTTCCTTTTAGATTAAAGACTTTCTAGTATTTTTAAACATCTTATTTTTCCTTAGTGCTGGAAATTTTTTTATCACCTTTCTTTTTCCTTTTTGTCTGTATATCTCCTGCCATTCTTCTGTGCTGACTATTAGGTCTGCTATTTTTCTGTTTTATTGCCTATATACTTTCTGATTTTTTTTTTATTATATCACTCTACTTAAATAAGTATCTTCTTTCAGTAAATTTACTTGACAATATAGCATATTGTTTAGGGTCAGCAAGGACAATGATATCTCAATAGAGTATACTACCAATTATCCGGTGGCTGACTTTTTAGATGGATGGTAGTAGAAATATCATATCAAATTTTCTATTTTGACCATCTTGAAAGAATTTTATGTTTTTTCATAAAAATGTTTTAATCACTGAGTTATTTCAATTCTGTCTTTTTACTATGAATAAAGTACTATCATTGATGGTTTCTCACCAGATGGTGTGATCCCTTGATACCTCATATAAAATATAATATATATGCATTTATACCAATAATTCAAGACCCGTGGCATAAATCAGTCTCCTGGCCTGTTACAACAGATGGAGAAAACCTTTCCATTTTCATACTTTGTTCTAATTCCCAAGACATTATTGAACTTATTCTACATAACTCCCAAATAGTTCATGAAGTAAAAGTTCAGAATACATTTTTAGTATCAATTAATGTTACCATTACTGACAAACCACTATGCACATATAGAAATATAAAAGATGAGCTAACTGTATGATATAGTTTATTATTTTACTAATAGGAAAAACTCCAGGAAAGGAATAACAATTATTTAAAGAAAGAAATGTCTGTATTTAGTCAAATGAGAAGCCAGATCTGTGAGAAAATAATTTTTTTATCTTTTTCAATGTTTATTTCATACTTACTCAAATAGTTAAGTGAATATCCGTCACAATTAGGATATAATTATATTAAAGTTTATTGTGATAGCTCAAACTTGGTAGTGTTCTGAAAATATTTTTTAAAAGATTTATTTTCATTTTTATGTATGAATGATGACCTCTATAATAATATGTGCATGTGTCTAGAACAAAAACCAGAAAAGGACCTTGGCTTCGCTGAACTGGAATTGTAAGCCACTGGATATAGTTACTTGGAACAGTACTCAGGTTCTCTTCAAGACCATGTAACTGAAAATCATGAGACCCTTCACCTTTGTCTTAAGCAAATATTTTTTTTGTGAAAAATAGAATTCATTTGCAACCTTGACTTAAAAATTTCAAAATTGCTTTGGAAAATAGAAAAGAGGAATATGATTTTGATATGATTTTAAAATTGTGATGAAAGAAAGCACCCTTATGCATAACGGTTTAATAGTTATGGCTGTTATCTTGGGTACAGCTTATAGTAACTCAGTACAGTTGACTCTCCTGCTTCACAGGAGAGCAGTTTAAAACACTGTTTATTGACACTGTCTTGATATTTTCTACCATCTTCAGAGTGAGCTATAATTAAGAAGATGATCTCATGAAGTTTTAAGACTATTTGAAGCTCCAACAGGGGAAAATTCCATGTATGATAACCTTCATGTTGTTTATCCAAGTTCTGACCTGACCTTTGGCCAAGAATCTCAGCTCTGTCTGCATTTTGCTTGCTTTGATACTGCCATGTTCCTACCTTGATGATAATGGACTGAACCTCTGAACCTGTAAGCCAGCCCCAGTTAAATGTTGTCCTTTATTAGACTTGTCTGGGTCATGGTGTCAGCAGTAAAACCCTAACTAAAACAAACATGTGTATCCTACATGGTTTAGTGTTCATCATGGAAGAATGGACAGAAAGACTGTACAAACCAGAGGCAGTATATGTCTTCAGTGAATCTGTATTTCTTGAAAATGACAGAGCTATTGAAGTCATGAACTCAGCAGTTAGTACTGCTTGTACCAAGATCTACACATGATCAAACCAGATAAAATGTCTATATGGGTGTAGAATAGGCCCAATCAAGTTATAATTCTTGCTGAGAAACAATTAGCAGTTGGTTGCTGTTGGGAAAAGAAGAGTCAGTTTCTTCAACATGAAAACACAGACCCATGTTCCAGTAAATATTCCTAAACCCATGTAAACACTGACACTATAAGTAGATGAAAAAAAAAAGTGCCTGGATTTGTGTTGGAATGCTTAAGGAGATGGTATTAGAACTGACAAGATTTAACGTGAGGAGTTAGGAGTGAATATGATTAAAATATGTTGCATGATATTTTGATAAAATTAGTAAACATATCAAAAATAAAACCTGTGGAGTTGAAAGAGAAAATAGTAGAGGGTATAGAAAAAGAAACAGAAGGGAATGAATGTGGATTTGATTTTATCAGCACATATTATAAACATATATGAACTATTCAAACAGCATTTTTAAATTGAGGGTAGTGTATCCTGAAACTGACTTATGTGTCAATACTGTAGCTTATACTGCAAATCATTTCATTAAATTCTTGATGCTCCTCCACTTACTGTTATAAAAGAGACAGGTAGCTAATATTTCTTTGTCCCACATTTAAAATCTGTGACATATGATGACTTTTTGTTACTTTTCTTCTATTGGGGGACTGACTGTACATTAAAGAAGCCCTCATATATAATTTTTGAGATAAATATATTTTAATGAGTCACTGAAAATATTCTATACAATTTTGAGTAATTAGTGAATTAAATTGCATATTTGACTCACAATTTAAGAAGCAAAAATATTTTTGTAGTACTATATATTGGAAGATGATATCATACATAAATATAACATATTTGATCATATTCATTCACTTTAAAAGCAAGATTACTTTGTGTAGCATGTCATTTTATAAAACCTAGGCTTGGCCCAGCTAGACTCTGGGACCAGCAATCACTGACCTGCTCCTCCTAGCCACACTCCTCTCCCACAAATGCTGGCTTTGCTCTCTTGCCAGCTAACCAACCCACTGCCAGCTCTGCCAGTGTTTGCCCTAGTCTGGCTCAGCTCACTACCAGACCACTTTAATGCCGCGAATGGAAAATACCAGATACCTTTATATTTTAGAACTGAGCAGATAACTCAAAGGCTGGATAAAGACTATCCTACCCCATCTTCCTTGGCCTCTGCAAGCTGCGGAGGCTGCAAAACTACCAGTGCTCTGAGAAACCTACATGTCTGCCATTTCACCACCACCCACCTGATCTGACCCTAATCCTCTCTCCTGTCCTTCCCAGATATTCCTGCTTCCATATCTTCGACCTGTGATTAGCTTCTACTGTCTTTATCAACTAATCAACAATTAGGGAAAATAATTAGGAAAAGAATCAGGGAAACTTCCCCTACAACTTTCAAGTTACACTGGTGTATTCATGTGTTGACATTTGAAACTATAAAACCATTTCAAAGAAATCAGAATTCAATTGTAATACATAAGCAAGAACAAACTTTATCTTTTTTTTTTTAAGGCTGTAGAGGTAGAAATATAAAAAAATAAGCATTAATCCAGTATGTATAGTTAAGTAATATTTTTAATCACAAAATTTATCTTAATTTTAAAATTAAGCAATAAGTAAAACCAAAGAAAATTTACTTGGTTTTAACTATGTAGCTCCTGAACTACAGTTTAGTTGGTTGGTTGGTTTGTTTTATTTTGTTTTTTACTTTTTGTGAGATAGAGACTCTTCTTTGTGTAGCCCTGGCTTTCCTTGAACTCATTATGCAAAACAGGCCACCTTTGAACTCAGAGATAGGCACACCTCTGCCTCTTAGGTGCTTGGAGTAAAGGCATGGTAGCTTCTTAATCACAACATCTATTGGAAAACATGACAAACCTGAAGTATGTTGGTTCCTCTTCCTTTAACTGACTACTCTATTTAGGTTACATAGAGTATTTGGTAGTAAAGGTAAAATAATTACAGCTCATTAGAACTTAATCCATATGGTAAGTGGAAAAGCTGTTTTTCTTTAAGTGGCCTATGGACAAAAGACAAAATAGGATGGCATCTTCTCTTTCTCTTCTCTCTTCTCTTCTCTTCTCTTCTCTTCTCTTCTCTTCTCTTCTCTTCTCTTCTCTTCTCTTCTCTTCTCTTCTCCCCTCTTCTCTTCTCTTCTCTTCTCTTCTCTTCTCTTCTCTTCTCTTCTCTTCTCTTCTCTTCTCTTCTCTTCTCTTCTCTTCTCTTCTCTTCTCCCCTCTCTTCCCCTCCCCTCCCCTCCCCTCCCCTCCCCTCCCCTGCTGGCTCACTCTCTCTCTCTCAGTGTCTCTTCCTGATCCTAAAGGCAGGGTCAGCTCACACTTGTGGGTTTCAGTCTCTGGGTTGTTGCCTAGGCCACATGAGTTCTTACTGCATCACAGTGGCCATTGTGCAAGGGCTCCTGTAGCTTGTATTCCTTGATGTGGGGTTCTTTTCAGTGGTTGCTAGGAAACATCTTCAGAATCTGCTCACCCTGTAAGCCCAGCACTTGGAGGTGGAGATTGGAAGATCAACAGTTCAAGATCATAATCAGCAATATATCCAGTTGGAGGCCATCCTGGGCTACAAGACACCTCTTAGACTAATGTTTCAGTCTCTGGGAGCCCTCAGTGGTCCAAGTTAGTTGACCCTGTTGGTCTTCCTGTGGAGTCCCTAACCTCTTACTGACCTTCAATTCTTCACTCAACTTTTCTATAAGACTCCCTGAGCTTCATCTAATGTTTGATTGTGGGTCTCTGCATCTGTTTCCATTGGCTGCTGTATGGAGCCTCTTAGGTGACAGTTATGCTAGGATACTAGGCAAAGGCACCCTCTTTTCAATCAGACAATTACTGAGACTCTCAGTTCTATTTGGTTTGAATACTTATAGCATTGGAATGGGCTATTTATCAAATATTGAGAGTATTTTTTCAACTGTTCTTTTTTTTCTCTAGGGAATGTGATAAACAGCCTTTTCTAGTGTCTTTATACTTTCTACTATGGGGAAAAACTCTTCAGAAAACATTTAGTCTTTCTATATTTTGTCTCTCCTCACAAAACTTTTTATATTGAAAGGCAGAAAAACACCCTAGACAGTCTCCTGAAATATTGGTCTGTTTTCTCCTTGAAACTAGAATGCCAAACATATTGTAAATACTTTGAGTTTCAGAAGAATTCTAATCTGAGCCTTTTATCCTCAGGATATTTAAATTTTGATTTATTCCAGAGAAGAATTAATACAGTTCTCTTATCATTTTCTCTAATATGCCTTCTGTTTGTGATTGAGAAGTTCTTTACTAAGGGTTAGAATTGGGGACAGGAAAGTGGCAACTGTGAAAGTGTAGTAAATGGCAGTAAATAATCTTTTGACAAGGACAGAAAGTAAGGGAAAGGTGAGAAAGAGGATATTCTAATCTATTGTTTTCAAAGACAAGAAGATTTGAGTTGGTTACCAATTCTGGATAGCTGTAACTTTTCAATCCAGAGAGTTCTTAATCTCACTCTTTTTTTTTTTTTTTTGACAACCCATTATATCTCTCAGTGAGACATAGTAACCATTGATATGTATTTTAATAAAATTGCGATATTTAAGATAATATTTCTTTTGACATTTTCTATTTCCTTTTGAAAACTTTTCATAGTCCTTTCATTTGGAAAATCCACATTTTCAATACAATTGAGCTTTGTGGTGATGATTTTGTTTAGAGACTATCCACCAAATTAACGACCTTTGATAAATGATTTAACATAACCATGAAATCTTTCTCACTCATAGAAAATGTGCATCCAAATAATGGCTATTAGATCGAGGCCTTTGTAAATGTAAATATCAGTGACTCCAGTCCTGGTTTTCTGTGAATTAATTTTTATGTTTTATTTTACATTTGTATAAATATATAATGGTATCATACTGAAATGTTTGAATAAAATGAAAAAATCCTGTTTATGACTAACATTGCACTCTCAGATCACAGGGTAATAAGTGTTTTACTAAACTGTTAACTGCCAAAGTAATACATAGCTATTAAAGTTTCAAGAAGAAAGCCAATTCATTTCAGTCACAATATCACCTAAAACTGAAGTATTATATAAAAGCTAAACAATGCCAAATGGATTTGGCTGAGATCAAAAGCCAAACCTATTTCTTTTCTTTCATCTTCAGTGTTCTATTTCCTAGGAGTATGACCTTAGTCAAACATCTATTAAAGTTAGCTTTTGATCTCAACCCCCTTTCGTGTTTTTTTTTTTAAGTCTATCTTTAAATTTTTCTTTTAGAGACAATCATTCTATTGTGTTTTAATGTTCCAGTAGTGTGTGAGTAAATAGGATTCTCTGATATATGTGATAGAAGACTGGTTAAATGGGACAATCATTTTTGTGTCAGAGACAAGAATCAAAGGAAGCATTCTTCAGATGCTATTAACTGTGGGGAAAATTCCCTGCAGGTCAGTGGAAACATGTTAACTGGTCATTCAGCTAGCTCTTTAGGTCTTTGAAGAAAATGCCTTGTAATTTGATAACTTGTAGCTGCTCATTTGTAAAAGTAATTTTCTTCCCACTACTTAGAGCCACTCTGTGGTTTGTGAGGGGCAAATAGTTCTTTAAGCTTGTATATTGAAAAGCTGAAAATTTTGCTTAAAAACACTTTAATATATTTGAGAACAATAATACATTTTATTGCTTGTGACATTGAATAAATAGAGCATAAAGCAATCATCATGTTTGATTAAAAATACTAGGAAGATGACAACAAATGATAATTAATTGAATTTAAAAATAAATTGCGTGTGTGTGTGTGTGTGTGTGCATTTGTAAGTACATTTTATCCACTCTATGTCTATATGCTAAATACTGAGAACTTTATCTTCTTTTGGAGTACTTTGTTGTATAGACTAATAATTTATTAATATTCTAACAATGCTATACCCCTGAAAAAGTATTATAGATCCTCTTCAAAGCAAAAAAAAAAAAAAAGAGTAACAATTATTAAGTATTCAATAATTGTTTCAACCTTTGTTTTCTGTGAGGTAAAGAAAGCCTAAATGCAATCAGAATAAAATTAAGAATAGTAATAGATATCCATATGTTTGTGTAGAGTACTCTAGAAAAAAATGAAAGAATAAAGCACTGTTTCAAGTTGTTAGAATAAAGCAAAATTTCAAGTTAAGATCTAAAGTGATACTTTAAAGATTCGTTAGATTAAAATTACATCTCAGAGTTAAAAGTGACAAACCCACAGAAATAGGAAGATGAGTTCTCGCTAATGTGGGCAAAAGGGTTCATTCTATCTAGAGTACTGAATGTGCCATGGATTTAAGTAGGAGTTCTACATTAAAATGGGCACAGTAAGATTTCATGAGGTTAACAATACCACATTTTAATTTAGAAAATCATTGTATAGAATATAGATGTTTTAGAATAAAATGGCTATTATATAGTCAGTGTTTTCTGCTTTATACATGTATTAGTTGATTGTGAAGTAAAGGTACTTCTGATCAGCTTTGGAAAGATAATTAGTGTAGTTATTGGTAGCCACACAATGGAAACTAAAAATCAATATGTATCTTGTATGTAACTTTGTTGTTTTATGTAACCCTGTTAAAGTTCCTATATATTGGAATCAATTTCTGTAAATCAGACAGAATGGAAAAATATTTTAGAAAATATATTTGCATTATCTGTGACGTATAACAATTGTTTTAAAAATGTAAACTATGATTATGCATTAAAATCTCAATAACAACTGCTTAAGAATCATAATTTGACAGAGCTATATATTTTTTTATTACTGGCATCTTCAACAGAAAGAATGAAGCTATAACTCACTTTGAAATTATACATTTGACTTCAGACAGCCCATTATTTATAGCAACTCTTTGAAAATGTTACTATAATCTTCCTGTAAACACATCCTTTAAACAACATCAAAGACTCAACACAAAATGGCAAAAGGCACAAATCAAATGAAAGAAAAGAAACTAACAAAACAAAATTTAATTATAATTCTTTCCACTAACATATGGGTTGTGTATGTAAATGTATTGATGTGAAATAGTTTTAGAAATTTGCAATCCACAAAAGACTGAATTCCTTATCTCAAAAACAACATAGTATTTCTTACAGTGTATTAAGCCATTTCATCCTCACCTATGTCTCAGCTGTGTATTGTTTGTTCATTTCTTGCTGTGGAAGTTTTGAGGTCAAATATATTATCACCAAAATGTTTGGAATTCTGACTGGAAAAATGGGCTTAAGGAAAAGATAAATTTCTTTATGGCTTTTCTTTCACTTGATCGCATTGAATTACTGTTTTCCCTTAGCCACCTGAAGCTATTGGTTGCAAGAAGAAAAACTGGTTTGTATCTCTTTCTGAATTTATTGTTAATAAGACTGACAGAACTGTGGGGAGCCAAAGAATGTGCCACATTATAAATCACCTAGTCATGGCACTAACTGCACATAGTGTCCTTATTACATGTGCATGTGTGAGTGTATGTTTATGGTTCTTTGGTCTAGTCTTTGGCTTAATCATAGTCTTTAGACATATTTTCTATTATTCTCAAGAAGAAATTCATGTCATTAGATATTTTGGGGCAACAAGGGAAGAGGTCATTAATTTTTGCACCTAGTCATTATACTAGGGCACAAGAACTTTTTGGATGCCTATAGTTCAAACACATAATATTGTTGCCCTAGTTGATGAGAATATTCTTCAGAAATTTAGTAAAAAAATAATCACTGTGGTTTTATATTTTTAGAGGCAATGACTCAGTGTCCTGAACCCCATCTATTCTCGAAATAATACTGCTCTGGTAATAGTAGTAACTCTAGTTAAAGAATTAGTAGGCGTTAGGGTTTTTTGGTACCTGGGGGTGGGGGAACATCCCCCTTTATGGAGGTGATCTGGAAGTGTGTTGTGGAGAAGGGTTATGTGAGTGGGTGCTAGGAGGAGAGGGGGCTTCCTATTGAGATGTAAATTTAATAAATAAATTAATTAATGGCAAAGGAAAGAAAAGGGATGCTAATATGATACAGACTTCTTGGTCATCATAAAAAAAATCAAAGCAATTTTTATCTGGTCACAGAAACTTAATGTAAAGTTTTAATACAAGAGTAGCATTATTAGTTTGTTATATTTAGCTGTTAAAGTAGCTGAATGAGTTTCAAAGATCCTCACAGATTCTAATTCATGTGGCAAAGTAAAATAGGCTTTAAAAACTTCTCTTGTATCCATGAAAGACACAAATACCAGATTAATATTTGTATTGTATCTGTTTACTTTTACATAGCACTCATGTGCATTTGATCATGTGGCTGTTTCTGGTATCTTTCTGTGCATCACTATATTATTTGATGTGGATATAGTTGACAAATGCATATTTATACTTCATCTATGTAATACATGTGTGCATGGCACATATTTACATTCTCCAAAATCTCTTTTTTTCCCTTTTAGTTAGAATATAAATATTTAGAACACAAAGTGTTATAGTATTTAATGAAAATAGCAAAATATCAAAGTAGTTGTTTTTTCTGGCTTTTAACATTTTTGAGAACAAATGTCATGAGGAGTCAAGAACCAACTACATGTTTGATTCTATGGTACTTATCTGATATGTCCCAGGAAAGAGTGGCTCCTAAAAGATACTAGAGGAAGGAAGCCAATTGCCTTTCTGGAATGTGGTGCATTACTGATTGTTTATATTTTCCTAGTGGCAGTTTGATACACTTGACAAACACAAAGCGCATTTGAATTATCTTTAGCTGCTTCAGGGTTAAAGCTGCAGTTTAATTGTAGACAACAGTTATATTTTGAATATGAGGGTAATTTCCCATTCATTTTGTTTGTATCAGGAAATAGACAGTTTTCCTCTTATATTTGTTTCTAAATAGAAATGTATTTTACTTTAATTTGCTTTGGAAGGCAATCTTTATATTTAACAAAAGAAGAACTTATCTTTCAAAAATGAAATAGATTGATGTGTATTTAGCAAGATGAATGGTGTGTAGACAATGAAATTTCAAAGAATTAACCTCTGATTGTGAATGGTTATATAATAAAACATTTTATATTAATATTATACCTGAAATAAAAACTGTTAAATGATATCCTAAACATCCTACTCCCTGAAATCTATATGGCAAAATACAGGTAAATAATTAAATATGCTTCTATTTTGAGAACGATCTGAGCATGAGATGTATACACATGCTTAATTTTAATTTGTCTAGGGCTTCTCTTTTCTTCCTTCATTTCCCCTGCTATGGCTAGTTTGTCCTCTTCCACTTGTTCCTGGAAGTCATAATTGCTACAAACAAATATTTGATTATGCAAATGTAGTCATTCTTTGAATTAATGACTGTTATAATTGTTCTTTACATCCAAAAAATGTCAGTAAATGAATTAGTCAAGTAATTTTGCTTTCAGTTCTCTTCTGATAATGTTATCATTTTCTAGCAAGTTTATCCTTATAAAATGTTTCAGGGTCATATAAATGATTGCTTTGTTGTTATAATCCAGTACACTGCCAGTATATATTAAGTTCAATTTAAACATTAGATGTGAAACATAAATACCCTTAAGCAATTTTCAAAAAGCCAAAATTTGTACTTAGTATCAATGTTAATGATCCTTTTGTTCTATTTTATTGTTATTAGTATTTGATTATAGATCATTGCTGATGGGACCCAATATTCCTTTTATTCTTTTAAATATACAGTTTACCCATTTTAAATTATTTATACCAGTGTATTAAGCGTATTCAAACAGTTGTGCAGTCAATAAACAGAAACATTGGAGACATTCCCATGTTGTCTTTATATAAGAACCAAGCTAATTTTTTCTGTATACTTCCTAATTTTGCATTAATAGCATTATAATTTGTTTTTGAAAGTTCTTCAAATTTGCATATATATATATATATATATATATATATATATATATATACACACAAAAATGTTTGTGTCTATAATAACGAATTTAAGTCCTGACTAATAAGACATTTACGTATGTTACCAGGTATGCTTGTCCCTTTGAAGCAAGGCTACAATGACTATTTGGAGATCTATTCAGGAGTATGAAGTTACTGTGTTACTGTTTTGGATTTCTCAGCATTACAGGTGTGTGTGTGTGTGTGTGTGTGTGTGTCTGTGTCTGTGTGACTGTGTTATATCTAGTGCCTACACTATTTCATGGCATTACAGGTTTTTTTTTTCAGTTTTTCTAAGTTAATTCTTTTTTATTACATATTTTCTTCATTTACACTTCAAACGCTAATTCTTAGAACCAGACATTCACATCCAATGTCATAAATTGCAAGAGTTTTGTCATATCTACTCTCTATATAACGTAAGTTCTCAAACAGACTTACAATGAATCTACTAGACCTAGAACTTACAGTAAAAAAGTCATAAACTTATGGAGATTGCAACAATAAGGTTATCAGAAATTATCTTTATGTGACTTGTAACACCATGGAAGAATGTTCAAATCAATTACCTTAGAATTTGTATAACATAATAGAAAGTGTTCTATCTACCGTTCATAAGTCAATATTGTTCATTTATTCTTAAAATATCCTTTGTTGTTATGAGCAGAGTAATTGACAACTTTTTGTGATTAATTACAGAAATATGGAATATTTCCAATTTAAGAACTTACAAGTGTAAGTAATTATTACTCAAAGAAAGATTCAAATGCAAGAAACAAAAGTACCTAAGAAGTTGAATTTGCATCCAAGTCAGAAGCCTCATTAGTATATTTCTCAAATGATTCTCTTTATAGTGTTATTATATTTAGAGCAGTTGTATTCTATGTTTAAGGTGATTAGCATAGCATCTAAAACACTCTGAATATCTGCAGTAAGAGACTAGAAAGAGCAGCTAGCAGTAATTATGCTGTGGGACTTGAGAGGCTGAGGCAGGAAGATTGCTGTAAAGGGAATTTAGCCTAGATTATAGGATGAAACCCTGTGTCAAAAGCCCCACCAAAAGTAAAGGAAGCAAAGAAGATACACGTCTTAATTGTCATTTTTCTCTCTGGCTCAATTCTGAAATTAAAATTCACTGTCTTATATATCTTCCAAACTTTTCTTTTTAAAGAGCAAGTTAAATATTATCATGGACTGATTGCATCCACTCTTAATATCTAGCATACCCGGATGTAAACCCAGACTGAAATAATAGTTACTCTTTAAGATTCTACGAGTCAGGATCTGTGCCTCACTTTCCTCATTTGATCAATGTCAACTGTAAGGTTATTATGCATATAAAGTTAAAAAGTGGAAACCATTTAGACAAGTACCTGTTTCAGTAATGCCATACACTGTTTTCTCTTATATACCTAGTATGGGCAAGTTTGACCTTTGGATAGCTTTATTTCCTTTCCAACCCTTCCCACTTTGAGAAAAAAGGAATAATACATTTTGTGTTGTAGAATTAGTACTTGATTTAACACAGTTTGTAAATGTTGGTAAAAAAAATAGGCTTGCTATGTTATTCCTTTCTTATAATTATTTAGGAGCAGATGAAAGTATTTGAGATTTTTAGACTTTCAGATTGTTTAATGCCTCTTACTTTGTACAGACAAATCTGTCTAAAGAGAAATACATAGTTGCTTAGCAACTGAAAATTTTGTTAGGCACATAAAGCCACAGTAATTTGTTCAAAATTGCAGCCAGCATTGTAAACTGTGTTTTGGTTGTACTCTACAATGCTTTGCCAACAGTTAATTGTCATTTCCCTCTCTGGCACCATTCTGACATAAAAATTCACTGTCTTATTGTACATCTTCCAATCTCTCAATTTCAAAGGTTAAGTTAAATATTAATATAGACTGATTTTATCCACTCTTAATATCTATCTTCAACTCAAATAAGTCTACAATAAAATTTGTATGTGTGTGTGTGTCTGTGTGTCTGTGTGTGTCTGTGTGACTGTGTTATATCTAGTGCCTACACTATTTCATGGCTAATTCTAAGATCTATCTGATATTGAGAGAACGTGTAGTTTGTCAAACTT
Source organism: Mus minutoides (assembly GCA_902729485.2). NCBI lineage: Eukaryota > Metazoa > Chordata > Mammalia > Rodentia > Muridae > Mus > Mus minutoides. Next base: position 128,716 of record LR753306.1, read on the forward strand.
TGCCTCATCATTCAAAAAATCTGCATTATCTTTAATATTGTGTTTATTACTCCATGGTGATCAGGTGATCAGAAGAGTCACTGTAATGTTGATTTATAATTTCTCATGAATGCCTTCTTTACACTGTCATTATTGGCCATTTTATTTAGTTACTTGCTTATACTTATTTTGAACATTTTTGACAATTTCATACATGAGTACTATATTTCCATCATTTTCACACTTCCCTTTCCCTACTCCAATTTGTTTCTTGTACCTTCACTCTGAATTTCATATATATATATATATATATATATATATATATATATATATATATAATTATTTTTTATTTACATCCCAAATGTTATCCATCTTTCTTGTTCCCACTCTGAGTTTTTCAGCACATCTCCCATGCTCTTTACCTCTGAGAGGGCGCTGCATCCTCAGCATCTCTCTTCCCTGGGACAACCAGTCTCTACAGGATTAGGCACATACTCTTCCATTGATGCCAGACAAGGCAGTTCTCTGTTACACATATGCCTCGGGCCTTAGACCAGCCTATTTATGCTCTTTGGTTGGTGACTTAGTCTCTGGGAACTTTCAGGAGTCCAGATAAGTTGATATTTTTTGTCTCTCTATGGGGTTGCCATCCTCTTCAGTTTCTTCGATCCTTCCCTTAACTTTTCCTTAGGGATCCCTAACCTTAGTCCAATGGTTGGCTGTATCTGCATCTGTGTCAGTGAGCTGCTCGTAGAGCTTCTCGGAAGACAGCCATGCTAGGCACGTTTCTGCAAGCACAACGTAGCATTAGTAATAGTATCAGGGTATTGTGCCTGCCCATGGGATGGATCCCAAGTAGGGCTGGTCACTAGTAGGCCATTCCTTCAGTCTCTGCTCCATTTTTTGTCCTTGTATTTCTTTTAGACAGGAACAATTCTGGGTCAAATTTATATAGATACCTACATATGCTTAGGCTTTGCCACATTGGATTATAAAATCTGTTATAGGGACCTTACTAGTGAAATCATATTATTCCTTTCTGTAGATTGACATCTAAGTTTGAGGCTTTGTGAATTTTTCTCTATTCACATTTGCATGCCAAGTATCATTGTTCAGGTCTGTTTTAGGCAAGCATATTGAGATTTCTTGGGTGCAGCTTTCCCTGTAATGCAGAAATATACTATTTTGTAGTAGAGGACCAGTCTTTCTGGCTCTTATACTATTTCCTCTTCTATGATACTCCCTGAACATTAAGAGTAGACATTGTATTGTAAGTATATCAAGTTGGTTTGGACAACTCATAGTCAATTGATTTTTGTTAGTTTGTATTTATATTTTACCAGTTTTACATTTCTGTAATAGCTTCTAATTTTCAATTCTTACAGGTTTCCATTTATTGTATTCTGATGTTTGAAGGTACAATGGTAGATACTTTTTAGTGTTTTATGTTTTTTGGGGTTTTTGGTGGGCTTTTTTTGCACAGAGTTCAGAGAATTAGCATCTTGTAACAAAGAACTAGAATACTATATCTACCTAGAAGATTTAAATTTTCATAACTGACTTATAGGGAATTTCAAAGGTGTTTTAGTACATCATACTTGACCCATAGCAACTTTAATTGCAAAAAACAAATAAGTCATTGCATGGTACTTGAAAGCTAGATTGAAATGATATGAACTGTTTTTCATTTGGGAGGTATATTATTGGCAGAAAGCTTTCAAAGTGTTATGAAGTGATGGTCACAGTATAAACAACTAGGAAACTAAAATTTTCTTGCTTCTTTTCAAGTCACATCAAGAATCCATCATCATCTTTTTTGGTAGTTTTGCCCTTATAATTTCAAAATTATTTTCATACAACATATTTTGATAAAGTTCTTTTCTTATCCAATTCATCTCAGAACAATCCCACTTCCCTAATCACCCAAACTCGAGCTTTCTATCCCACAACAAAACATAAATACATTTTCTCTTTCTTAATTTTGTTACAAGTTATAGATAACCTTATATTAATCTTGTAGTTTAATGGTTATAATTTAATATATTTGTAAATCTAATATTCTTTTCTAATGAAAAATATTAGGAGGAAAGTTTTCTAGAATTATGTACATGGATAATAATGATAATGATTAATACAAACTACATGGGGTTTTCACAAAAGCATATAATAAAAAGAAAATCGTCAATGGATTAATTGTTTTACAAGGTCATTCTGAAAAAATTTAGTCTAGCTTTTTCTTTATGTATATTAATAACTTAAAGCACAGGAAAACTGTATAATACAATTACCCCAATAATATGTTCAGTGACTGAGATGACAAAAATTCATTTTGGAGCTATTTGAGTTAAACAAGTCAAGAGCAGAGGATTAGTTGTTGAACCCTTTAAATGAAAAAGCAGGAGGCAAGAAAACTTCCTTACTACTTACTGGCAGGCTCCAAACTTAATACAAGTTCCATTCTGGGTTTCAGAGATCCTCACTTATAAAATTGGAATGCTAATTTAAGTATTTATTGTACTTCTTCCTGTGAAGACTATTCCTAGACTCTTTAATCCTAATATAGTATCACATGTACTTAATAGGATTGTAGAGTTTAGAATATTCTTTTGTTGAACTTAGGTTAAGTGGAAAGTGTAGAAAAATATACAATGGGTCAGTAATACCCTCCTCCATAGCATAGGTTTGAAAAATCTGGGTATCAACAAGCAGAAATGGGAGACTGAGCTGTTGCCAAATGAATTAAAAACTTAAACCATGTGATAAGAAACCGTGCAACTCCCTGAACAAAGTGCAGAAAAAACTCTTGATTCCTTGAAGATGACATAAAATAGGTGAACAGGGGGAGGGGGAAGATAGGGGATTTTCGGAGGGGAAACTAGAAAAGGGAATAACATTTGAAAAGTAAAAAAAAAAAAAAAAAGAAAATATCTAATAAAAAATAAGATTAGCACTTGCAGAAAATATAGACATGTGAAAAGCTCCTGAACCTCAATTCCTTGTTGAAACAAAACAAAACAAAACAAAAAAACCTGATGAAATAAAAACAAATATTTTCAGACCACTTATCCAAGAAAAAAGTTAATATTCTAACATATGTACAAAAGATTTAAAGCTCAATAACACTAAGAACAATGTCATCAACAACATAAATATATACTAGTTGTTACATTTAGGAAAATCAGAGTTAGAACTACAAATCAATATTTCATTTTTCTTTTAATTGCACTACTTATGATAGCCAAAATACAACTTAACATTTCTATGAACAGATGTGTACATTAAGAAATTATTCATGTCGGGTGGTGGTGACCAATGTCTTTAATCCCAGTATTTGGGAGGCAGAGGCAGGCAGATTTCTGAGTTCGAGGCCAGACTGGTCTACAGAGTGAGTTGCAGCTCAGCCAGGGCTATAGAGTAAAGCCCTGTTTCTAAAAACCAAAGAAAGAAAGAAAGAAAGAAAGAAAGAAAGAAAGAAAGAAAGAAAGAAAGAAAGAAAGAAAGAAAGAAAGAAAGAAAGAAAGAAAGGAAAAGAAATTATTCATTATCAATAGTATATTAATAGTATATACAGTGGAATATTTCTAAACTTAAAAATAGATTTTGTTATTTATTATTACTTGTGATATATAGATGAACATCAAGGTTGTTATTATTTTTTCCAATTTTTTTATTAGATATTTTTCATTTACATTTCAAATGCTATCCAGAAAGTCCCCTATAATCTCCCACCCCCCGCCCTGATCCCCTACCCACCCACTCCCAATTCTTGGCCCTGGTGTTCCCCTGTAATGGGGCATAATAAGTTTGCAAGACCAAAGGGCCTCTCTTCCCAATGATGGCCAACTACGCCATCTTCTGCTACATATGCACCTAGAGACATGATCTCTGGGGGTACTGATTAGTTCATATTGTTGTTCCACCTATAGGGTTGCAGACTCCTTCAGCTCCTTGGATATTTTCTCTAGCTCCTCCATTGGGAACCCTGTGTTCCATCCAATAGCTGACTGTGAGCATCCACTTCTGTGTTTACCAGGCAATGGCATAGCCTCACTGGAGACAGCTATATCAGGGCCCTTTCAGCAAACTCTTGCTGGCATATGCAATAGGGTCTGCATTTGGTGACTGATTAAGGGATAAATCCCTGTTGCACAAGTCACTGATTGGTCCATTCTTTTGTCTCAGCTCCACACTTGATCTCTGTAACTCTTTCAATGTGTGTTTTGTTCCTAATTCTAAGAAGGGGCGAAGTGTCCACACTGGTCTTCCTTCTTCTTGAGTTTCATGTGTTTTACAAATTGTATCTTGGGTATTCTAAGGTTCTGAGCTAATATCCACTTATCAGTGAGTACATGTTATGTGAGTTCTTTTGTGATTGGGTTACCTCACTCAGGATGATACCCTCCAGATCCATCCATTTGCCTAGGAATTTCATAAATTCACTGTTTTTAATAGCTGAGTAGTTCTCCATTATGTAAATGTACCACATGTTCTATATCCATTCCTCTCTTGAGGGGCATCTGGGTACTTTTCAGCTTCTGGCTCTTATAAATAAGCCTGCTATGAACATAGTGGAGCATGTGTCCTTATTACCAGTTGAACATCTTCTGGATATATGCCCAGGAGAGGTATTGCAGGGTTCCTCCAGTAGTACTATGTCCAGTTTTCTGAGGAACCACAAGACTGATTTCTAGAGTGGTTGTACAAGCTTGTAATCCCACCAACAATAGAGTAGTGTTCCTCTTTCTCCACATCCTCATCAGCATCTGCTGTCACCTGATTTTTTTATCTTAGCCATTCTGACTGGTTTGAGGTGGAAACTCAGAGATGTTTTGATTTGCATTTTCCTGATGATTAAGGATGTTGAACATTTTTTTCAGGTGCTTCGCAGCCAGTCGGTATTTGTCAGTTGAAAAATTTTTGTTTAGCTCTGTGCCCCATTTTTAATGGGGTTATTTGATTTTCTGGAGCCCACCTTCTTGAGTTCTTTATATATATATTGGATATTAGTCCCCTATCTGATTTAGGATTGGTAAAGATCCTTTCCCAATCTGTTGGTCGGCCTTTTTGTCTCATTGACATTTCCTTTTGCCTTATAGAAGCTTTGTAAATTTATGAGGTACCATTTGTCAATTCTTGATCTTAGAGCACAAGCCATTGCTATTCTATTCAGGAAAATTTCCCCAGTTCCCATATATTTGAGGCTTTGCCCACTTTCTCCTCTATAAGTTTGAGAGTCTCTGGTTTTATGTGGAGTTCCTTGAACCACTTAGACTTGACCTTAGTACAAGGAGGTAAGAATGGATCAATTTACATTCTTCTACATGATAACTGCCAGTTGTGCCTGCACCATTTGTTGAAAATGCTGTCTTTTTTCCACTGCATGGTTTTAGCTCCCTTGTCAAAGATCAGGTGACCATAAGTGTGTGGGTTCATTTCTGGGTCTTCAATCCTATTCCATTGATCTACCTGTCTGTCACTGTACCAGTACCATCCAGTTTTTATTACAATTGCTTTATAGTACAGCTTGAGATCAGGCATGCTGATTACACCAGAGGTTCTTTTATTGTTGAGAATAGTTTTTGCTATCCTAGGTTTTTTGTTATTCCAATGAATTTGTAAATTGTCTTTTCTAATTCATTGAAGAATTGAGTTGGAATTTTGATGGGGATTGCATTGAACCTGTAGATTGCTTTCTGCAAGATAGCCATTTTTATTATATTGTACCTGCCAATCCATGAGCATGGGAGATCTTTCCATCATCTGAGATCTTCTTCAATTTCTTTCTTCAGAGACTTGAAGTTCTTGTCATACAAATCTTTCACTTCCTTCGTAGGAGTCACACCAAGATATTTTATATTATTTGTGACTATTGTAAAGGGTGTGTTTTTCTGTAATTTCTTTCTCAGCCCATTTATCCTTTGTGTAGAGAAAGGCCATGGATTTGTTTGAGTTAATTTTATATCCAGTTACTTCACTGAATCTGTTTATCAGGTTTAGGAGTTCTCTGGTGGAAGTTTTGGGGTCACTTATATATACTATCATATCATTTGCAAATAATGATATTTTGACTTCTTCCTTTCCAATTTTTATCCCCTTGATCTCCTTTTGTTGTCTAATTGCTCTGGCTACTACTTCAAGTACTATACTGAATAGGTAGGGAGAAAGTGGGCCACCTTGTCTAGTCCCTGAATTTAGTGGGGTTGCCTCCAGCTTCTCACCATTTAGTTTGATGTTGGCTACTGGTGTGCTGTATATTGCTTTTCTTATGTTTAGGTATGGGCCTTGAATTCCTGATCTTTTATCATGAAGGGGTGTTGATTTTGTCAAATGCTTTCTCAGCATCTAATGAGATGATCATGTGGTTTTTGTCTTTGAGTTTATTTATATAGTGGATTACATTGATGGATTTCCATATATTAAACCATCCCTGCATTCCTGGGATGAAGCCTACTTGGTCATGATGGATGATCGTTTTGATGTGTTCTTGGATTCGGTTGGCGAGAATTTTGTTGAATATTTTTGCGTCGATATTCATGAGCGAAATTGGTCTGAAGTTCTCTTTCTTTGTTGTGTCTTTATGTGGTTTAGGTATCAGAGTAATTGTGGCTTCATAAAAGGAATTGGGTAGAGTACTGTCAGTTTCTATTTTGTTGAATAGTTTGAGAAGAACTAGAATTAAGCATTCTTTGAAGGTCTGATAGAACTCTGCACTAAACCAGTCTGGCCCTGGGCTTTTTTTGGTTGGGAGACTATTTATAACTGCTTCTATTCCTTTATGGGATATAGGACTGTTTAGGTCATTAATCTGATCATGATTTAACTTTGGAACTTGGTATCTGTCTAGAAATTTGTCCATTTCATCCAGGTTTTCCAGTTTTGTTGAGTATAGCCTTTTGTAGAAGGATCTGATACTGTTTTGGATTTCCTCAAGATATGTTGTTATGTGACCCTTTTCCTTTCTATTTTGTTAATTAGGATCCTGTCCCTGTGTATGCCCTCTAGTGAGTCTTTCTAATGGTTTATCTATCTTGTTGATTTTCTCAATGAACCAGCTCCTGGTTTGGTTGTTTATTTTGAATAGTTCTTTTTGTTTCCACTTGGTTGATTTAGCACCTGAGTTTGATTATTTCCTGTCATCTACTCCTCTTGGGTGAATTTGCTTTCTTTGGTTTTCGAGCTTTTAGGTGTGCTGTTAATGTATGCTCTCTCCAGTTTCTTTTTGGAGGCACTCAGAGCTATGAGTTTTCCTCTTAGGAATGCTTTCATTGTGTCCCATAAGTTTGGGTATTTCGTGGCTTCATTTTCATTAAACTCTAGAAAGTCTTCAATTTCTTTCTTTATTTCTTCCTTGACCAAGCTATCATTGTGTAGAGTGTTGTTCAGTTTCGACTTGAATGTTGGCGTTCTGTTATTTATTTTGTTATTGAAGATCAGCCTTAGTCCATGGTGATATTATAGGATGCATGGGACAATTTCAATATTTTTGTATCTGTTGAGGCCTGTTTTGTGGCCAATTATATGGTCAATTTTGGAGAAGGTAGCATGAGGTGCTGAGAAGAAGGTATATCCTTTTGGTTTAGGATAAATTGTTCTGTAGATATCTGTTAAATCCATTCGTTTCATAACTTCTCTTAGTTTCACTGTGTCTCTGTTTAGTTTCTGTTTCCAGGATCTGTCCATTGATGAGAGAGTGTGGTGTTGAAGTCTTTCACTATTATTGTGTGAGGTTCAAGTGTGCTTTGAGTTTTACTAAATTTTCTTTAATGAATGTGGCTTCTCTTGAATTCAGAGCATAGATATTCAGAATTGAGAGTTCCTCTTGGAAGATTTTACCTTTGATGAGAATAAAGTGCCCCTCCTTGTCTTTTTTGATAACTTTGTGTTGAAAGTCAATTTTATTCGATATTAGAATGGCTACTCCAGCTTGTTTCTTCAGACCATTTGCTTAGAAATTTTTTTCTAGCCTTTCACTCTGAGGTAGTGTATGTCGTTTTTCCTTAGGTGTGTTTTCTGTAAGCAGCAAAATTTTGGGTCCTGTTTATGTAGCCAGTCTGTTAGTCTATGTCTTTTTATTGGGGAATTGATTCCATTGATATTAAGGAAAAGTAATTGTTGCTTCCTTTCCTTTTTGGTTTTTAGAGTTGGGATTCTGTTCTTGTGTCTGTCTTCTATTAGGTTTGTTGAAGAATTATTTTCTTGCTTTTTCTAGAGTGTAGTTTCTGTCCTTGTATTGGTGTGTTTCCGTTATTATCCTTTGAAGGGCTGGATTCGTGGAAAGATATTGTGTGAATTTGGTTTTTTCATGAAATACTTTGGTTTCTCCATCTATGGTAATTGAGAGTTTTACTGGGTATAGTAACCTGGGCTGTCATTTGTGTTCTCTTATTGTCTGTATAACATCTGTCCAGGATTTTCTGGCTTTCATAGTCTCTGGTGAGAAGTCTGGAGTAATTCTAATAGGCCTGCCTTCATATGTTACTTGACCATTTTCCCTTACTGCTTTTAATATTTTGTCTTTATTTACTGCATTTGCTGTTCTGATTATTATATGTCAGGAGGAATTTCTTTTCTGGTCCAGTCTATTTAGAGTTCTGTAGGCTTTTTGTATGTTAATGGGCATCTCTTTCTTTAGGTATGGGAAGTTTTCTTCTGTAATTTTGTTAACGATATTTGCTGGCCCTTTAAGTTGAAGGTCTTCATTCTCATCTATTCCTATTATCCATAGGTTTGGTCTTCTCATTGTGTCCTGGATTTCCTGGATATTTTGAGTTAGGATCTTTTTGCATTTTGCATTTTCTTTGATTGTTGTGTCCACGATCCCTATGGAATCTTTTGCACTTATGATTCTCTCTTCCATCTTCTGTATTCTGTTGCTGATGCTCATATCTATGGTTCTTGATTTTTTTCTATGGTTTCTATCTCCAGAGTTATCTCATTTTGGGTTTTCTTTATTGTTTCTACTTCCATTTTTAGCTCCTGGACAGTTTTGTTCAATTCCATCGCCTGTTTAGTATTTTTTTTCCTGTAACTCTCTAGGGGAAATTTGTGTTTCCTCTTTAAATGCTTCTAGTTTTTTACCCTTGTTTTCCTGTATTTCTCTCTTAAAGTCCTCCATCATCATCATGAGAAGTGACTTTAGATCCATGTCTTGCTTTTCTTGTGTGATGGTGTATCCAGGAATTACCATGGTAGGAGAATTTGGTTCTGATGATGCCAAGTAACCTTGTTTTCTGTTGGTTCTGTTCTTATGCTTGCCTCCTGACTTGCTATGATGGGAGAGTTTGGTTCTGATGATGCCAAATAAGCTTGTTTTCTGTTGCTTCTGTTCTTATGCTTGCCTCCTGCCATCTGATTATCTCAAGTGCTTGTTCTCCTCAATATATCTGAAGGAGCCTGTCTCTACATTCATTGTCATCCACTACATAAAGAAGGTTTTTTGGATGAGGAATGAAAGCTACACTAATCTATGGTTATAGTGATATATACTAGAAACACTTGAATAATAATATATCTATTTAATAAAATAATAATAGTTGATCCTCCCCCTAAGATCTTTGAGCTTTCTTATCAGATCTTCTTGGTTAGATTTACATCACCAGACAGGATTTTTCTTTTTAAGGGAGTGTCATAAATTTCTTCAGACATCATTTTTTACCATCATAACAGTTATGTCACCTTTGTGTTTGTGGCTATATTCTTGCTAGACTGATTGATATTGTAGCCCCCAGGGTCCACAACTGTGTAAGAGTGTTGATTACTGTTTCCCTCATCAAGCTACATTGCAACTTCTGGCACTATGGAAGCTTGCCAAAAGTGATGAAGCTTCTAGATCAGAAATAGCTTGATTTAACTTCCTATGTCTCAAATATGTAGTGCTTTCAGCCATGGGATCTTACACGCAACTTTTGTTGGGAGAACAGGAACCATGAACACAACCAGTACTTTTAGAGGTCTTTAAGTCTTTCAGACTAGCAGATTGATGGGGCATATAACATTTCTGGCATTGAACTTTTTACTTTAAGGGACTCAAAGTTTGTATGCAAAAGTTAAGCTGTAGTGGGGTAAAACAATATTTTGTTGATATGACTGTTTTATTTATGGACTCACAGCAGCTGTGGTTGTCTACAGAAGACCTATACAAAATCAAGTCAGTTAGTATTCAAGCATAGATATGGGAGGGACTCAAGTGCTTACACTCCTATCTGAGGTGTTATTGATAATTAATGGGTGCCACATATAAGAGTTGGTTTTTAGAACTGTGCCTTCTGGGAAACAGACTATGCTTCAGTTGATGCTCCTATAGCTATTCATAATACACTCATTATGAACTGCTCATTAATATGGCTGCCTTAACAAGACCTAAGAAATAACAATACCAGTAGACATGTTATCATGGAACATACATGCAACATAGATGGGGCAAATCTCCTGAATATACACCTGCAGATAAAGAGCTACACACAACTAAGGACTGTTGAGAAATGGGTAGCACTAATTAAATTGATATGATTGTGAAATAAACTCGGAGGGAGAATTTTGAAGATATGATTTGGGAGGAGTCAGAAAGAATTAATGGGATTACATGAAATTGTCAGCAATGAATTTAAAATGTTATACTTGTTAAAAATTATAGTGACTAAATATTGGTCTAATAATGAAACAGGCACATAAGGTTAGAGATAATAGAAGTAAATGTTCAAATATAAGTAAGTGCTATATATGTGTGTTTCCTTGATAACACAGATATGTCTTCCATTCTAATTATATTTCAGTCACTTAAATATAAATAATTTTTATTTTGTATTTTAATATAACTTTAAAATTAGATATAATTACATTATTTTGTCCCTTCCCTTTCCTCCCTCTACCCCCTTCCATGTAACCTATTCTCCCTCCATTTCAAATCCATTTCTTCTTTTAGAAATGCTTATTATTGCATAGATATATAAATACATCAATATATAGAAAATTGACTCCATTCAGTGTTACTAGTGTACATATGTTTTCAATGTTTACCATTTGGTTTAGATATTCAGTTGAGGATTCTTATCCCTGCAGATGACTAAACCACCTTCTTTCAGCAGTTTAGAGGTGGGAGCTCACAAAATTGACCCCTTCCATATTAACATTTGTTATTGGTACTGTTCAGTTCTCATTATGACAGCCATATTCTTGAGATATCATAGGTGTTTATAGGAGACAAAGTCACATCTGATTTTATGGTCTCAGAAAATCATTTTCCACTTGAGCATTATATATGGGTGTTATACTATAGATGTATCCAGTGAGTCTGGGTACTAGGCCTGAGATCAATCGTTCTCTGCATATTTACCAATAGTGGACTTCTGTGAAGGTCTCTCTTCTGCATACAAAATCATTCTTTGATGAAGAGCTAGTGCCTATCTTATCTATGGGTAGAAGATTAAGAATTTAAAATGCAGTTAGGACCTATGATAGTTTACTAAAATGGTAAAATGATCTTCTCTAAGATCCAAGATATCAGAATTCCTGGAAACTTTGGTAAACTCCAGTATCAGGTATGAATTTTATCCTGTTGAGTAGGCTTTAAGTCTTATTTATGCTGTTTATTAAACAGGTATAACTAACAATATTATGCTTGTAGGAATATCTTACCAAGAAGATCATTATTGAGGTTCAGAGGCTTCGCAAATGGGCAGGATCTCTTGTTAGCAGTGTAGTTAGTGTCTTCTGGCATTATTGGTATTATCAAGGCTAATCCTCAAAAAGAAGGCTTTCAGGATGTATGCAGCTCAAATTCTCTGATTCCTATATCTAAAATGCATAGTATCTTTGATAATAGGAACTTCAACCTTTGGGATCAACCACTGGCAATAAAAATAGCATATATTGATTTTTGGAGTCTCTTGAATTCTCCTAACAACTTAAAATGGATTTTGTCGTGCCTAGCAGCAGGGTTTTTGCTAGTGATATAACAGTGTGTGTGTGTGTGTGTGTGTATTTGTGTGTGTGTATGTGTTTGTGTCTGTGTTTATCTCATATGTAAATGTGTAATGTTACATAAAACTAATATGAATCTTTATGACTTTTTCAATCATACTTAGTATCTTTTCTCTCTTCTACCCCTCTCCTTCTTTATGGTAGTTGCCTCAACTAAAGCCTCAACCCCCATTTTTTCCAATTATACCTTCATGTTGCTTGTATCTTGCCACTGTCCACTCTACCTCTCTAGTGCTTCCCCTCCTATAGTCCTCTTTTAAATTTACTTATCTCTCCCCCATTTCCCATCCCCTTCAGAGAGTGGGCCCCACACTGAATATCCATTCATTGTGACACATCAAATCTCTGGCAGATTAGGTGTATCCTCTTCCACTGAGGCCAGAGTAGGAAGCCATGGAGACTGAGCTGCACATCTGCTACATATGTGCTGAGGCTTCATTCCAGACCATGTGTGTTCTTTGGTTGGTGCTTCAATCTCTGAGAGTTCTTAAGTGTCCAGGTTAGTTGACTATGTTGGTCTTCCTGTGGGGTTCCCTCCCCGTTTAGGGCCTATAATCTTTCCCTCAACTCCTCTATAAGTGTTCCATCCTCCTGTCTAATATTTGGCTGTGCATATCTGCATTTATTTCAGTCTGCTGCTGCATGGTGCCTCTCAGAGAACAGTTGTGCTACCTGTCTGCAAGCATAACAGAGTATAATTAATAGTGTCAGGGGATTGGCCATGAGATAAATTTCCAGGTTAGGCCCATTAGTGGTTGGCCTTTCATTCAGTCTCTGCTCCATCCCTGCATTTCTTAGAGACAGGACAAAATTTGGGTTGAAAGATTTGTGGGTGCATTGTTGTCCTTATATCTCCACTTCCGGCCCTGCCCTGGCTACAGGGGTGACCTCTTCAGGTTCCATGATCCAAATGTTAGGCATCTTGGCTATAGTCTCTCACATTAACCTGGGAACCTCCATTATTCAAGCTCTCTTGGACTTCCTAGAGGCTCTCCCCTCCCTCTCACCCCTAAGCAGCTTGATTTCTGTTCATTCAAACACAGATTCTAAGGCTTTGCTGTTAATACTTTCTTTACTTAAATAACGAATAAAGTGAACAACTGAAAATTTTATCCTTTTTACTTATTTCTCTGTGATTTAATTGAGGATAGAACCCATAGTCTCATCTTTTAAAAATAGATTTTCATGGTATTTGTTATAAGAAATTATTATGAGTTGAAAATATAGTTTTCCTCCTGCCTCTGCCTCCTTCAGCAAATTATTTCAAGGCTTACTTATGGTTTACCTTTCTGCATGTCCACCCAGCACATTCCTTTTAAATAACTCCCCAGATTTTCCTGTCATTAAGCTATTATTCCCATTTTTAAATTGATGATTCTGGTTTAGGTATCACAGCTGCAGCGATGGCTGAGGCCATGAAGCTCCAGAAGATGAAGCTTATGGCAATGAATACTCTTCAGGGTAATGGAAGCCAAAATGGGACTGAGTCAGAGCCAGATGACCTTAATTCTACCACAGGTGAGTGACTTCAGCAGTTTTCCAAAGGTGACACTTGCTGTTTTATCATATAATGGAAAAGAGAAGAAAAAAATGAACGAGAATAGTTATTCTAGAGAGAGCTTTTAACTTTTTTGTTTGTTTGTTTGTTTTTCGAGACAGGGTTTCTCTGTATAACCCTGGCTGTCCTGGAACTCACTTTGTAGACCAGGCTGGCCTCGAACTGAGAAATCCGCCTGACTCAGCCTCCCGAGTGCTGGGACTAAAGGCGTGTGCTATCACGCCTGGCTAGCTTTTAACTTTTTAAAAACATGTACACTCAACTTAGAAAACTATTGCTGGTATAACCACAAATTCCCATTAGGTTGTGTGTGTGTGTCTATGTGTGTGACAGGTTTCTCTACATAGCACAGATTGATCATAAATCCACACCTTTCTTCTTCCTTGGATACTATGCCTGCCACCTTTCTACTGTTTTGTTGTATAATTTCATTCTAATAGTTATAATATTAGCTATCATATTCTATATCTGAAAAACAGTGTCCTATTCCAGATGAAAGACATACTTCTTACCCCATCAGTCTCAAAATGAAAGGCATAGCCCATATTCCAGGTTGACTGGTCCAATCTTCTCAATTGCAGAACTACCTGTTCAGGTAAATGGTGGGTCTGATAAATTCAAACCATTATTGACCATGCCTAAATTAAAAGGCAGTACAAAAGAGAGCTAACAAAGAAGGAAAGACAGGAGAGAGAAAGAAACATAATTATAGTAATTCTATGACAATTGTAATGTGACCTTTATCATTTGATAGTGTTTTTACATTTCTGGAGTATGTGATCACAACTCAGCATATGTGGATAAATAGATTCATAAATTAATGATTAAGATTTGATTTAAGAGAAAAATAACAATCAAAGCAACAAATAACTGTTGCAGAAGCTACAAGTTCCCAAGTTAAATTAAACTCAAAACAATGCAGCAAATAGATTGGCTGGCTTATTTCTTTACATCTAGGCTCCAACAAAAAAGAATACTACAACTTTAATTTGAAGGGAAATGAAAAACTGAATTGAGGAGGAAAAGTATTTAATCAAATCAAAATGTAAAAGGACTGATTTTCATACACTGTGGATCTCTTCATGTTCCTGGTGAACTACAGACTTAGATTCTCTTCGAGCCAGTGGTGATTTGTTCTATACATCTTTGGTACAATTTAACAGGATATAAATTGAAAATGCATGTCTTATGAATTTATAATATTTGGACTGCTGGCTTCTATAATACCCAATAAAATACAGTAAAAAGGTTGTTCTAATATTTGTAGATTTTCAAAAAAAAAAAACAAAAAAAAAACAGAGGCACACAGTAGTATTCTTTGTCTAAGTCATAAAACTATTGAATTTTAGCCTTAAATATTGATCTCACATTTGACTCAGTCCAAAGGGTGGATATTTTTTAGCATTCTGTCTGTTCACCAATGCCGTATTGTAAAAAGACTTTGCCTTGATCTAATCACTGAGCTAAGGAAATATCAAAATGAATATACAAGAAGAGAACTACCAGTTTCTATGTCCAAAGGCCTATCAACTCAAGCTGAAATTCAGCCTTAAAGTGTCTTAAATGTGCCCAGAATTAAACCAAGATAAGACAGGGAGCTAGTATGGCCATCTTCTGAGAGCCTCTACCAACAACTGGCTGAGACAGAGACAGATACTCACAGCCAACCATTGGACTGATGTCGGTGAACCCTATGGAAGAGTTAGGGGAAGGACTGAAGGAGTTGAAGGAGATGGCAACTCTGACCAACAATGCCAATTATCTTGGACTCCAGGGGGCTCCCAGAGTCTAAACCACCAAACAAAGAGCACAAATGGGCTGGTCCAGGGCCCCTAGCACTTATGTAGCAAAGGGTTGCCTTCTCTGGCCTCAGTGGGAGAGGATATGCCTAATCCTCTAGAGACTTGATGACCCAGAGATGGAAGATGCCCAAGGGGAAGTCACTCTCTCAGAAGTGAAAGGGGATGAGAATAGGGGAAGAACTCTTCGAAGGGGAACTGAGAGGGAGGGCAACATTTGGGTTGTAAATATATATAATCATAATTATCGTTATTATTAATAAATCATTTTAATATGCTAAAATGTGTAAGAAAATAAAAACCTTTTGAAATTTAATTTTTTATGAAGGAATAATTTACTCAGTATCCTACACTATATATATTTCAGGATATCACAAACAATTTTGAGTAACATACCAGTGCTCCAAAATCTGGAGGCAAATAATTAGTTATTTTCTTTCTTTTTTTAAAATTTTTTGAAATCATTTTAATTGAACCGAAGAATGAAATTTATATATTCTTTCATAGAAAACTAAAAAATTCACTTATTGTATTCTTTTAAGTGCATAGTAGAAAAATGATCTCATAGAAGACATGATTATCACATTGAAGGTCAAAAATATATAAAACTTTAACTTGTTTATGATTGCTAATGATTTGTGCCTGGCTATTTCTGTGACTTGATTGAAAATTTTTGATTATAGCAGTTATCTGGTATGGTGGGATAAATGGAAAACATAACCTGGAGGCTCAAGTGTTACACTAGTTCTTCCACATTTGGTGGCACTGTTATATGAGGTTATGTCATCTTTAGGAGGTGGTGTCTTGCTAAAGGAAGTAAGCCACTGAAGGCAGTTTTTGAAAGTTTATAGCTTCACCACATATCCAGTTTCCTCCCCCAGCCTCCTTTCTGGTCAGCCATTTTTTTTTCTTTCTGGCTGCTTATGCCATTTTTCCTCACCATTGGAGAGCTCTGTTCTTAAACTTTGACCCTCAAATAACTTCTATATATTAATCCTTGCCTTGTCCATGGTAATTTACTATAGCATCGAATACCTTTTTTTTTTTAATAGTATCACTGAAAACTGATATTCTTTTTTAACAATCTTGTTAAGATGTAAATTACTGCTATAAAAATTATTTCCTTCTGTATTTCATGCTATATGGGGCACTATAGAAAGAAAATACAGTAGTCTCTGTTATGGACCATGCAACATTTATAACACAATTTCCTCTTTTTGATGTAGAGAGAAATTGTTTGTACCCTGTGTAGTGAAGAAAAGCAAATTTGAATATATATACTGGTATTAATCTGTTTAAGTTTCTGAGTTTTTAATAGCCTGCATAATTAAAATCTTCATAAACTACAAAATAATAAATTATAATTTTTAAAGTTTACATTAAAAATATAATCTTATTTTAAGAATTTTATGTGACATATTTTTCTTAACCTGAGAGACTATAGTATGTCTTTGATGTCCTTAGGTTTCCTATCTCAAGATTTAAAATGAGATCAAAGACTGGGCCAGATTTCTCATTTTTCAACTTTAGTTTATTTTAGTGCCTTCCAGGGAAAAAATAAAGTACAGGATCTTGACAAGGGAGATCAGAGTCAGCAAAATTTATGACCTAATTACTAGTTATGGGCATGATCTTCCTGAATGTTCCTGGTTTAAACAGAACTGGGAAATTGCATGTATAATCCAAAAGAAAGTTAGGTCTAAAAGAATAATTATTTACATGGTGGATACTGGATAAGATAATGTAAACAAATTGTACTTAATATAGTAATAATATTCAATTAACTGCCTTATAAATTATCAGGAAAGAATTCATACTCAATTTTCATTTAAATGCTGACATAAAAGTTATATGCTAATAGTCATTTTGTGTTTTGTTATATGGAATTCCAATGACTTGAAGCACTTAGGTAGTAACAGGCATTTCATACATGAAAAGTCTCTCTAGATATGCTAGTTATTTAATTCACTTCTTTAGGTTAGTGTATATTTTTACATTGACTTAAGATTGATAATTTCTGAGATTTAGCAATAAAAGGGCAATTTTTTGATCTCTAAAGGAGAAAATAAAAAATGTTGAATTTTGATGATTATTATCTGAAACAGGAGGTATAAATAACCAAATCACTATAGAGGTAATTCTAATCTAAAGTAAATGTCAGTAAGAAAATAGGATATATAAATTATTATGAAAATACTGAACAAAAAAAGAGGAAATTTGTCATGGCAAAGAAAGACATACTAAAGTTCCGATGAAGAGGCAGCATTTAAATTGCTATTTCAAAGATGTGGGAGTGAAACTCAGAGTTGGAATGACTTTATTTGGTGAATTAAACTGCCTCTACTATCTCCGTGAAGAATCATTTACAAATGACTCATTCCCAAGACTCAGGTCATATCTATATATTTGGGAGGATTTGTGCTTAAGGATGGCAGAAATGTAGCATTTGTTCACTACAAAGTTACTTTTATTTATTTATTTTTTCACTTTTCTGGTTTTTAAAGAATGGCCCCACCACTCATCTGCTGTGAGGTGGTGTGTGTGTGTGTGTGTGTGTGTGTGTGTGTGTGTGTGTGTGTGTGCCCATGGATGTATGTGTATGTGGGTGATTCCCTCCCCACCACTCAATACACCACCTGGCACAGTCAGGAGAGCTGGCTATGGAGTGATGAGAGTGGAAAAGCTGGCCCTGCACTTGTCTGTCTCCACACTCTGAAGAGTGGGCTCCCCCGAGTAGGGCAATAGAGCTGGCCCTGGTGTAGAGGGGCACAGTTGAACCCACCCTGAGTGTGAGATCATGGAAGAACTGGTCTGCCAGCTCCTCTGCTCTGAGGTGGCATGGGTGCAGGGGAGATGTTCCTACCACCACCTGGAGCAGATGAGAGCTGCCTGTAGCATCCTGGAAAGCAGGGCCTTCACTTCACTTAGGCAAATAGTGGAGCTGGCCCTGATGGTGAAGGCCTAAGTGAGCCAGCAATGAGGACATGAGAGTGAGAGAGTTGCCCCAGCTTTTTGCAAGCTGTAGCACTGGGAGCATGGGCCCTGAATTGCTCAGAGGAGCTGGCCCTGGAGGCAAGGTTCCTGGAGAGTTGGCTGTGAGGGCATGAGATCAGGAGAGTTTACCCTGCCTCCTGCCTATGGAAGCATAGGGTGGCCTCACCAGAGTAGTGACGGAGAGCTCAACTTAGGGGTGTTGATAGGGTGAAGCTGACCAGATTCAGGGCTCTGAGGTATCCCAACCCCAAATCTATATCATCTGAGAAGGGCTGGGATGTGTTAAAGGGCATATCCTGCTGATCCAAAGCTACAGGATCTCCATGACATAGGGCAACAACAGAATAATGATGAAGAGACCCAGTGAGAATCTGATATCAATGGTGTCACAGAAGACAGAGACCTCAAACCAGACTAATGACTCACTGCAATAAACCTTTGCAATTGAAGATGTATAGACATAAATACTGTGTGACACAATGAGACATACTAGTTTCTAAGATGACATTTTTTATGCTTCATTCTCTTTGGTGTGTGTGTGTGTGTGTGTGTGTGTGTGTGTGTGTGTGTGTGTGTGTGTGTATGTGTGTGTGTGTGTTATTGGGGGGGTGCAAGAGTGAAGAACAGATACAAGGGGTTGGAGAGATGAGTGGACTGGAGTGCATGATGAGAAACCCACAGAGTAGGTCCCTGGAAAGTGATCCACACTTTAGTAGAAGATACATCCAAGAATACCTGGGCATCACAAATTGGTCTTAATGAAGTCAAAAAATAAGACACAATTCCTGGTGGTTAAAGAAAAGGGGATAGATAGAAAAAAGCTGGGTAAGACAGGTGAATGTGATCAAAACATATGACATTCTTTAATGTTTATTTATTCCCTATACTCTGTACTGATCCCTGTGCCTTGTGAGTAGAGGTGAGGTATAACTGTTATTGTAGGGCTGAAGATTTTGTTGTATCTTAGTGTCCCGTCATCTGAGGGTCTTTTTGTTACTCATTTTACTAGTTGCTTTTCTATTGCTGTAAGAAAGTACCATGTCCAACGCAACTTATATTTAAAAGTATTCCTGTCTAGAGTTTCGAAGTGTTAGAGTTTATGATAGCTGAGTAAAGATATGACAGCAGGAACATCTGAGAACTCAAATCCATATGGATATTCAAATGGCCATTAGTTTTCTGTCGTTCTTCCTTGTCTTTCCTCCCTTAATCATTTGATCCAGGATTCTTCCCTGTCCTGACCATTCATAATTATCTACTTGAATTTCCCAACCTATGGTGATAGAATATTCCCCACGAGTCCGTTATCTAAAATCAGTGGTTATATAGATTCTAGCTTGCTTAACTGAAAATGCATACCATATTTGTCTTTTGGTGTCTAGGTTACCTAACTCAGAACAATTCTTTTCCAGGTCTTACCTGTGAATTTCATGATTTTACTTTTTAAACAGATTAGTGATTAATACCTTATTGTGTAAGTGTAACATATTTTCATTATACATTTATCTTTTGACATACATCTAGGTTGACTCTAGGTTCTGGCTGTTACAAATATTGCAACAGTGAACATGGCTGAGCAAGTGTCTCTATGGTAGGATGAAATGTCTTCAGGGTATATGCAAAGAGTTATAGCTAGGTCTTGAAGTAGATCCACTCTTCCTGAGGAACCACCATAATGTACAACCATAGTGTTTGAACAGGTTTTCATTCCCATCAGCAATAGGTACGTTTTCTCCTTTCCCAACATACTAGTCAGCATTAATTCTCACTTGTTTTATTGATCCCTGCTATTCTTGTAGGTGAAAGATGAAATATCAAAGTAGTTCTGATTTATATTTCCCAGAAGACTAAGAATAGTGATCATTTATTTTGATGCTTATGAGCCATTTCTCTATCATCTTTTGAGATTTCTGTTAAGATAATCACATCACTTTAAAATTTGGTTTGTTATTTTATTGATATCCACTTTTTTAGTTCATTATATGCTTTAGATATTGCTCCTCTATCAGATGTGTAGTTGGTAATTTCTTTTCCATTCAATAGCCTGCTACTTTGTTTAAATGATGGTGTCTTGTGACTTACAGAATTTTTTAGTTTCATAAGGTCCCATTTATTAATAATTGATTGATCTTATTGCCTGTGCTAATGGTGTATCTGTTCAACAAGACTTACCCATAATCATAAGTTCAAGGCTGTTCCTCTCTTTCTCCAATATCAGCTTCAGTGTATCTGGTTTTATGTTGAATACTTTGATCCATTTTCAGTTGAGTATTGTGAAGAATGGTGAGTATGGATCTAGTTGCATTCATCTACATACGGCAATCCAGATTGACCAGCATCTTTTGTTGATACTTGTAACTTTGTAGCTTCCACTTTTCATTGACCATTGTCCTCTAATTGTGAAACTTCAGGATTATATTTACTTGTAATAATTTTAACAAAATACGTCTTGAAATGGCATCTTCTCCACACTCAGACACAGACAGTATATGGAAAATTATTATTTTCCTAAAGAGATTGAGGTTAACCATTCTGAATTTTTCTCTTCACACAAACCATCTAGACAGCATTAGAGTTCATACTCCATGACATGAAGAAATTTCTGAATCTTCTGACTCATAATAAAATAAAGACACCATTGATCTAAAAATATACAGTCTAAGTTTAGTTGAGATGTTTGAATAACTGTGGGAAAAGACATTTTTCATTTTAGAAATTTTTATTTCATTTTAGTTAACTCTTTTGAAACATTCTGTAAAACCAGAGGAAAGAGGGGCAAAATTAAAATTAATAAAAATAGACTTTAAGAGGAAAAGCAACTATAAATGCTTGAATAATCATCAGGCAAGAATAGCATTTTCTTTTGTGAAGAGAAGCTGATAGCTTCTCTGATTCATGGTATTTAATAGGTTCTGTAATGGCAGCACCATGACTCTGCATCAAGATTTCAGCATAAATAACAATCTGCTTTGTTTCATTGGCTCCAAATGAGAAATTCTGTTTTTTGTTGTTTTAGGAAATTAGTCTGTGTATTATTGCTCCTGGAGCTTTGTAATTAATCACTAAAGATTACTGCTGTGGAGAGTTTGTGGAAAATAGATGCCTGAGTGATTATAAGTGCAGCTATCAAGTAACATGTGTAGCTATACAAGCAAAGGGTCTTTTAAAATGACTATAACAAAGTCTTTGATATATTTCTGTATACTAGCAGAAATACATTGTTATTTCTTAACTCTGTTGCTTTTTTTTTTTTTTTTTTTTGTAGGAAGATCTGTGCACCATGATTTCCTCTAGAGAGTCTAAGATCATAATCATGTAAATCTTTATCCTACTTGGTTAGATTTCTGTATTGGTTTAGCTTCTGTGGAGCAGATGTTGAATGTTTTGCTTTTTTTTTTAAAGATGTTTTCTTCATTTCCATTTCAAATGCTATCCCCTTTCCTAGTTTCTCTCCAAAGATCCCCTATATCCTCCTCCCTTCCCCTCCTCCCCAACACACCCACTCCTGCTTCCTGGCCCTGGCAATCCCCTGTACTGGGACATAGAATCTTCACAAGGCAAAGGGCCTCTCCTCCTGTTAATGGCCGACTAGGCCATCCTCTGCTACATATGTAGCTAGAGACACGAGCTCTGGGGTTAGTGGTTAATTCATATTGTTGTTCCTCCTATAGGGCTGCAGACCCCTTCAGCTCCTTGGGTACTTTCTATAGCTCCTCCATTTGGGGCTCTGTGTTTCATCCAATAGATGACTGTGAGCAGTGACTTCTGTATTTGCCAGGCACTGGCATAGCCTCACAAGAGACAGCTATGTCAGGGTTCTGTCACCAAAATCTTGCTGGCATATGCTATAGTTTCTGGGTTTGGTGGTTGTTTATGGGATAAAACACCCCGTGGATCAGTAGCTGGAGCATCCTTCCTTCAGTTTCCTCTTCTAACTTTGTGTCTATAACTCCTTCCATTGGTATTTTGTAATGCCTTCTCAGAAGGAACGACATATCCACACTTTGGTTTTCCTTCTTCTTAAGTTTCATAAGTTTTGTAAGTTGTATTTTGGGTATTCTAAGTTTCTGGGCTAATATCCACTTATCAGTGAGTGAATATCATGTGTGTTCTTTTGTGATTGGGTTACCTTATGATATCCTCCAGATCCATCCATTTGCCCAAGAATTTCATAAATTCATTGTTCTTAATAACTGAGTAGTATTCCATTGTGTAAATGTGCCACATTTTCTGTATCCATTCCTCTGTTGAGGGACATACCTAAACATAATAAAAGCAATATACAGCAAACCAGTAGCCAATATTAAACTAAATGGAGAGAAACTTGAAGCAATCCCACTAAAATAAGGGACTATATTAGGCTGCCCAATTTCTCCCTACCTATTCAATATAGTATGATTTTACCTCTTTGAGCATCAGTTGATTGACTATAGCTCTCTATATAGGAGTGATGAGACCTTGTAAAATTTTCACCATCCACATTGGCATGTTATGTTATTGAAAAGTTCTTTTTGTCAATCATACTGTTCATATTTTATAGGTATAACTTTCCTATCATGTTTAGTAAACATTATATACCTGTTGGTGTATTGGTCTAGCTTTTCATTTTACTGTGCTCATTTCTTTAAGCTCCCTAAACCTTAGTTATTGAGATTATGTTAGTTAATTCAATTGGTTATGTATCAACTTGTGCCAAGTTGTTCTCTTCAGTTTTACCAGTGATAGATCTCTGTTATAACTTTTATTTATTGTAGAAAGAAGCTTTTTGATGAGGAGTAAGAACTACATTTATCTTCTTTGTTCTTGCATTTTAGGACTGCTTGATAGGACAGCATTCATGACATGTAATATAAATCTAGTCACCTAGATTGAAATCATGGTGTGCAGAGCACAACATACTATTGGCAAATCCTTATACCAGTATAAAATTTTGCCTAATTTTAATACCTCAATAGGGAAATGGGAGCTTCTTTTCTGGGTAGGTCCTGTTAAAGTTCATTTGTATGGATGTTAATTCTAAGCGTCACTATTTTTATCATAATGCTTATTTTAAATTAATGTCATTTTTCTCTACAAGTTTTCCCCCAGTCTCTAGTATTTCTAACATTTCTTTATAATTGTTTACTTTTCTTTGTCACCAACTGCATATTATTACCAAATATAAAACTCTACTTATAAGGAGAAAGAAAATTATTGTTGCATCTACTCTGGCTCCTTATATTTTATATGTATTAAGTGCCCCTGAAATTTAACACTATGTATGTGAGTAACCCGAAAATTTTTTTTCTGCAATTTTGAATAAGTGCCTCTTTCTTTGGGATTAGTTACAATTTAGCATTTAATGGTTATAATATTAGATATAAATTTTAATTTCCATTTTTTATTTTTAACATCAGTGGTCCTTGCCCAGTTCTCTTGGTTTTACATAGTAATTGAACACTATCCTGGATTTGATATTCTTAGTACAAGATATTATGTTTACTGCCACTACCAGATTCTGAACTCATTCTAAAACATTTTATATTTATATTTATATTTCCTTATTTAAATGTGACTCTGTCAATGTTTGGACACTGACAAAAACTTGTAGCCTGTGTGGCCTGCTATGGCTAGCCAAGAGAGTCTTTTTTAAAGCATAGCCCCAAATAGACATTGATCCATTGCAATCACCTTTGAATGCACATTTCTTTTTTTATGAACTTTCTACAGGTATGTGACTTGCCTGGATTTTCAGTTTATTGATGAGTCAATTGTTTAGACTGGTCTGAAAACCTTGATAAAGTCAACATAAATTGCATCTAATGTTGCTCTTCTATTTCTCAAACTGTCATTCTGTCACAGAAGCAAGATTAGATTGGCCAGACAGGACTTGATCTTTAGTAAGCCAGGCTGAGTTTTACCTAGTATAATGTTCTCCTCAAGGCATTTGGAAATTGAGTTTGTAGTGTTTGCCAGGATGTCTGTGCTATCTTTCAGACTAGATTTTTAAACTATGAAAAATACCAGATATAACAGTTCTTTTTAAAATGGTACATATTCCTTGTACATGGAACTGAGTTTCCTAAAAACATTTTAATGCAAGTATAAAATTTACTTTAAAGGTATTCTCCAAATCCCTCTTTGCTTTCCATCTGTTCCTTACCCCTATTGGTTCTTTTCATTCCCCATAGGCAGTTTTACTATTATTTTCATGATATGAGAGAGAGAACGAGAGAGAGAGAGAGAGACAGAGAGAGACAGAGACAGAGAGAGACAGAGAATATATGTTAATGCATATATATGAAATCTACATAGGAAATAAAAATAAGGGAAAGTATGCTATTTGTCTTTCTAAAATGGTGTCTATTTGCTAAATATGATAATTTGAAGTTTAAGCAATAAATCCCAAAGCTGGGACAAGTAGTACAGAAATTTAATTCTGTATCTAACACTCATGAGGACATTATTGCTATTGAGTTATTTTATTAATGTTAATTGTAGATTTTCTTCATCAATAGAGTTTATAGCAAGCACCATGTTGTTTTATCAGTTCAAAATATTCTTGAATTGTCACTAGATAAAATGTTAATACTGTTTTTATTCCAAATTTCAAATTTCAAAGACTATTATATAGTAGAGCTTCCTATGCTTTCCCCAGTGGTATCCACCTTTGTTAGCATATAAAGAAAATTATATTCACTTTTTTTTTGTAATATTTCAATTTAAGTGTTTCTTTAATTTCTAAAACATTTAATAGATATATTCTATTATACATGTTATCTATGTATTTTATTTTGGTCATATCCATACCCAGTTCCTCTATCTAACTCTAACCTGCCCCCCATGTCAATGTATCTTCTGTTTTCCTCCCTTGTTTATTTTCAGTTTTAGAACCCACTAAGGTTGATTCGTTTCGCCCATCTGTGAGGGTCAATTTCTTAGAAGTATGTAATGCATTCTGATTAGTCTTATATCTCTGTACTTTTATCACCCTTCCGAACCTCCTAGCATTTCCTCTTTCCTACAAATCTCCTTTCCATGTTCTTTATGTCCTTTTTTGTTTGTTTGTTTGTTGTTCGGTTTGCTTTGTAAACTCATGGAATCAGGATGATGTGTGAGACCATGCCTTTGGAACTATCCATTAGAGCCTGGTGAGCTCACCAATTGCTCCATATAAAACTAAATAATCGGGGCTGGTGAGATGGCTCAGTGGGTAAGAGCACCCGACTGCTCTTCTGAAGGTGGTAAGTTCAAATCCCAGCAACCACATGGTGGCTCACAACCATCCGTAACAAGATCTGGCTCCCTCTTCTGGAGTGTCTGAAGACAGCTATAGTGTACTAACATATAATAAATAAAATTAAAAAAAAAAAAACTAAATAATCATGATGTTGTTTAATGAAATCCTAGTGGAAAACTCAAATAAAAAAATTTAAAATCATCCTCATGCAATACATTTTAAAGTAATACAATTTTTGATAATTACAAATCAAGACTTTGTTGTCAATAAATAGTTTTGTTTCTTTATGTTATTGCTGCCACAATTTATGTGAACTACATATTATATTTGAATTACTTTATTGGTAGTTGTACATTCAAAAACCTCTATTGTTAGCAAAAGTTTTATGAACACTGCATCTACTTATTTGATTCTATATTAAATTATTATCCACAGTTTAATAATATAGGCTCCATATAATAATTGCTTTTTGAGGATTTGTTTCCTAATACATATATCAATAAATTAAACTAATATTATTCCTACTGCTTTTAGAAAAAGGCTGTTGGGTAGATGTGTGAACATCATCTCCCACATTCAGTGGCTTCTTCTTTATGGTAGACATAGAAGTTTGGCATATGAAAATAGTTACAGTTTTAATAATCTGTTAGCATGTATCTTAGTTGAGTATCATCAGTGCCACATTTAAGAATGTGGTCTATATTGACATGCAAGTGTTGGGTGATATCCATGGGGACTCTCACCTGCTCAGAGGAGAAGAGGGGGGGGGGCGGCAGAAAAAAGGATTGTGGGAAGGGGTAGCCACAAGGGGGCAGTGAGTAGGATGTAAAGTGAATAAGTACAAAATTAAATAAGTAAAAAGTCCCCTTTCTAAAGCATTTTCAAAATAGATCTCCTTGTCTGTTTGAATTAAATTGTAGAGCATTTCTAGTTAGGTCACAAACAGTTGCAAGTGCCTTCTCTCCAAGATCATCATATTATACTAATGCATATCTTACATGGCTTACAGAAATTAATAAAGAAACCCCCAGAAATACCTTAAGACTAAGCTGCATCTAAATCATTTTTACTGACTCAAAATGTGTTTGTTTCTCCAGATCCTCAAAGTTTGCATTAAACAGCTGAACATTATATACCTCATTATAAAAATAGACTATAACTGCCCTTCTATCTAACTCTCAGACTACTTCCCTCTGCCAAGAAATAATCAGTGGATTATCACTACATTACCATAGCCAGAAAATCTGCTCCCTTAGAAGACTGAGCAAAGAGATAAAAGCACTCATTTCCTTATGCAGATTCTAAAGTAAACCTGCATGCTTTGTTGAAAGCATTTTTGCTTTCTCAGAAGGAATATAAAATACTTTGAAATATTATATTCATAATTCTTAATCATATTCAAATGCTTCAAGTATAGACATTTTGTAAAGAGTAAGAATACTGTAGTAAAGGAAACTGTTTAAAGAATAAAGGCCATATAGGAAAGTGTTGGTTTTATTTGTTTATTTTATTTTGTTTTGTACAGCTGTATTGTTTTGGAATTAATATTTTTCAAATTATACTAACATAGAGTTTTCTCATAACTACAAACATTTTGGGAATCTGTGGTAAAAAAAAATCACATGTATATCATTCAGAGGAACAGTTAGGGAACCATGAGGAGGGAAAATTTTATTGGTTTAATGAAATACTATCAAGAAAAATCACCATCACGAACAACACTGGGACAGAATTGATACTTCTGGACTGTCATGTTAAAAGAAAAAAAAAACATATTTTATTTAGAACACTGGGCAATGTTTCAGCTGTATGATTACCAAGTTAGCAGAGGCAGGAGGATGCTGCTCAAGTTGGAAAGAAATCTCCCAGGCTCATGGATTGGCAGGATTAATATCGTCAAAATGGCTATCCTGCCGAAAGCAAGCTACAGATTCAATGCAATCCCCATCAAAATTCCAACTCACTTCGTCACTAAGTAAGAAAAGGCAATTTGCAAATTCATCTGGAATAATAAAAAACCTAGGATAGCAAAAACTATTCTCAACAATAAAAGAACCTCTGGTGGAATCACCATGCCTGACCTCAAGCTATACTACAGAGCAATGGTGATAAAAACTGCCTGGAACTGGTATAGCGACAGACAGGTAGATCAATGGAATAGAATTGAAGATCCAGAAATGAATCCGCACACATATGTTCACTTGATGTTTGAAAATGGGAGCTGAAACCATCCCGTGGAAAAAAGACAGCATTTTCAACAAATGGTGGTGGCACAATTGGTGGTTATCATGTAGAAGAATTCGAGTTGATCTGTTCTTATCTCCTTGTACAAAGCTCAAGTCTAAGTGGATCAAAGAACACTACATAAAACAAGAGACACTGAAATTTATAGAGGAGAAAGTGGGGAAATGCTTCAAAGATATGGGCACCGGGGAAACATTTCTAAACAGAACAACAATGTCTTGTTCTGTAAGACCAAGAATTGACAAATGAGACCTCATGAAATTACAAAGCTTCTGTAAGGCAAAAGACACTGTCAATAATACAAAAAGGCCACCAACTGATTGGGAAAGGATTTTTACCAATCCTAAATCTCATAGGGGACTAATATCCAATCTATACAAAGAGCTTAAGAAGCTGGACTTCAGAAATTCAAATAACCCCATTAAAAATGGGGTACAGAGCTAAACAAAGAATTCTCAAGTGAGGAATAGTGAATGGCTGAGAAGCACCTGAAAAAATATTCAACATCCTTAATCATCAGGGAAATGCAAATCAAAACAACCTTGAGATTCCACCTCACTGCAATCAGAATGGGTAAGATCAGAAATTCAGGTGAGAGCAGATGCTGGCTAGGATGTGGAGAAAGAGGAACACTCCTCCATTGCTGGTGGGATTGCAAGTTTGTATAACTACTCTGGAAATCAGTCTGGCGATTCCTCAGAAAACTTGATATAATACTACCGGAAGATCCAGCAATACCTTTCCTGGGGATATACCCAGAAGATGTTCCAACTGGTAATAAGGACACATGCTCCACTATGTTCATAGCAGCCTTATTCATAATAGCCAGAAGCTGGAAAGAAACCAGATGTCCCTTAAGAGAAGAGTAATGGATACAGAAAATGTGGTACATTTACACAATGGAGTACTAGTCAGCTATTAAAAACAATGAATTTATGAAATTCTTGGGCAAATGGGTGTATCTGGAGCATATCATCCTTACTCAGGTGACCCAATCACAAAAGAAGTCACTTGATATGCACTCACTGGTAAGTGGCTATTAGCCCAGAAACTTAGAATAACCAAGATACAATTTGCAAAACACAAGAAAATCAAGAAGAAGGAAGACCAAAGTGTGGATGCTTCATTCCTCCTTAGAATAGGGACCAAAACACCCATGAAAGGAGTTACAGAGACAAAATTTGGAGCTAAGACAAAAGGATGGACCATCCAGAGACTACCCCACCTGGGGATCCATCCTATAATCAGCCACCAAACCTAGACACTATTCCATATGCCAGCAAGATTTTGTTGAAAGGACCCTGATATAGCTGTCTTAAGTGAGGCTATGTCAGTGCCTGGCAAATACAGAAGTGGATGCTCACAGTCATCTATAGGATGGAATACAGGGCCCCCAGTGGAGGAGCTAGAGAAAGTATCCACGGAGCTGAAGGGGTCTGCAACCCTATAGGTGGAAAAATAATATTAACTAACCAATACCCCCAGAGCTCCTGTCCCTAGCTGCATATGTAGCAGAAGATGTCCTAGTTGGACATCACTGGGAAGAGAGGCCCCTTGGTCTTTCAAACTTTATATGCCTCACTCAGTATAGAGGAATGACAGGGCCAAGAAGTGGGAGTGGGTGGGTAGGGGAGCAGGGCAGTGGGAGGCTATAGGGAACTTTTGGGATAGCATTTGAAGTGTAAATAAAGAAATACGTCAGAAAAAGAAAAAGAAAAAGAAAAAGAAAAAGAAAAAGAAAAAGAAAAAGAAAAGAAATTTGTAGACATACATCTATATCATGACCTTTCAGATTCTATATTCACCATGAATACTGAAGTATTACTTGGTCCCCATTTTAAATTTCAAGAGTATAAAAATGCAAAAGGAATAGATCATTTATTCTACAAAGGAAAATAAAACACTGTCTAACCTATTGTTTTAGTGTTAAAGATGATAAGATTGGAATAAATTATTTTTCCTTTTTTTTTGGTTCCATACATGTTTCTGAAAAGTTTTTTATAGTTCTTAGAGGATGTATTATGTTTGAACATTTAACCTACATTTTTTTATTAGCCACTCTGCCTTCAGCAAGCATAAGAAAACACTTTGTGTTATTGCTTTAAGTATGTTATGGTAGAAGTTTTTTTCATTACTACTATGATATAAATAAGAAAGTAAATATTTGAACATTTTAAATAATCTTAGCAATTAAGAAAAAAAAGTTAATGTGGCAAGTTTTCCCAAACTACTGAGTATAATGTGTTATGCTCTGCTGTGTCCCCAAACTTCCAGTATCACTAAATTTATATGACTTGCAAGAGAACTTAGCTAAAGTCTTTTGCTGCATTTTAATTTATGCTATGACTGATAAACAAATATCATATATCCAGGCTATCAGGGAAAATCAATAGAAATTAGACTAAAAACTGAAAATCAGGTTTGGGGTATCATCTCTGTTATAGGATTGGTGTGCAGAAGTTGAATTTGCTTAAGAGTTGGGGCCAATGAATACTGGCTTTGAAGGAAAATTTACAACAGGGGAATGCCAGGGCCAGGAAGCAGGAGTAGGTGGGTTGGGGAGCAGTTTGGGGGGAGGGTATAGGGGGCTTTAGGGATACATTTGAAATGTAAATGAAGAAAATACCTAATAAAATACCTTAAAAGAAGAATAAACATTAAAGAAATGTGTACTGGTTCTAAACTATTTTCTACAGGATACATTAATATATCAAACATACCAATATTTATGAAATAGTTAAAACTTAATTGAGTTTAGTACTTAATTTGTTTGGTCATAGAATGAGATGAATTACATTCATCTTTCTTGAGTTTACATGTGCTTTAGTTTTTATGTTATATGAAATAGAGTTGTATGACTAGAAATTGTAAAACTTTTTTCATTACCTGAGTCTGACTTTCCATAAGAAAAATAGAAATAATAAATAAGAAGTAAACAACAAAAGGAAAGGACCTCTGTAGTTCAGTCATTCAGCAGTACTTCAAGGTATAGTGTTGTCCAAATGCACTGTCAAAATTGTACACATTCATTGAAGCATATATTAATTTTATTTCAACCATTATAAATACTGCATGAGCAAGTTTATTTATCTAGTTTGCAACGTTCCTTGCATTCTAAAAGTAGCACTGTACTTTAATGGCAAAAACATAGCATTGTCTCACTGAATCAGAATTACCTATTTGCAAATGATCTATTTTTGTATATAAGCTTTGTTATGCCAAATTTAATTAGAAGTAAAAGAACATATTTTTGCATAGCACAGCCAAGTCATAGAGAAGAACTTTGAAGTTTCCAGTCATGTTTATACAAGAACTAAGTGTAACATACAAAAAAAATGACAGAGGAAAAGTACCACACCCCAAACCACATAGAACGAAGCATTTTTTTTTTTTTTACATGTGTATCACTTTGTTGATCTTTTGAAAATTTATAGTCTCTGAGTACAGAGGTCTAAATCTTCAAAGCTTAAAAGACATAGGGGCAGCATGAACTAATCTTCATTTCCCCCCATATCTTCTTACAGCAGCACTAATGGAAATGTATTTTGTTTAATGACTCTGAAATCCTGTTTGTAATTAGATGTGGGAATTGGTCTTACTTTGTAACAGATGATACTGGAATAATAATATGAGAGATGCTACACTGAGACCACTATCTTCCTAAATCTATATCATTTTTCATTTTATTGACAGAAGATATGTGCAAAGAACAAAGAAATTGTTTTTTTAAAGGAAAATAGGATCTAATAAAAAGAACTACAAAACCAACTATTTTATCATTACTTCCAATATATTACAGTAGTTAAATAAAGAGGATGAACCTTGTTTTTTAATCTTAGGAAACAAGGATTTTAATTTTGTTCCTTTATTTTGATAATGGTCTCTGAATATTATTGCAAAGACTAGGTTGAAGTTTAATTAAGTGACAGAGATCATATCATTATGGCTACAAAAGCATAATTAGTATTGCCTTTAAAAGAAATAGTTTCCATTCAAAGAGTTTAAAGAATGGACAAGTTAAGCTGAGCAGCTGTTCGGTGTATCATATTCCACATTCTTCATTATCAATAAACAGTACCGTCACACATTATTCTAGCCAACTGGATACTGACAAGCTCTAGGGGTCACAAAAAGTAGAGTATAGAGAACATATGAATCTCATGGATAAGTTTTACTCTGTTTAAAACACATGTGTTACTACCTTTTCTTAGAATAGAGAACAAAACACCCATGAAAGGAGTTACAGAGATAAAGATTGGAGCTAAGACGAAAGGAAAGGATGGACCATCTAGAAATTGCCCCACCCGGGGATCCATCCAATAATCAGTAACCAAATCCAGACACTATTGAATATGCCAGCAAAATTTTGATGAAAGGACCCTGATATAACTATCTCGAGTGAGGCTATGCTAGTGCCTGGCAAACACAGACAAGGATGCTCACATTCATCTATAGGATGGAACACAGAGCCCCCAATGGAGGAGCTAGAGAAATTACCCAAGGAGTTGAAGGGGTCTACAACCCTTTAGGTAGAACAATAATATGAACTAAACGGTACCCCCAGAGCTCATGTCTCTAGATGCATATGCAGCAGAAGATGGCCTAGTTGGCCATCACTGGGAAGAGAGGCCACTTGGTCTTACAAACTTTATATACTCCAGTACAGGGGAATGCCAGGGCCAGGAAGTGGGAGTGGGCGGGTGGGGGAGCAGGGCAGGGGGAGGGTATAGGGAACTTTCGGGATAGCATTTGAAATGTAAATAAAGAAAAAATGTATATAAAGAGTAGGACTGGCGTTTTCATGGACAGCCCCTGTGTGAAGATTATGATAGTATGTATGCAATAGCATTTCATTTCAAGTTAATTCATGTTTTAATTTAATGTGTATGGGTGTTGTGCCTGATTATATAACTATACACCATGTACATTTCTAGTACCCATGGAAACTAGAATATATCATCACATGACCTGGAACTGACCATTGTGAGAGTCCATTATGGGTGCTGGGAATTGAGTTTGGATACTCTGGAAGATCAGCATATGTGGGTATTCCTTCCAGCTTAGTATGTGAGATTTAATGCATTATTTCAGTTTCTAAGCAGCAGGCTTGGCTGGACTTAGTAGATAGAAGACTCGGCCAAAGAGAAAAATAATATGTTGCTCATTTCTTTGGTGTTTCACATTTGTTCATTACTTTAATTTCCAAGCAGTTTCACATATGCATATATACTTTAATTAAGATCCTATATGGTAAGTAGAGCAAGTGCTAACATGGTGTACTTTGGGTAGTAGAAAAATAGCAGAAAAATTTAAGTAATTGATGAAATTGTAGAAGTCACTGAGTACATAGTCAAGTGCATGATGTTTTACTACAAAGCCCACATACTTATATTATAACTTAAAACTCTTTGAGAAGAAATTAAATTGAGAATACATGGTTCTACTGATATTTAGGTTAATGGATTTTGCTGACATTTAAAGATTTTACAACATGCCATAGAAGTGTTCTCAACTGCAGGTTCATGAAACTGTTCACTTTACAAAGCCATATGGTAGGTCTCAATTTGATGATGGTAAATGGGTTCTTTCATTTGCAGTGATAATTAGCATTGCTATTTTTGTATTGCATTTTTATTAATTATGTTACTTATTTACTTTACATCCCAAAAGCAACTTCCCCTTCCTCCTTTCCTCCAAGTCCCTCCCTCTCACCTTCCTTCCTTTTTCATGAAAAATGAGGCTATTTTAATTTCTCTACTTTTTGTTGTAAAACAAATCAAAAATGTTTTCAGTGATAAAGGAAAATTTAAAACTTTTTGCTTCATAAAAATTAAAACAAGACATGTAGTTTGTCTTCCCTATTACATTGTATTTCAACATCAAAATACTTATTATGGAGTATTTCATTAGAATTTCTTTTATTTTTTCTAATAAATATCTTTAATCTTTGTGTACACAGTTTCTTAGCATTAAGGGCTAACAGAATGAGCTGAGGTAAGTGGCTGATTTATTATAAAAATGTTAGGAAAAACATTTATAATTTAAGAAATCATGAGAGTTTTTAAAATTTTTGTTTACAATGATTAGTCTAGAGGAGTGTTTTACATCAAATTATCATAGTAAATATGTAAATTATATAGATTAATGTCAACAGATAACTTGAGCACTTACACAGAATACTTATTATTAAAATTTTGTTGAATGCTATTTGTGCTATGTGCCATGACATTGTATGCATCATGCTGACAAACATTTCATTTATTATATTGCATAACATACATACGTTTGCTGTGCCTTTTCAATTTACAAAGATTATAAGAAAAAGGTTGAATTTTTTATAAAGTTCAAAATATGTTATTTTCTAATTATTTTATAGATGATTATATGTAGTGATAAAGAGTTATAATGAAAAAAAGATCTATGATAGTTTGACTTTAGAAACTAAGGGAAATATTCAGTGTATTACTATGATTGTACTCTAGAGTCAGTCACAGCAGTCCTTACAAATGTGCTCACTTTAAACTTGAATGGTAAACTATGTCCAAAATGGGACTACTAGTATAGAGAAAGATGCATACTCACAAATAGGTTATGATATCATATATCATTTGGATATATTTCAAACTACTGACATGGATAGAGGGTAAAATATTTTCAGATACCACTGATAGTTTTCATAGCAAGTGTCAGGAACAATGGAGAATAGTAATATTGGGCACATTGACAATAAGTACAAAGCCAGAAGGAATTGGAATAAATTCCAAATCAAGAAATTCTAAGAACAAAACTTGAATAATGGCTAAATGATGTTTTTTGTTGTTTGAAATATGTAAAAAGTCAAGACACTGAGTATAAAAGAATTCAAATAAAATTAAGAAGTGTTTGACTATAGTATTGAACATAGAACAAATTGAAATGAACAGTTGCAGACATAAATATTTCACTATCCACTTGTTTAACCAACCCAGAAAATCTTATCTCTTAATAGAACTCAGTACATAAAAATCATAAATTACAATAGACTAGTGATAATGCAATGTAAGTTAGAAATGAATCAGAACTAAAGATATTCTAGTACCAAAGAAGAATATGAGCTGTATTTCCACTTAGGTATTAAAATATAATTAAAATAGTCATTTTTATATGTTATTATCATTATATTGTTCAAATTACCCAAAAAGATGTGCTTCCATTTTTTTAAAAGTTTTTGGAGATATATATATATATATATATATATATATATATATATATATATATATATATATATATGTGTGTGTGTGTGTGTGTGTGTGTGTGTGTGTGTGTGTGTGTGTGTGTGTGTGTGTTTTATTCAGTCTGAATGTCTGTATGATGTTACTTTTATGTATGATCCCAGGACTGACCATTTGGTATTTGACAAGTATCCTTGGGGAAGACTGTATTTCCAGCTCTCAGCATTCTTTGGTTGTCTGCATTTCTGTTTGGAGTTGAGGTCTACTTGGCTTTTTCCAATTCATTTTGGCAGTGATATTGGTGTTGCCCATGTTTATCTCAGGTTTAGGTAGTCACCTTTGTGAAACTTTTAAATGTAGCTGCTGACATTGCTGAGAGACATAATCACATAACAACCTCGCTAATATTCTGCCCCTTAAAATTATTCTGCATTCTTCTACATTCTTAGGTACTAAAGTATTTTATAATTTTTTTTTCCATTAAACTGGACTCCAAACTTTACATTTTGATTGGTTTTGATTTTTTTTTTCAGTAATGGTTTCCATATGCTGTAAAGATAACTTTTCTTGATCAGAGATGAAAACTACTCTAAATTGTGGCTGTTAGGAAAAAATATTTAGATTGTTGTTAGGGATTATGTGGATTTAGTAAAGTACTAGATAGAGGTTCTTCTCCAAGCTCCATGACTTCACTGGCACTGAAAGGAAGTTTCCAGTAGTGGGCGTGATTATCCTCTTGTTGAGGATATGCATGCCACTAATGTTTCAAGAAGGTTAGTATGCATTGCTGGTAGTTCATAGGCATCATAGCTGGACATGACTGTTGATGGCCTCCCTCCTTTAGAAGCTTAATGTGCCTTGGGAACTGTGAAAGATAGTACTCAGAGAGGAGGCATTCGGGTTATATTCAGGTTTGGGACTCCTGGATCGCTATTTCTACAGTGAATAATGTCTCCAACATAAAGGGCTTACCTTGGAACAATGAGGGCAAACAATTGCAATAGCAGTAGGCTATATGTTTTGGGACTCTTTTGGAATTTCCTAACCAACAAGCAGCTCAAATGATGGCTTTTTACACCTGCTGTTGCTGTTTTGGTTAGGCGGTCTTTGGTTCTTTAGGTAAGCACCACCAGACCACTTGAGGACAGTTTATTAAAGGTTCACATGTGTATTTGTAAACAGAATTACATATAGTATGATTTTTAAGTTAACTAGTTAATACAAGTATTGTGACATTTTAAATGTTAAATACTTTTATATCTAGAGAAAAAACTGAGGACCTTGAAGAATCTAATTCAGATTCATTGTTCATATTTTCCTTTAGGTTCTATGTCCATCCAGGGAAGGCCTAAACTTCTCTATCTTTTTTATTTATGAGCAGGAAAATGTTTCAGAGATAATTTCCCCTCTAAGGGCTAGCAGTATGACTTTGACTTTCATCTGTGAAATTTTCAGGGGGTTTTAGTTTTAAAATGGCAGTAGAAACTTTAGGTGAAATATACTATGGTACTATAAGTAACATGTATAACTTAACAATTCTTTGTTATTTATACCATGAATGGTAAGGTAAAGATGATATAGCTACCTTCAAAGTCACATTAGATCAGAGTCAGTGCTGTGGATCAATTTGGTACAGATAGAATTGTTGGAGGTTCCTCAGACAATTGGACATAGTACTACTGAAAGATTCAGCAATACCTCTACTGGGCATATACCCAGAAGATGTTTCAACTGGTAAAAAGAACACATGCTCCACTATGTTCATAGTAGCCTTATTTATAATAGCAAGTGCTGGAAAAAACCCAGATGTCCCTCAACAGAGGAATGGATACAGAAAATGTGGTACATCTACACAATGGAGTACTACTCAGCTATTAAAAACAATGAATTTATGAAATTCTTGGGCAATTGGATGCATCTGGAGCATATCATCCTTAGTAAGGTAACCCAATCACAAAAGAAGTCACTTGATATGCACTCACTGATAAGTGGATATTATCCCAGAAACTTAGAATACTCAAGATACAACTTGTAAAGCACAAGAAAATCAAGAAGAACAAAACCAAATTATGCATACTTCATTCCTTCTTAGAATAGAGAACAAAGCACCCATGAAAGGATTTACAGAGATAAAGATTAGAGCTAAGACGAAAGGATGGACCATCCAGAGATTACCCCCACCCGGGGATCCATCCCATAATCAGCCACCAAATGCAGATACTATTGCATATGCCAGCAAGAATTTGATAAAAGGACCCTGATATAACTATCTCCAGTGAGGCTATGCCAGTGCCTGGCAAACAGACAAGGATGCTCACATTCATCTATAGGATGGAACACAGAGCCCCCAATGGAGGAGCTAGAGAAATTACCCAAGGAGTTGAAGGGGTCTACAACCCTTTAGGTAGAACAATATGAACTAAACAGCACTCCCAGAGCTCATGTCTCTAGATGCATATGTAGCAGAAGATGGTCTAGTTGGCCATCACTGGGAAGAGAGGCCCCTTGGTCTTACAAACTTTATATGCCCCAGTACAGGGGAATGCCAGGGCCAGGAAGTAGGAGTGGGTGGGTGGGTGATCAGGGCCAGGGGATAGTATAGGAAATTTTCGGGATAGCATTTGAAATGTAAATAAAGAAAATATCTAATAAAAAATAATAGGACAATATATTTTAATGATATATTTTGCAATCTAAATAATTTATGTACATTAGCTTTTATTTGAACTGTTTATTTTGGTGAAACAAGTGAATCATATTTTCAGTAGTAAGAGAACTCTGTATTTTATAACTTCTACATGAGTATTAAATGAACTAAACTAAGTCAAAGGGGGCAGATATTTTCTATTAACTACTGTAATCATCAATCCTCTTTTATGCATAGGAGATATTCTATTTCTGTTAGGACTTTGTATATCCCATATTAGCCTCTCCTGTTAAAATCTATGTAGCACACCATAAAAACAATGCCAATTACCACAAGTGAATTATCTTAGTTCTCTAAAGCAGACACTGAAGTATTATAAAGCCAGTACCTGTGCATGACTGCTTTGCCAACATAGATCACTAGAACTCTAAGCCTTTCTAAAACCCTGAGCTTTTCTGTATACTTTATTACTTTCTAATCCCCAAATGTACTATTGGTATATTTTTGTCTGTACACAAAATGGTATCATTTATTAATCTATACCAGAATTTAGTAATTCAATTTTAAAATAAATTTTATTATTCTAAATTAGATCTTCTCTGAAAAGAAATGTCTGTCTTCCACATAACCATAGTCTCTCATTAAAACCTTTTGAAAGTCACAGTTCATTGGAATTGATTTGCCACTAAGCAGAATGCAGTGATTACACTTTGAGGTACAGTGTATATTTAACTATTCTACCAACAAAGAAATCTGTTCAGACACCATAGCCAAGTTTGATAAATCTTGTATTTATTTTTAACAATATGTAGATACAATTGATTTTGATTCTTTACTGTTCAATGGCCAAAAGAAAAGAACAGGATCATACTTAAATGTAAATTGTGGCCCATTAAGCTATTGAATTCATTGCATATAAGTAACATCATTGTGAATACAAATTTCTTGGGTATCTGTCTTTATATTTTCTGGCATACAAATGATTTATTGCACTAATTAAAAATCATTATCCCTCTGGATTTTGTTTCATATATGTGAGAACTGATAAAATCAGAATTGTTACTTTAAAAGGAAATGCCAGGTATTTCAAGTTAGTTTTGTGCTCACAGGAATTTAAATCCAGACACTTAATTAATTTCTTAGTTATTCTTTGCTTACAAGATGTTTTTTCTTAGATTTTGCTATAATATTTACAAACATGAAATGATTTAATTTATAGACCTAAAAGAGATAGCCAAAGTCTACTGTGTTTATATATCCTTAAATTACCTTCAAAATATTTAAAAGAAAACAATATGTAACATATGCATACTATAGAGTATAGTATAAATATTAATAACTCAGAACACAATTAAAAACAAAAATATTGTTCAAAGCTTGTGTTTACTTATATTTGTATTCCATTTCCCATCTGTCTGCCTCTCTGTCAGAGGTAAACAGCCTGCACAGTTTTGCATTTATCATCTCATTTAACAGTTTATATTGCTTGTTTTAAGAAACGATGTATAGTTTTTAAAATGTGCAGAATCACTAAATGCCAGAAGTAGAAGTCATCATTTAGTTCATCCAGCTAAACTCCATCATGACTCATGAAAAGAAATTGAAGCCCACAAGAGACAGAATGAGGAAATTAATCATCATTTGAGAGACTGGCAAATTACCAACATCTCATGATTCTATGATTCTTGGAGTGATACTGTGGCATAATCATAATATTGACATGTCTAAAATATAAAAGTGATATAGTTTTGAGTAAGAAATGTTTATTATTAAAAATATTAAATATATATCAAGTATTTATACTTGTATAATAATTTTTAAAATATACAAATATAAAACCTGTGCGTGATGTATATTAGTCTCTCAATTGTTGCA
The DNA here is from genome assembly GCA_902729485.2 of Mus minutoides. Taxonomy (NCBI): domain Eukaryota; kingdom Metazoa; phylum Chordata; class Mammalia; order Rodentia; family Muridae; genus Mus; species Mus minutoides. The sequence goes on from LR753306.1 coordinate 168,221, forward strand.
GAAATCCTAAGAAAATATCCCATTGAAAAGTAGCAAACTTAAAAGCATAATTATTTAAAAGTATCATATAATATCAATGAGAATTATTTTCTGTAGAGATATTGTTTGATTTAATAAAATAGTATGGTAAGCTATTGGATTACTGTGTTAAGTACAGTATTGTGTACATGAGTATTTGTATCTGTGTATGTAATATTTTCATTACTATTAATTTCTAGAACAATACCTAAATATATAGTGTGTTATTACTTTGGTTTGAAAGTTATGCTCTGTCTTTATACAATCAGTAATCCAGGATATATTTCTAACAACTTTCTATTGCCATACCCAATACATTGGCTACTGGTTTATTTAAGAGTAATTTTGGGTTAAATAACAGGGATTCAGGTAAATGATATGTTTGTCCTTGTTAAACACATACATATTTTTCAAGTTATTTGTCAACTGGAGTTTTTTAAAAGTCAAATTCACTGCCTTCCCATTAAGGAAATCAAAGGAATGTTAAATTGTTTGTTAACAGGAGATTCAGACTTTGATCTATTTATTCTTAGTTTCATAGTTTCTTTCCAGTTTAAATGTACTAATTTGTATCAATAGAAAAATAAACTGCAAAATAAAGATTTATGGAAGGAAGACCAGGAAGGGGAATGACATTTGAAATGTAAACAAAATGATTAATAAATAAAAATATATAGAATTTATTTGTACTAGAAAGAAAATAGAATAAGGAGCTGTAAAATATAGATTTTTGTTGTCTAACAGAAAATTCTAAGATGAAAGGAATGTTTCTTCATGACATTTAAAATGGTAGTCACTGGCCACATATGTCTATATAGCAAGCTCAATGTGGCTAGTATAATTGGAAAAGTGAATTTGTAATTTCATTCAATTGAAATTTAAATAGTCACACATGTCTCATTACTGTATTGCACAGTTCAGATAAAATACTATTAAAATGTTAATTTGTTAATTTTCAAGAAATAAAAGCTCAATCATAAAGTCATCAAGTCATCGTAGTGGGCATGTTTGCCTAAGTTGATAAGCATTTGTAATTAGCTTACTGTTTGTTTTGAACTTCAGTTTTAGATTGCTTACTTGTGTGAGTCAAACAAATCTAAATGGGAAAAAAAAATTATCTTCTTGTCATGCCATTGTTCAGAGAGAGACCAAAGACAGTCCTCCCTCAACAGAACAGTTACATATTCTAAATACATTTAAAAACTTACCTTTACTCACAAGGATTTAGTGAAGGACACACACACACACACACACACACACACACACACACACACATAAAACACTCATCTGAACAGCTTGCAAATGATAAGAGCAAAAGCTGCCAATTGGAGATACTGAACTTAAAAATATTTTAAGTCTTAATATGACTAGCCATGTAAGGTTAGAAAAGCAATCTTAGACTGAAATAAGTCCCTTGGTAAACATAGTAGAGAATAAATATTTGCTGATGTGCTACTTTCTTTAAGGAAGCATAATAATGATGATGAGTTTAGTATGAATTTGTACATTTTTCTTTAAAATACTGACTTTGCCAATCTTAAAAGATAAGCAAGAGCTTGTTTATAAATATGACCCTATATATTAATTGTAAACTATATAAAGGACTTGTGTTTACAAAGTTAAAAGAAATGGTTCTTTTCATTGAATGGGATTCTTTTTTCCTAATCATGTAAGAATGAAATCATTGCCCATCTTTCCTGGACACTGAGCCACAATTAAAGTTAAAAATAGATTTTGGCTCCTTAGCATGCTCATACTGCAAACAGTAGCCTGCCATTAACTGAAAATGCAGCAATGGGCTAGGGGTTGAGGGCTAAGAGTAGAATTATTCCTGAATTGGAGCAGGTGCTACAGCCCTGTGCCATAAGGGCCATTAGAAAATTATGGGGGAAAGAATCACTTTACCAAACAAGTATGTCAGTTATCTGAAATGAAAAGTGAATTCTCAAGTTTTACAAAGTACTAGAGCTTTGGGAAGTGTGTATTTGTCATTATGGTTAATTTGCACATATCTCACTGAAGAAAAGGCCAGGGGAGCTAGGCCGAGAACACAGCTGTACAGGCAGCTCAACTAATTGCCTCTCCATCCTCAACCTCATTTATCTTCATTTCTTCCCAATTATACCAAATTATCAATAGTCTCTGTTGCATCAGAGTCTTAATCCCCTTTATTCAGACAGCATTAGATAGTGGCAGATGAATTCTTGGAGGGAGTCAGGGTAAACAGCCATGAAATGCCACCTCTGGCAGATGGCATTGCTCAAAAGAAATGTGACAAAACATTTGGAATTTGTAACTGGGCATTGGTATGAGGAAGCAAGCTGTTAAAATTTTTTTAAAGATAATCAAGTTGGTGCATGGTGAAAGTGTAGCCCACAATTTAAAGAAAATATGCAAAGTTACAGCTGTTCATATCAATGCAAAAATTAATACATTTTATTTGTTATATTCTCAACGATCACTGTAGCATGCAATATTTCAGGTCACTGTATTTTATGATAATAAGTAGCCTCTTTATATTTGAAGTGAGGCACACAGTTTCTTGGCCAGAGACAAAATATTATTACTTTTATTTCCAATTAACTTCCATATTTTACAATATTTTTATTTCTATGACAAATTGGAAATATGTCAAAATTAGAAAACAAACCAAATGTCAAAAAGAAAACATATTAATGAGAAAACAAAATTCAAAAATATTTTAAAATAGTAAGTTTTTTCTAAATGGAAACAGGAAGAACAATTATTCATTTTGTATCATTTTGTAAGATATCAACAATAAAATATATTGTAGTGGATTTAAACATTTGATGATTTTTTTCAGAAATAACTTAAGTATAATATTATTTAATTTTACTTCCAGAAGCATATAGTCTATAGCTATGTCCATGGAAGTATAATATGTTGAATGAATAAAGAACTTTTTTTAAAGACACACAAAATAAAAGCTTAGTGTATTTTATTATCAAATGAAGAATTTTTTGAATGAGCTAGTGGCTTTATATTTTGCCATTTCTATAGTAGAGAAAACAGCTTTGATGGTTGTACATATGTACTTAGTGCTGAATCCAGTTGCATTCGTTCACATTAGATGGTTCTGCTCAGTGACAGGAAAGTGAAAGGATGATTTGTCTGTTCCCTGCACACCTGAAAGTCCCGTCTCATTTCCTTCTTGGGTTATACCTGGGTAACTTGGTCTTATATCATTATCCACCTTGTATACTCATACCTAAGTTACACCCTAGAATGTTCTTTCCTAACTTTCTACAATAATTTTAAAAATTGACACTTTTCTTTTTATAAAATATGCTTAAATTTATATTGATTGAATGAAGGAAATATGAATGAATTGAATCCACAGTCAATACTGGAAAATAATACTTTTTTATCTTTTATTACAAACTTACTTTTAAGACTCTTTAATTTAAACTAGTAAATTATTCACTCCTAGAAAGCAAAATTTAGCAAATTTCTGTCAATGTGTAAATAAGAATTGTCCTCAAACATATCTATGAAGAGTCTCTCCATTCTTCTTATCTAAATCCTTTAAAAATGATACATTTTTATTCTTTTTTAATTAGATATTTTCTCAATTTACATTTCAAATGCTATTCCGAAAGTCCCCTCCCCCTTCTCCCATCCCTGCTCCCCTGCCCACCCATTCCCACTTCTTGGACCTGGCATTCCCCTGTATTGGGGCATATAAAGATTGCAGTACCAAGGGGCCTCTCTTCCCAATGATGACCGACTAGGCCATCTTCTGCTACATATAGAGCTAGAGACACGAGTTCTGGGGGTTCTGGTAGGAAACATTTTGGTATAGTTGGTAGGATTTTTTTGAAAAAAATTTATAGAACATATTTACATCTTCTAAACCTTTTAACTATATAATTATAAGTAGGCACTCTCAAATTGTGACAAGCATACTATTTTAAGTATGAATGACTGACAGACAGATTGGAAATTGCTGACTTAATGGTCATATTTTGAATCTTTGGCAAGGATGGCTGTAATTACATCTTCTGAATCAACTGATAAATTGTTGGCAGTAGCCCTGTAAAGTCATAGATGATGTTCTTAATTTTTAGTGCTTTCACATATTTGACTATATAATTTTCTTTAAGACCAATATGTTAACATACATATATGGCCATTCAATTAAAAATGTAAAATTTTAAAAAAACCTTATGTGAATTATTCATTTAATTCTTGATATCTCTCGTAGCCTCAATCCTGTGCTAATCCTATTGATAGTCTATTAGGATTAATAATCAAACCAACTTGATCTGTCTTTTGTGTTTTAAAGTATTTGACTCTTATCCACCCTAGTAGTTACAATAATTATTTTATATGTTCTATCTTATTTAGTTGTTACAATAATAGCAGGATAGTGAAACTGTCTTTATATATGTAAGATAAGGTTCAGAGGATTTAATACCCTTTCTAAAGCCCATAGACACTAAATGGGTATGCCAACATCTAGATTCAGGCCTGTTACTAAACTTCTAACTACTTTTCATTATTCTGTTATAACTGATAAAAATGTAGTTTTATCTAACTTTATGTGCTATTTGGTCTTATAGACTGTAACTTATTAACGAATTGTAGTCAAGTAATGTTACCTTAACTCCACTATTCAAAGACTAGTCTACAGGTAGGAAACTCAAGAAAAGTTACTATCTGGGCAATAATTATTTCTCAGCGTTTGTTGTCAATATTCAAATAGATTTATTTGGGCATTGTTACTACAACACTTTATGATTCCATTCAACTATATTCCCAATCATAAAAGGTTACTATTATGATACAAAACTACCATTCTTTTAAGGGTGATATTAAGATATATGCATGATGAATGCTTAGGAGACAGAAAGACAAAAAAGTGAATTATGTGCCCCTATTTGGTGCAGCTAGTCTTGTCATTTGCTACTTTAACTTATTGGCTTAAAATCTATGGCCTAACCAAATGCAGACACTACTGCGTACACCAGCAGGATATTGCTGAAAGGACCCTGATATAGCTGTCTCCTGGGAGGCTTTGACAGTCCCTGACAAATATAGAAGTGGATGTTCAAAATCATCTATAGGGCAGAACACCGGGTCCCCAATGTAGGAGCTAGAGAGAGTACCCAAGAGCTGTAGGGGTCTGCAACCCTATAGATGGAACAACCATATGAACTAATCAGAACCCCCAGAGCTCATGTCTCTAGCTGCATATGTATTAGAAGATGGCCTAGTTGGCCATTATTGGGGAAGAAAGGCCCTTGGTCTAGCAATGTTTATATGCCCCAGCACAGGGGAATGCCAGGGCCAAGTAGTGGGAGTGGGTGGATAGGGGAGCAGGGTGGGGGGAGGGTATAGGGGACTTATGGGATAACACTTGAAATGTAAATGAAGAAATTCTCTAATAATTAATAAATAAATAAATAAGAAAAAATCCATGGCCTAGTTCATTAATTAATGTCGTAATAGAAACTATTAGCCTATATAACTGATATATGTATATAAGTTATAAATCTTATAAGATGAAATATTGAGGGAGGTAAAAAAATATCCAAGTAATGTATTTTGTAGAATTTCAGATGGGGGGGTGCAAGAATTTGAAATTTATTCTATATATTGTATTTTTAAATTTTAAGATAACTTTGTAAAACCTCACTCACCATATCATTTGAATAGTTTTTTACTGAACTTCTAATCTTGGATTTTTTTTGTCTGAGCCTGTGTTATATCATCCCAAGAGAAAATTTAATAAAAAAATAATTAAATAAAATACTAATTAATTTTGCACTATAAAGCACTATAGTTTTATAGACTGCATGACAGACTAGACTGCCAAGGCCAGAGAGAACATTCAGTTACCTCAGGATATTACTAAAAGAATGGAAAGGCAACCAGTTCCTCTGTTACTTAAAATCAAAAATAGATGTGGTAATATTTTGTTCAGTCTTCACAGGTCAACTTCTGTATTTATTTTATAGATCAGAATTTTAGAATATAAATCACAAGCATGTATGTCACAGTTTATGAATTCTAGGAAATAGCTCTTTAGCATAAATCTTCAGTTAGTATTGTCTGCAGTTGATGTTAAGTATTTCAGAAACACCACAAAAGGAAAAATGATATACGGTAGTATTATATGATTATTTAAGTCACAATTGACTGTTTAATAGCTTGTCTTAAAGAGACCACTTAATATTAAAGATGACAAAAGGAAGTGAAATTCAGGTAAGAAAATGCTGTTGCTGCTTTGAACTTTTATTATTTTTCAAACATCTTTCAATATATAATACAATAGCAAGAAAGGAATTCATTTTTAAAATGTATGGTGTATTATTGAAGTATTCTCTATTAGTCCCAGAGTATAGTTTATATAGACTTAAAGGCATTTTAAAACTAATTCTGCTCCAGTAAAGATTTAAGAAGACATGTGTAAATAAAGTAAGTAAAATATGTTAGGTTCAAAAAAGAGCATTAAGATATATTTATCATTTGCAGTTTCAAAATAGCAAGCAAAATCTGTTTTATTTTTAAATTGCTAGTGCTGAATTAATTTTAAGTATAATCATCACACTCTGCAAGATAGCAAGCATCTTTCCAAGCCTGTGGCCACACTCTGCAGGTCATATAGAAGGTCACTGTGCCTCTATTACATGTGATTTTATAACCTACATACATAAAATCTTTGAAACTCAGTAATTGAATATTAAGGTTTTAGTCACAGTTCCTCATATAGTACACAGGGAATATTTACGTCTTGCAGTAGTTTAATTTAGAAACAAATGCACTGGGATTTGGGGATTTACACTTATTTAGTAAAGTACATCAGCATAATTCTTAGAAAGATGCCTGAGTCAAGTACAATATTTTGTAGTAAGCCTGGGCTGAATAACAGTTTTAATAGTACATATACTTTTAAACAAGGACTTCCTATTTGTTTCAGGAACAAACTTTCTTATCAAATAGGTTTTGAATCTTATAGACTTCATTCCATAATTTTAAAAGAAAATTGTGTGTGTGGTTATTTAATTAATATTTGACAATTCTTACAATATCTTTTGATTGCATACAAGTCCTTCAACTCCACCCAGGTAAATGTCGGGTTCCACATCTTACAAATTGTTTAACTCAAACCAAAATACTGCCCAAGTACTGGTGGCATAGTCCTACCTCCTGGAGCTGTAGTTTTTGGTGGGGTCTTTAGTACCTTTCTTATATAAAATAATATCATTTTCAAATAGTGATATTTTGACTGTTTTTTAGCATTTTTATCCCCTTTATTACTTTTTCTGGCTAAGACTTCAAGCACTGTGTTGAATGGGAATGATGGGAGTAGGAATCCTAGTTTTTTGTTAGTTTAGTCAACTGCTTTGACTTTCTTTCTCTTTAGAATGATATTGATTGTGGGTTTTCTGTATAACTGTTTTTGTTATTTTAAGCTATGTCCCACATATCTTTGTACTTTGGGCTAGTGAGATGGCTCAGCAGGTAAAGTAACTTGCTACCAAACTTGAATTCAATACCTAGGGCCATATGTTAGATGGAGAGAACTGACCTCTACTACTTCATTTTCTGACTTTTAAAATTGGTTGTGGCATGACCTCTCTCCCCTAAAAGATTAAGTAAAATGTAAATGTCAACTTGAGAGCTTTAAAAGGGATTATTATATATTGGGAATGATGGAGTGGGAAAAATGCCCAATATATGGTTGAATTAGATAGATCTACATTTTATTCATGTATGGAAATGTGATGGACAATATTAATATAAGTTGGTATAAATATCTTTTGCATTTCTTAAAATGCCACACACATACGAAAAAAGGCTGTTTGCTTTAATGCCTCCTTCTGTTCATTTATATTTCCTATGAGAAATCAGGTAAGTAAATGATCTTCTGGGAATGCTAACATTTTAAAATAAGTTTTAATGAACATTTAAAATTTGTAAACTTAAGGTTCCAACTAATCCAATAAAAATTAGTCAGTCCACTCTAAATTTATGTCTACACAGTTCATCACTTTATCATTTAGACTGATTCTATGGATGTGTATTTCTGCTAAATATCAGCTTATCAAAATTCATGTTTAGAGTAGGTGTCTCCTAGTAAGATAATGATTGAAATAACCAATCAACTGGAATATTAATATGTTAATCATTTTGTCACATATGGTTTATCATCATTTTAATTTTAATAAATATTAAAATTGTTACTCTCAAATGAGATTATTTGTAAATAGACCCTTTAAAGTGGAGGCTATGTTAAGTTAAGAGAAGGCCATGGGTGAGTCACAAAGTCTATCCCTACTGACTGGAGCCTGTACATAAAAAATTAACACACACGTAAGCATCATGGGTAAGCTGATACAGAAACATGAAATTGTCAACATAAAAGAAGAAGGCAGCCATCTGCAAAGTGGTAGCTAGAGAAACCAAACTTGACAAAACCACAGCTGAGGAAATAATATTTTGTTGCTTATGAAATCCTGTCTGTGCTATCTAGCTAGAGAAGTTCCAACAAACTATTATATTTAAATGAGTAAGTAGGTCTACATATTAAATAGGTAAACAGGTAGATCAATAGCTGTCTAGTGACTGAACATAAATCATATTAATAAAATTTAAAATATTGAAAGTAGATACTATTACATTTTTACAAAGAGAAATAACTAACACAAAGTTGAAGACCACCAAGTACTTTTGACTGAGTCTTAAAGCTAATTTGTATTTATTTAAAAGTGAAAAGAGATGTCATTCAGATGTCATTGTGTCCAAACTGTTTACACCAAATCCACATAGAGAGACGCCCTAATATTCCCCCAGTCACCTACTTCATAGACATTGTCTCTGTACAAGAGGACAAAGTTCATATTTATAATCAGAGAGGACAGAAAGAGCAACAATCCAAACTATGATTGTCATGGTAGTTAATAAACATGAAAGTTGTTAGAAAAAATAAAGCTTCATCCAGCGTTCTCATAAAAGCAAATACAAATGTAAAACACTTTTAATAAAGCTTTAAAATATTTTTATTCAAGTTCAGATAGTATACATGATGTGAAAAACAGTAGCTGGAGGTACAGGAGGTATAGGATGTGGAAGTGTCAGAGGGTGGACTGAGAACGGGATAAAATCTGGAGTATAAAAAAGATTCAATAAAATTAAAAAAATAAAATAAGAAAAAAGAAAACTAGTAGCTCCACTCTAGATGTGCTAGTTAATATTTGATGTAGGCAACAAGGTTGTTAACTCACAATGTAAATATTGACAATTTTTGAGCCTAAGGTTGGTGGGTGTTTTTGCTGCTGTAACACAGCAATACCACATTAATATCATGTGGTATGATGTAGTGTCTTCTAAATTTATATTTCTTTGACAATGTTTAGTTAATCCTTTTACAGATTGTAATGCCGTAATGGTAAGGTAATTCATATCTTGAACACAGTGCTAAAATGATAGAATACTTCCATTTTTTGCTTAATAATTGATCATTCAAATGTTTGTATTTTCTTGCATTTGTCATGTTTATAGCCCCAATGTTATTATAATGAATTTTCAGTATTGCCGTTTGGTTAGTTTCATCACTTATTAAGAATTACCCTCCCCCAATATCCTTCTTCATATACCATATAACAATTTCTTATTGATTTAATTGGAAATTTAAATTTGTGAGTGCCAAATTAATTGATTGCACCAAATCATAAATGATTTCCTTGCTCTTAGTCAGTGACAGTGCAGCATCAAATATCTGGATAAAATGAGAACAATTGGTGCAGTCATACAAGTTTTGAATTGTCTCAATGAGCAGACCAAACCTCAACATGTTAAAGGAATGATTTGGGAATTATTAATCAAGTCTAGAAAATTAAGCCAAACTGCCTATCATAAATAACTTCAGAATAAGGTTAAATTTATGATTTTATTGGGTTGTGAACTATCAGATACTTTTCTCCTTATTTGATTAAAAAACCTTATCAATGTAGGTATATACAGTAAATCCTCCATGTTTATGCAAATTATGAAAATATGGCGTGTCCTTGTCTTAACTCATGAATTCAGAGTGTAGTTAGAACTGTTGCATTTGAATCCCATATTAACTTTTGCCACAAAAGAGCATTTATTGAAAATATTTACATCTTTGTTCACCAGAATTATCTGTCTGCAGTGTTGGTGTTTTGTCATCTCTTTACCTGGAATGAGCATGAGAGTAATACTGGCTTCATAGAGTGAGGCTTTGAGTGATCTTTCCTTTTCTAATTTTTGAAGGGTTTAAGAAGTAATTTTAGTTTTTGAATACCCAAATGAATTCTGCTGTTAATTCATTGAGAAGTGGACTTTTCAGTAAGAAGGCTTTGCATTACTATATTAGCATCCTCCATTGTTATGCATCTGTTTGGGTTGTTAATGTCTTCTTAGTTTAACTTTGGTAGTTTGGTTGAATCAAGAAATTCATCCATTTCTTTTACCTTTGCTTAATGTATGACAGGTATTTAAAGGATTCTTTTGCACGATTCTGTATTTCTTTGGTTTCTATTGTAATATTTGTCAGAATCTGTCTGATTCTGTTGAGCCATCTCTTTTTCCTTTCCTTTCCTTTTCTTTTTTTCTTTTTTTAATTTTTTTAAGACATTATTTTTTTAACCTTTTTTATAAGCCAAGGGTGGGAAATTCCAAAGACCTGAGTTAGTGATGGCTAGCAGCCTTTTCTTGTAATCCAGTAGGTGGAGTGCCAAGGGAATGTCCTGGGGCTGCACATCAGAAAAAGTAGTTCCCCAAAACTGTCCTAGATTTAAATTTAGGTCCATGTGAAAGAAGAGGAGGATTTTAGTCAGGCAGTGATGAAATCAATAATGGGAGGAGAGTCCCTTGGTATTTCGAAGATCATATGCCCCAGTACAGGGGAATGCCAGAGCCAGGAAGCAGGAGTGGGTGGGTTGGGGAGCAGGATGGAGCGGGTATAGGGGGCTTTGGGGATAGCATTTGAAATGTAAGTGAAGAAAATATCTAATTAAAAAATAATTACAGCTATACATCCCAGTCTATATCACTTTCTTCCTTTTCTGGATTAATTTTTTAAAATAATTAATTGTTTTATTTATTTACATTCTGGACACTGCCTCCCTCCTGGTTCCCCCTCCCCCAGTTCCTCATCACCTTCCTCCTCCTTTGTTTTCTTTCTAAGGTCTCTTTAAGTTGAACATTTGCTTCTAGTATTGTTCTTAGCATTTATTTTTGTTGGCTATAAAACTTTTTAGGTTGTTTGGATCATGGAACGATTTTCTTTCACCTATGGTAGATATTTTGCTGGGTACAGTACAATAGGTTGTGAATTGTGGTCTTTTAGAACTTGGACTAGACTCCAAGTTTTAGAATTTGTTTCAGAATCTCTCTCTCTCTTTCTCTCTCTCTCTCTCTCTAATTTATTTCATCTAATTTATTTTTTAATTTTATTACATTTGTTTATTTTAAAATCTAGATTTTATTACTCCCCCAGTCTACCCTCTGGGTTCCACATCCCATAGCTCCTCTCTGCCCTCTGTCTCCATGAGGATGTCCCCATCCCCGACCCTCCACCCCACCAGACTTCTATACTGCCTGGGACCTCCAGTCTCTTAAGGGTTATGTGCATCATCTCTGACTAAACCCAGACCTGGCAGTCCTCTGTTGTAGATGTGTTGGAGGCCTCATGTCAGCTGGTGTATGCTGCCTGGTTGGTGCTTCAGTGCCTGAGAGATCTCAGGAGTCCAGGTTAATTGAGACTGTCCTACAGGGTCACTCTTCTCAGTTTCTTTCAGTCTTCCATAATTCAACAACAGGAGTCAGCTGATTCTGTCAATTGGTTGGGTGCAAATATCTGCATCTGACTCTTTCAGCTGCTTGTTGGGTATTTTGGAGGACAGTCATGATAGGTCCATTTTTTGTGAGCACTCCATAGCCTCAGTAATAATGTCAGGCCTTGGGACCTCCCCTTGATCTGGCTCCCTCTTTGGGCCTGTTGCTAGACCTTCTTTTTCTCAGGCTTCTCTTCATTTACATCCCTGCAGTTTTTTCAGACAGGAACAATTATGGGTAAGAGTTTTGACTGTGGGATGGCAACCCCATCCCTCACTTGACTCCCTGTCTTTCTGCTGGCAGTGGGCTCTACATGTTCCCTCTCCCCAATGTAGGGCATTTCATCTAAGGTCCCTTTCTTTGAGTCTTAGAGTGTCTCACTGCTCAGATCTTTCTCTGGTACGTTCTGGAGGGTACCCCCAACCTCCTACCTCTCAAGGTTGCATGTTTTCTTTCTTTATGCAGGCCCTCAGGGATTTTTAGTCCTTTTCCCCCACCCAATACCATGTGCCCTTCTCCAACCCCTTTCCCCTTTCCCTCCCAGGTCTTTCCCTCCCAGTCCCTTTGTGATTGCATTATTCTCCTTCCCAAGTGGGACTGAGCCATCCTCACTTGGGCCCTTCAGATTGTTAAACCTTTGGAGTTCTGTTGGCTATATCTTGGGCATTCTGCATGTTTTTGGCTTTTTTTTTTTTTTCAAATATCCACTTATTAGTGAGTACGTACCATTCATGTCCTTTTGGGTCTGAGTTACCTCACTCAGGATATTTTCTAGTTCCATCCATTTGCCTGCAAAAGTCAGGATGCCCTCATTCTTCATAGCTGAGTAGTATTACATTGTTTAATTGAACCACATTTTCTGTATCCATTCTTCTGTGGTGGGACATTTGAGTTGTTTCCAGCTTCCGGCTACCACAAACAAGGTTGCTATGAACGTAGTAGAATATGTGGCTCTGTGGAATTGTGGGACATCTTTTGGTTATATTCCCAAGAGTGGTATTGCTGGGTCTTCAGGTAGAGCTTTTTCCAATTTTCTGAGGTGCCTCTATATCGATGTCCAGAGTGGTTGTACCAGCTTGCAATCCCACCAGCAATGGAAGAGTGTTCCTCTTTCTACAATTCTCTACAATATGTGTTGTCACCTGAGGTTTTGATCTTAGCCATTTTGATTCCTGTAAGGTGGCTTTGATTTGCATTTCTCTTATCACTAAGGACTTTGAACATGTCTTTAGGTGCTTCTCAGTCACTTGAGATTCCTCTGATGTGAATTCTCGGTTTAGTTCTATAACCCCCCACCATTTTTTTTTTTTTTAAATTGGGTTGCTTGGTCTTTTCAGTGTTAGCTTCTTGAGTTCTTTAAATATTTTTGGATATTAGTCCTCTATTGAATGTGGGGTTAGTGAAGATTTTTCCTAATTACTAGGTTGCCAAATTTTCTTATTGGCTATGTACTTTGTCTTACAGAAGTTTTCCAGTTTTATGAGGTACCATTTATCAATTCCTGATCTTAGAGCATGAGCCATTGGAGTTATCTTTAGGAAATTCCCCCTATGCCAATGAGTTCAAGGCTCTTTCCCATTTTCTCTTCTATTAGATTCAGTGTATCAAGTTTTATTTTGAGGTCCTTGATCCACTTGCTTCCGTGTTTTTGATATAGTGGTGAGCATATCTGCCTTCCAGAAGTTTCTGCTGAGAAATATGCTTTATGGGTTTACCTTAATATATGATTTGTGTCTATTCTCCTGCCACAATATTTTATTTGTTCTACATATTTAATGGTATGACTCTGATATCTCATGCAGATTTTCTTTTTAGTCTTGTCTATTTGAGTTTTGTGTGCTTTTTGAATCTGCATGGATAGGTCTTTTCTTAGTTTGGGAAAGTTTCTTGTTAAGGATCTAGTTTGTGCCATTGGATTATTCTCCCTTTTCTATGTTAATATTTGAAGATATTGTCTTTTGGTGGTGTGTTGGCTAGCCATACATCAGTCAACATGGCACAAAACAGGAGTTGGCTTAAAGGAAGGAATGTCAGTTGAGAAAATGCTTCCATAAGTTCTAGCTGTGAAATATTTTCTTAAGTAGTGATACATGGGTGAGGACCTACTCCCTTGTGCATTTTTCTATCCCTGGGCTGGTGGTTCTAGGTTCTATAAGAAATCAGGACAAACAAGCCAGTAAAAAGTACTCCTTTATGGCCTCTACTTCAGCTTCTGCCTCCAGGTTCTAGCATTTTTTGGATTCCTGCCCTGATTTCTATCAGTGAAGAACAGTGATATGGAATTATTAGCCAAATAAGCCCTTTCCTACCTAACTTGCTTTCTGTTTATGTAATTTTTGACAGCAATAGAAACCCTAACTAAGATAGGTGGTATCTCACATTGCTTGCATGTTCCTATCTTGTGCTTTAAAAAAATATCACCTCTATTTTTTCACAATATAATAAAATTTCATCATTTTCCCCTTTCCTTCTAAATTCTCCCACATATTCCTCCTTGCTCTTTCAATTATTCATTATTTGTTTTGTGTGTGTCTATATGTGTATGTGTGTCTGAATACCTACACATATATGCATAAATGTATACTAAGTGAACAAATACAACCAGCTCAGTCTGTATATATGTTTTCAAGGTTCAACATTTAGTTTTTCCTGAGTGAGACTATTTTTCCCATTCTTAGCATTCTGTAGTTGCCCACACACTTTACAGGAACAAGCTCACATGCTTTTCTCTATCAATTTTTTAAATAAATCTTTTCTTCATTTACATTTCAAATGTTATCCCAAAAGTCCCCTATACCCTCCCCCAACCCCGCCCTGATCCCCACCCACTCCTACATCTTGGCCCTGGTGTTCTCCTGTATTGGAGCATATAAAGTCTACATGACCAAGGCGCCTCTATTCCCAATGATGGCCAACTAGGCCATCTTCTTCTATATATGCAGCTAGAGACATGAGCTCTGGGGGTACTAGTTAGTTCCTGTTATTCTTCCACGTATAGGATTGAAGACCCCTTCAGCTCCTCGGGTACTCTCTCTAGCTCCTTCCTTGTGAGTTCTATCTAATAGCTGATTGTGAGCGTCCACTTCCATGTTTGCCAGGCATTGGTATAGCCTCCCACAGCTATATCAAGGCATTTCAGCACTATCTTGCTGGCATATGCAATTGTGTCTATGTTTGGTGGCTGTTTAGCATGCCTATTTATGTTGTCCTTGTTCAGCTCATGTTTAGGCAGTCAGTCATGCTGGTGATACTTTATGGATGACACTTCTGATATTATTAGGAAACATAAACTCAGAGCAAAATCTATAATACTTTGGCTTTTATAATAGTTTTTCTCCTTATTCGGCAGTGTTGCCTGACCTCTAAGAATAAGAGTTAGGTTGTAGATGTTTCAGTTGGTCCCTGGCTCCCCAACTGTAGTTTTGATTGGTTGTGTTCTATAAATGTTCTCCATCTGTTGCAAAGAAAAGTTTATTTGATAAAGGGTGATAGAATTCTGTGGGTATAAGGACAAATAATTTGAATATAGTTAGCAATTATGTTGGTTTAATAAAGTAGTAGTTATAGGCTGTCCTCAAAAATCTATAACTTAACAAGCTCTGGATAGTTGTCTAAAATTTCATTACCAGTCTAGAATTTCTTCTTGTTGAATGGGTCTTTGTTGGTGGTTGGTTCTAAGACTTTGATTTAATCAGGAATCTGTGTGTCTAAATGCTGAAGGTCCTTGTCCCCAATTGTTTTTTGACGGATCAATAAAAAGCCAATGGCCAATGGCCAATAGCTGGGCAAAGGGTGATTGGGAGGGACCTTTAGATTTGCAAGGGCTAGGACAAGGATGGGGGTGGAAAAGGAGGATCACCATGAGGTGGTAGGAGACAGATCAGATGTAGACCTGCAAGAGAGCCAAGGAGCCATGTAAGATTTGAGTAAGTGGTCTTTGGGCCTGGGGTAGCAGGCAGAGGAATAGAACTTCCCAGCCTTTGAGCTAACCATGGCATTTCAAAAATGTGCTAATTTGTCTGTGTCTTTCATTCATGGACCTAAAAGTCCCTGGATGTGTGGTTGGAGGTGCACCACCTGTGGGGAGCACAAAGCAGTGTAACTAAAACTCATCACTACAGGTCTTAAGTTGGTTATCACCCAAGAATGTATTCCAAGCAAGTACCCTTAGTACTGAGCCCTACTGATTACTTGTTTCTTTGGTTGTGTGTAAGATACAATAATGTGCCCTTCTTTAGACGGGGCCAGGGGAAAGAAATGTGTCACCTGAGATCAATTAGGTTGTTGATGGGTATGCTAAGTTAAATATGATGATGTTTAAAGCTCAATTGTCAGGATCTTGGCTTGTGAGTTAGCATATACCATGTGTTGGAGAATGCAAAGACAAAGGAAATAAGCTACTTACCCAGGGAAGTTAACTCATATGGAGATTATGCAGGCTACAGGTCTGGAATGAGACTTGTGGATTTGCAAATTGTAGACAGTTGGAGAGAAAGGGAGAGAAAAGGAAGATATGACTTCCCCAAGGAAGGTAGCTCCTAAACAAGCAGTGTTTGTGGGCCCTCATGGGTCTGAAAGTAGGGTTATTTGTTTGCAGATCAATAAAACATCTCTAAGAGATACTATTTATTATAGTTCTACAATGAAGATTAAAAAAAACATCATGGTAAAGCCAACAACTTAAATGTTTTCATTTAATTTTTTTTTTTTTTTTTTAGGTGGAAGTGAATCCTCCTGGGATAAAGATAAGATCCAATCTCCACTTGCTTCGTCTGGACCTCAACATGGAATTGCTCATACCGCACTTGCTGGCCAGCCAGGCCTTGGAGGTGCTCCGACCCTTAATCCACTTCAGCAGAATCACCTGCTAAGCAATCGTACGTATACTATGCCAACAAAATTGGATTTGTTAAGAATACAAGGCAATTTTCTGAGGAACCTCCAGACTGATTTCCAGAGTGGTTGTACCATCTTGCAAACCCACCAACAATGGAGGAGTGTTCCTCTTTCTCCACATCCTTACCAGCATCTGCTGTCACCTGAGTTTTTGATTTTAGCCATTCTGACTGGAGTGAGGTGGAATCTCAAGGTTGTTTTGATTTGCATTTCCCTGTAGATACATATGTAGCAGAAGATGGCCTAATAGGCCATCATTGGAAAGAGAAGCCCCTTGGTCATACAAACTTTATATGCCCTAATAGAGGGGAATGCCAGGGCCAAGAAGTGAGAGTGGGCGGGTAGATGAGCAGGGCAGGGGGAAGGTATAAGGAACTTTCGGGAAAGCATTTGAAATGTAAATAAAGAAAATATCTAATAAAAAAGTAAAAAAAAAAAAAACAATACAAGGCAAGAACTTCTAGTTATCTTGGAATGGCAAAATTTATTAGTCTATTTCTCTTCAACAAGGTATAAACAGTTCAAAACCATGGGAAGAAAGAGTGACTTCTTTGGAAATATGGAATTTTTATCATTTAGGTAACTGGGAAGGCAAAGCAGAAGAATAAAATAAAAGCATGTTAGTATGTTTGAGGTTGCTAAACAGAATATTTGCAAAGACCATATTGACATGGATTTCAGATTCCCTTTTACAAAACTATGTAATTGCATTACATTGGAGAAGTCATCAAGAGGGTAGAAGTCTCAATTTCTATACCTATAAGATATCAGTGGAAATAGACCTATTTTGGATTATTATAATAATCCAAATTGACAAAGGTAAAGACATTAGTAATTAATTGCATAGAATAATTGTTCTGTAAATTATGATTAATAGTGCCTTGGATATGAATATAGATGATTTGTACATGTTTCTATTTAGGTGATCTCTACAAGGAAGTAAAATATTCTTATATCTTTCTGCTTCAAAAAAGATCTTTCATTAATATACTTACATAAAATACTGCATTTCTTATAAACAAGATTTCCCAGAGAAGAGGTCCATTATTCCTTTTCTTAGGAGTTTTATTCCCTGTTGAACTCTGGGGTTGAATCAATAGAAGATTTCTGAAACAGTTACCCCTCATAGTATACCATCACCAGAATAAGGACTTTGTATAATAAAAGTTTGTTGAAGCTGAAAAAAAAAACAAAAAAACAAAAAAACAAAAGCTTCAGTTACCAGGTATTTTGAATTTCCAAGAGAGAGATAAACATAATCTGGGGTTCAGAAACAAGAACACTGAAGGAAACAAGAGGAAAATTGAATACCACCTATTACACACTTAATTTGTCTAACTCAAATCTTGTTCAACATAAAACATTTCCCTAAAGACATAGTGTTTTCAGTCATTATGCACCTGATAAATCATAGAGACTTTCAACCAGGAACCATAAGATTCAGCTCATGAAAAGATGATTCAAATACATCCCAAGGATTGATACAATTCCTCATGAGTTCTTCAGAACATAGGTCTACATACTTAGATCACATGACAACCATGAGCACAGTAGTGGGTCTAGAAACTGAGCATTCCATGGGATGAGGCCAGAGGAACTTGGATCCCTGAAACTGCTTAAGCCAGTCTAATAGAATCAGTGAAGTCTAGGTTCAGAAAAAGAAGAGGAAGAGGAAGAGGAAGAGGAAGAAGAAGAAGAAGAAGAAGAAGAAGAAGAAGAAGAAGAAGAAGAAGAAGAAGAAGAAGAAGAACCATATTTCAAAAACTGAGGTGAAGAGACATTGAAGAAGGCAGTATATTTTTACCTTTGGCCTGAAATATACATGTACAAGCACATCTGTACATACATACACAGAAAATAAGATTAAGTGTAATCTAAAGAGACAAAGGAAACACCAGCACTGATTCAAATACAGCAGCTATTTTAGAATTACCCACTGACTATTTAAAGTGCACGATGAATGTGCTGAAGTAATGGAAATGTGGCACAACATATAAAAACACAGATGATGTAAACAGAGATTAAAAACTCAAAAGGAGTCAATAGATACATTAGAAAAGAAAAAGGTCCTTGTTACATTATGATGAATAACTTTTATTGAATAATGTGTAATTTGTGAACCTGAAATTAGTCAATAGAAATTTCCCAAATGAAAGACGAGCTCATGTCAATAATTTTCAAATTATTTCACAAAGGAAACAAAATACTGCCCAATTTGTTTTATGAGGCCCCAATGACCGTGATACTCAAAGCACATAAAGAGCCATCAAAGAAAGAATTATAGCCCAATGTTTCTTATGAACAAAGATACAAAATTTCCAATAAAATAAATGAAAATCAAATCCAAGAATGAATATAAAAGATGTTCCATTATAATCACAAAGGCTTCATCCCAGAGGCAAATAAACGTAATCAAACATTAAAAACAAACTGAAAGCTGGGCGTTGGTGGCACACGCCTTTGATCCTAGCACTTGGGAGGCAGAGGTAGGTGGATTTCTGAGTTCGAGTCCAGCCTGGTCTACAGAGTGAGTTCCGGGTCAGCCAGGGCTACACCGAGAAACCCTGTCTCAAAAAATCAACAAAACAAAACAAAACAACAACAACAAAAACAAACAAACAAAAACCAAAGACAAACTGAAAGACAAAAACCACATAATTATCTAATAATTTGCATAAAAAGCCTTTGACAAAATCTACCATCCCATCATGAAGAGAGTCCTGGAGAGATTAGTGATACAAGGGACATTCCTGGAGATGATAAAGGCAGTATTTAGTAAACTCAGAGACAATATTACCTTCAATGGAGAGAAACTTCAAAGAAATGTCTGTTAAATTAGGAACAAGACAAGTCTGTCCACTTTCTCCTCATCTATTTAATATAGTACTTGAAGTCTCAGCTAGAGCAATAGGACAACTAAAAGAGATTAAGGAGATATGAATTGGAAAGGAAGAAGTCAAAGTATCATTATTTACAGATGATATGGAGTATACATAAGTGACCCCAAAAATTCTACCTTCAGTGAAGTGTCTGGGTAAATGATTAATTTTTAAAAAACCAGTAGACTTTCTTTATACAAATGACAAATGAACTGAGCAAGAAATAATAAAAAACAACCTTCATAATAACCTCAAATCATATAAAATATCTTGTGATGACTTGTTTTTTAGAAATGTCTAGTTTTGAAGAATGAACTTGAAGAAGATATCAGAAGATAGAAAGATTTCCCATGCTCATGGATTGGTAGGATTAACATAAAAACTGGTCATCCTAACAAAAGCAATCTTCATAGTAGATGCAAACTCAATCAAAATATCAACAGAATTCTTTGTAGATCTTGAAATGATAATATTTAGCTTCCTATTCAAATACACACACTCAACAAGGATGGCTCCAATAATCCTAAATAATAAATAATAAAAATAATTTTTGGACACCATCATTGAGCTCAAATTGTACTGCAGTGCTATAATAATTAAACTAATGAGGGACTGGCACAGAATCAGACACTTTTATCAATGGAATCAAAATAAAGACCCCAAGATTAGTCCACATACCTTTGGACACCTGATTTCTGATAAACAAAACAAAAACACTGCTCAAGTAGGATGGCCACATATAGAAAAATCTAAATAGGTCCACACTTATTATCCTGAATAAACACATAAACATAAAACCAGATACACTAAATCTAACAGAAGAAAAAGTATAGAATAATCCCGAACTCACTGGCACAAAAAAACACTTTCTGAACAGAAAACCATTACCAAGGAAGTGTGAACAATTAATAAATGGGACCTCATGAAGTTGATAAACAACATTATTATTCAGACAAGGTGACAGCCTGCAGAAGGAGAAATGATTTTATTACCAACTCCAAATCTGATGAAGAACTAGTATCCAAAATATAGAAAGAACTCAAAGAAAACAACTAAGAACATTGAAACTGGGGTACAGACCTAAGCAGAAAATTCTCCAAAGAAGAAAAGTAAATGTCTATAGGATACTTAAAGAAATTAACATCAATCACAAAGGGCTTGTTGGTTCTGAAAGCATCATTTGGTGACAAGAGAAAATCAGAATTGAGTTGTATCTAATTGAGTTGTTGGTAAAAGAGTTCCATGAGAATCTCCAAACAATCAAGAATGTTTATAAGACCACAGATTGTTCTCTGTCAGTTAATGGCAAAACCCTATTACTGAAGAAAAGAAACAACTCAATGAACATGGAGAAGTTGAGCTGGTGCCTACAGAGAGCCTTCACCCCTATGTGCTTATATCTTTTGTATAACAGGTACTCTACAAGTTACCAAAGGTGACATGTAAACATCAATGCAGCCATAAACCCTTTGACTTACAATGGTGATCTGCAGATGTGTTAGGGCAATGGTGGTATAAAACTTGTGGGAGTGCTGGGCAGTGGTGGCTCATGCCTTTGATCCCAGCACTTGGGAGGCAGAGGCAGGTGGATTTCTGAGTTTGAGGCCAGTCAGGTCTACAGAGTGAGTTCCAGGACAGCCAAGGCTACACAGAGAAACCCTCAACCCCCCAAACAAACAAACAAACAAACAAACAAACAAAACTTTTGGGAGGAACTAACCACCAACCTATCTCTAATTTGACTTAAGGCCCATTCCACAAGATAGAACCAATACCCAACACTCCTCAGGTAACCATGAACATGAGACTAGATAGCCTGCACCTAGAGTAAATCCAAGAATCACTGGTCTAAACAATGACAATACAAATTATAGCAATGAAATGACTCTGCTCTGAAATGACATTCTGCTCTACTCATATATCAGTGCCTTGATCATCCATCATCAGAGAAGCTTTCTCATGTAGCAGATGGGAATGAACACAGACTCACAGGCAACATTATGCAGATAATGAGAAACCTTGGAATACTCGGCTAATATCTCCATCAATCCTTCCCCTCAGGGCTCAGGGAACACTGTGGAAGAGAAAGCAAAAAGATTGTCCTTTGTGCATTTATTATGTTTTAGAAACTATTATTTTAGGGGGACCCCAGAGTGTATAAAAGAGTGGGTTTTTACAACTGAATCTGCTTCTCGTACATTTTCTTAGACTCGTTTTCCATTTGCTTTCCTTATTATTATTATTAGTTTTTGTTTTATCTTATCAAATTATATTTTATTTTATTATTCAAAAAATTCCAACTGAAAAAGAAAAGTAATAGCTTATTTAACTAAGATGTAGTGTTCTAGAAATGATAATATATAAGGAAAGTGTAAACAAAAACGCAAATTGTAAACTATTTGAATTATCAGTGATGTCATTCTAGTTGGCTCTGTGAACCTGGAAAGGTGGGGCCTTAAAATGAGACAGAGTAAAATCTTATATAATAACCAACTATATTTGGGGCATCAGATAACTTACATTCTAAGAATTAGGCAAAATAATATGAGCAAATTTCACTTGAGTTCAAGTTGTACACACTCACAAATGCCAAGGCACATGAGTTTAAGCTGTTTACAGTCAAAAAGACAACTTGTGCTTGGAAACATGATTCTGAATAATAATGGATTAGATAATGAGCAATCTAAAGTAAGCCCATGTCTGTTCATTATACCTGAGAGCAGCACAAAAGCATATTCCAAGAATGTTATGGACGAACAGGGGTTACAAGACTTTTTTCTTGTTATTCGAACTTTTCTCACATGCACTCAGAAATCTCCTCATGTAGCTTCATTCATGGATCATGTTCAAACAACTGATAGAATTTTTCTAAAATCATTGAAAAAGAAAGAAACATGTCAAAAGTGCACTAATATGTTAAATCCCAAAGCATGCAACAAGCCTGCATATCATTGAAATTGAAAAAAAAAGGGCAGAGAAAATGCAAGTAAGATTATGGCACTATTGCCACAGACCTGATGCCAGAAATATAGTGTGGACAGTAATTCAGAAAGAAAAAAATGACACAGCTTAAATATTCTGAAATAAATACAATAATGTAAATGTTTTTCTAATTCTTAATTTAGCATAATAATATGTTCATAAAGTAGCCAATTGAGTGATTATTCCTTGTAGATGAGTGAAATAAATTACACTAGGAGAGAAGATGTGAGAACCCTCTTCAAAATTTTTGATGCAGAATTATTCCTGTCTAAAGGAAAGAAGGAACAAAAATGGAGAAGAGACTGAAAGAAAGGCCATCCAGTGACCGGTCCAACTTGGGATCCATCCCAAGTGCAGGCACCAAACCCTGACATTACTTCTGATGACACGGTGTGCTTGCAGACAGGATCCTGGCATGATTTCCTCTGAATATCTGTACTAGCAGCTGACAGAGACAGATGCAGATACTTACTACAGACAACAGTTGGACTGAGGTCAAAGGATCTCTATGGAAGAGTTAGAGGAAGGGAGGAAGGAGCTGAAGGAAATTGTAACCACACTGGAAGAACAACACTATTAACTAGCCCAGAATCCTCAGAGCTCCCAGAGACTAAGCTACCAACCAAAGGATACACATGGGCTGCTCCTTGTTCCCCCACCCCTGCTACATATGCAGCAGAGAACTGCCTTGTCTGGCCTCAGTAAGAAAGGATGCACTTATAAATAAGGCTGCTATGAACATAGTGGAGCATGTGTCCTTGTTACCAGTTGGAATATCTTCTGGGTATATGCCCAGTAGAGGTATTTCTGGATCTTCCTGTAGTACTATGTCCAGTTTTCTGAGAAAACCCCAGACTGATTTCCAGAGTGGTTGTACCAGCTTGCAATCCCACCAGCAATGAAGCAGTGTTCCTCTTTCTTCACATCCTAACCAGCATCTGCTGTCCCCTGAATTTTTGATCTTAGCCATTCTGACTGGTGTGAGGTGGAATCTCGGGGTTGTTTTGATTTGCATTTCTCTGATGATTAAGGATTTCGAACATTTTTTAAGGTGCTTCTCAGCCCTTTGGCATTG
Source organism: Mus minutoides (assembly GCA_902729485.2). NCBI lineage: Eukaryota > Metazoa > Chordata > Mammalia > Rodentia > Muridae > Mus > Mus minutoides. The sequence continues at coordinate 191,900 of LR753306.1, forward strand.
TTCTGTTGAGAATTCTTTGTTTAGCTCTGTACCCCATTTTTTAATGGGGTTATTTGAATTTCTGGTGTTCAGCTTCTTGAGCTCTTTGTAAATATTGGATATTAGCCTCCTATCAGATTTAGGATTGGTAATAATTCTTTCCCAATCCGTTGGTGGCCTTTTTGTCTTATTGACAGTATCTTTTGCTTTACAGAAACTTTGAAATTTTATAAGGTCCCATTTGTCGATTTGTGATCTTATAGCACAGGCCATTGGAATGGATACAGAAAATGTGGTACATTTACACAATGGAGTAATACTCAGCTATTAAAAACAATGAATTTATGAAATTCTTGAGTAAATGGATGTATCTGGAGGATATCATCCTGAGTGAGGTAACCCAATCACAAAAGAAATCACTTAACATGCACTCACTGATAAGCGGTTATTAGCCCCAAAACCTAGAACACCAAAGATACAATCTCCAAAACACAAGAAAATCAAGAAAGACCAATGCGTGGATACTTCATTCCTCCCTATAATAGGGATTAAAATATGCATGGAAGGAGGTGCAGAGAGAAAGTTTGGAGCTAAACGGAAGGATGGACCATCCAGAGAATGCCCCACCCGGGCGGTCCATCACGTAATCAGCCACCAAATGCAGACACTACTGCACACACCATCAGGATATTGCTGAAGGGACCCTGATATAGCTGTCTCCTGGCAGGCTTTGACAGTCCCTGACAAATACAGAAGTGGATGCTCACAACCATCTATAGGGCAGAACACAGGGTCCCCAATGTAGGAGCTAGAGAGTACCCAAGAGCTGTAGGGGTCTGCGACCTTTAGATGGAACAACAATATGAACTAATCAGAACCCCCAGAGCTCATGTCTCTAGCTGCATATGTATTAGAAGATGGCCTAGTTGGCCATTATTCGGGAGGAAAGGCCCCTGGTCTAGCAATGATTATATGCCCCAGTACAGGGGAATGCCAGGGCCAAATAGTGGGAGGGGGAGGGTAGGGGAGCAGGGCAGGGGGTCGGTATCGGGGACTTTTGGGATAACACTTGAAATGTAAATGAAGAATTTCTCTAATAAAAAAAAAAGAAAGGATGCACTTAACCCTGTAGAAATTTGGTGCCCCAGGAAAGAGGAATGCTAGCAGGTGAGAGTGGGTGGGTGAATGGGGGAACACCCTCTCAGAAGCAAAGGGAGGGTAGCATGGGGTGAAAAACAAGTGGATGAGTGACCAGAAAGGGGAGTAGCATTTGGAATGTAAATAAAGTAATTAATAAATATGAAAATACGCTTTTTATATGGCATTTGTACTATCCATATATTTATGTAGTAATGTTTCCAACTATATTTATATGAGTTCTAAATCTACCGGAAAACCTCTCCAGAAATAGGCAAGTTTCTCCAAACCCAAGCAATTAGCCATAAATTCATACACATATGAGCAATGTGAGCAAAAGTAAATGTAGTCAGAAGAACATCTCTCTCTCTCTCTCTCTCTCTCTCTCTCTCTCTCTCTCTGTGTGTGTGTGTGTGTGTGTGTGTATGTGTGTGTAATTAAAGAAATGGATTTGCTAGAGAATTAAGGTATATGGGAGGAGTCATGGTGAAGAGAGGACTGGAAATGTTATAAATACAGAACTCATACATGAAATTCCCCAAAGTCATTAAATTTAAAATAGACCAAGCCAAATAATAAACTTATCTATAAGTGACATAAGAGGGAGAGGAGCAACTTGGGAAAGTAAGAAGTGAAATTGTTATAAATTGTTTATAAATTGTTCCACTAAAACCTAAGAAGTCAATACAAGGGGGACGATGGGGTAAAAGAGATTAAGAAAACATTAAAAAACAAATAAAATAAATGCAGAAGCTACTTAAATTAGTTTAATAAACAATTTTCAAGGAAATGGTCTGAATTGGCCAATTAAATGATATCAGCTGGTGTGTGTATCCTAATAGCATTAAACATGAGGGTTTTTTTTTTTTTTTTTTTTTTTTTTGCTTTTGCTTGAAAGTGAACTTGCTCCGTTTGAAATTCTCTACTGACTCAGGAAAATGCAGCAAAACTAAGAGCAACCACAAACAATATTATAAAAAACAAAGATAATAAGAAAGGTTGATAAAAGAAGAAACAAATATATATTTCATAAGGGAAATATATATATATATATATGGAAAGAGTAGTAACTAGCATGCAGAAGAAATAAAAAAGCTAGAGTAACTATATTAATTTTTAAAAGCCAGCTTCAGAGGATCAAAAATTAAATTATCAATTTCATTTAAAATGGAATAATGTATCTTCAAGTACTTGCATCAGATAAGAGTGTTAAATTATGTGAGAAAAACTGATATAATTTAAAGGAAATGAATGAATCTACTCTTGAATCCTTTATCACCTACCTAGAAGTAATTGACACATCTAGAAGATGGGCATAATTGAACTGAGTAGCACAATTAAACAGTTGAAGTTAATAGACATTTTAAATTACTTTATCCAGTAGGATAATAATACATATTCTTATATTCACAGGGGACATCACCAAGATAAAAACATTATGGTCCATACAATTCATATTAAACAAATTTAAAGAAATTAAATCTTATAAAATGCATTTTTCAGGAAACAGTGTCTGTTCTATTAAATGTGAACAGCTACATATTACAGTGGAAGCCTATGGACTCAGATTGCTTACCACATTACCTCAAATTAGACACTGAGAGCTCTTATCATCAAGGTCTCTTTGCCAAAAAAAGCACATTAATGGAGACATGAGGGTGCAGATACATCAGCAGGTATGCTACCAGATACTCACGTTCTTCAGATTTTACTGTTCTGGGTTCTGGGAATATTTATAAGCATGGTATGTCATATTTCTTACTTAGAAACACACGGTGCCAGGTAGACTGACCACCAGGTTGTGCGTGAATTTTCTCCTACAAAAAGATAAAACAAGTGAATCTAAAGTAACTTCAAAAGAATTAATAAATAATTTTGTACCAATTGATGAAATTAGAAACAGAACTTCAGTTTAAATGAATAACAGAAGTGAAATCAGGTTCTTTAGTGAGATCAATGACATAAACCAAGTCTTAGCAGGTTCAGAAAAAGAAGAGAGACATCTTTTTCTAATATCAGAAAAGAGGGTACTGATCTCATGTATGTTAATAACATAATAGAAAAATACTCTGGTCTATTGTATATTTTTATATTGTAGATAAAACTTCTTGAAAGATATACTTTAGCAATTATATAACAAGAAGGACTAAATAATCTCATTGTTATACATAATACATTAAAGGAATTAAATATATAATTTGTAAATAGCTGTCTTCCAAAGCATAGGATACCAGGTGAAGTTGTTTTCACAGGAGAATATTAAAAATTATGAATTTACAACAGGTTTCTATAAACTCTTCTACAACCTAGAACCGAAGGCATATTCTAATATATTCTCTGAGGTCAGCATTGGTCAGATGACAAAAATCAAATAACTTCCCAATAGAAAGGAACTATATAGGACAGTATCTATTAAAACAATAAAATAATCTTCAATAATTTATAGAAAATTAATCTGGAAATATAAAAATTTATTTATTTAGAAAGATGAGCTTGTCTTTCCCAAAGTAATGTGTTTGTACATGGAAAAACAGACCAAATATATCATAATATGGGCTTTAGATTAAAAATGCAAGTTTTTAGCATTAAAAATTAACATAAAATCAGTTGCTTTCCTATGTTATATCAATATACTGTTTCAATTTGTAACAATATTGAGTTATTATTTATTAATATAATAATATATATAACAAAAAATATGAAATAATTGAAAAATTGGAGTTTTATAAAATTGAAATCTCTGTAGAACCCACAATTTTTTCTTGTATGTTAAGGTCACCACATGTTGTCAGTATCTATGAAAACAATAAAATAATCTTCGATAATTTATAAAAAAATTAATCTGGAAATATAAAAAAAAAATTATTGATTTAGAAAGGTGAGCTTGTCTTTCCCAAAGTAATGTATTTGACCATGTTGACATCCTGGAAGTGTCCCTTATCCCTGGCCTCTGGGGCAGCTGCATATTTTCTATCATTATCAGGGCCCTTAGGCCTCTCTCCTGTGTCTCTCTGCACCTGTTCCTGCCTCCCCATTCTCCTTGCCCTCTCCACTCCCACCCACTTCTCTCTTGTGAGCTTAATCCTATGACTATTTTGTTTCCCCTTCTAAGTGTGAAATTTGGGGCTTCCTGCTTATTTAAATTCATTGGGTCTATGAATTATGTATATTCTGTACTTTATGGCTAATATCCACTTATCAGTGGGTACATACCATGCATGTCCTTGTGGGTATGGGTTACCACACTTAGGATGATATTTTCTAGTTTTATCCATATACCTACAAAATTCATGATGACCAAGTTTTTTTTTATAAAATGTTTCATTAGATATTTTCATTATTCATATTTCAAATGTTATCCCCTTTCCCCTCTGAAACCCCCCTGTCCCATTCCCCCTCCCCCTGCTCACTAACTCACCCACTCCTGCTTCCCTGCCATGGCATTCCCCTACACTGGAGCATTGATCCTTGACAGGACTAAGGTCCTCTCCTCTCATTGATGTCCCACAATTCCATCCTCTGCAACATATGTGGCTGGGGCCATGGGAACCTCTATGTATACTCTTTGGTTGGTGGTTTATACCCCGGGGGTAGTGGTAGTTTCATATTGTTGTTCCTCCTATGGGGCTGCAAAACCTTCAGCTCCTTGGGTCCTTTTTCAACATCCTCCATTGGGAATTCTGTGTTCAGTCCAATATTTGCCTGAGAACATCCACTTCTGTATTTTTCAGGCACTGGAAGAGCCTTTCAGGAGACAGCAATATCGGGCTCCTGTCTGCAAGCACTTAGCATCAGCAATAGTGTTGGGTTTAGTAACTGTACATGGGATGGATCCCCAAGTGGGGCAGTCTCTAAATGACCTTTCCTTCAGTTTCTGCTCCACACTTGTCTCTGTATCTCATCCCATGGGTATTTTGATCCCTTTTCTAAGAATGACTGAAAGGTCCACACTTTGATCTGCCACCTTCTTGAGTATCATGTGATCTGTGAATTGTATCTTGAATATTCTGAAATTCTGGGCTAATATCCACTTATCAGTAAATGCATACCATGTGTGTTCTTTTGTGATTGGGTTACCTCACTCAGGATGATATTCTCTAGTTCTATCCATTTGTCCAAGAATTTCATGAATTCATTGTTTTTTAATAGCTAAGTAGCACTCCATTGTGTAAATGTACAACATTTTCTGTATCCATTCCTCTGTTGAGGGACATCTGGGTTCTTTCCAGCTTCTGGAAATAGGCTGCTATGAACATAGTGGAACATGTGTCCTTATTACAAGTTGAAGCATCTTCTGGGTATATGCCCAGGAGTGGTATTGCTGGAGCCTCTGGTAGTACTATGTCAAATTTTCTGAGGAACTTGCAGATTAATTAAGAGTGGTTGTACCAGCTTGCAATCCCACCAGCAATGGAGGAGTGTTCCTCTTTCTCCACATCCTCGCCAGCATCTACAGTCACCTGAGTTTTTTTGTTTGTTTGTTTGTTTGTTTGTTTTTCTTTTTTGTTTTTTTATTTAATTTTATTTCTTTTTTTCTTTTTTTGTTAGATATTTTCTTTATTTACATTTCAAATGCTATCCTAAAATACCCTATACCCTTCCCACACCCTACTCCCCCAACCCACCCACTCTCACTTCTTGGCCCTGGCATTCCCCTGTACTGAGGCATATAAAGTTTGCAAGACCAAGGAGCCTCTCTTCCCAATGATGGTCAACTTGGCCATCTTCTGCTACATATGCAGCTAGGGACATGAGCTCTCGGGGTACTGATTAGTTCATATTGTTTTTCCACCTATAGGGTTACAGACCCCTTAAGCTCCGTGGGTACGTTCCTTGGGCCCTGTGTTCCATCCTATAGATGACTGTGAGCATCCACTTCAGTATTTGCCAGGCACTGGCATAACCTCTCTTGAGATAGGTATATCAGGGTCCTTTCACCAAACTCTTGCTGGCACATGCAATAGTGTCTGGGTTTGGTGGCTGATTATGGGATGGATCCCTGGGTGGGGTAGTCTCTGGATGGCCCATCCTTTCATTTTAGCTCCAAACATTGTCTCTGTAACTCCTTTCATGGGTGTTTTGTTCCCTATTCTAAGGAGGAATGAAGTATACACACTTTGGTCTTTGATCTTCTTAATTTTCTTGTGTTTTGCAAATTGTATCTTGGGTATTCTAAGTTTCTGAACTTATCCACTTATCCGTGAGTGCATATCAAGTGACTTCTTTTGTGATTAGGTTACCTCACTAAGGATGATATCCTCCAGATACATCCATTTGCCCAAGAATTTCATAAATTCATTGTTTTTAATAGCAGAGTAGTACTCCATTGTGTAAATGTACCACATTTTCTGTATCCATTCCTCTGATGAGGGACATGAAGTCGGGGCCCCCTGTGGTTGAATTAGGGAAAAGCTGAAAGAAGCTGAGGAGGGTGACCCCATAAGAAGATCAGCAGTCTCAACTTTTCGGGACCCTTGAGATCTCTCAGACTCTGAGCTATCAACTAGGCAGCATACATGAGCTGGTCTGAGACTTCTGACACATATATAGCTAAGAACTGCTGGGTCTGGCTTCAGTGGGAGAAGATGTGCCTAACTTTTGAGAGACTTGAGTACCCAGAGGGTGGGGAAGGCTGGCAGCAGGGGTGGAACATCCTCTTGGATACAGAGCAGGAGAAGGAATATGATGTGGAAATATGAGAACTGTACACACACACACACACACACACACACACACACACACACACACAAACACACACACACACACACACACATGCATCCTAGCATTCATCATATAAACTTGAATGAGTGTTAAATGCACATTAGTAAGTGCAAAACAAAGCATCTGAAAAGGCTAAATAGTGCATGAGTCTGACTATATGACATTAGAAAAAAAGCAAATCTATAGAGATAGAATAAAGTTTAGTAGTTGCCAGAGGTTAATATTCTAATAGAAAGCTCAAGAGAAAATCACTGTGTATTTTGATATAATAAAATCATTCTGTATGATACTAAAACAATAGATCTAATATATTATGCATTTTTAATACTTAGGGAGGTATAATTCAAAATTTAACTTCTAGTATAAACTAAGTAATTTGATAAATAATAATTTATAAGTAATGATATGCTTGTTGATAATATACTAAAGTAATTTAGGATACTAATAAAAAGGTTAGTTGTGCAGGGAGAATGGGAGTACTTTATAGCAAAAATTTTTGCCTATCTATTCTACAAACCTAAAGATGCAGATAGTCTTAATGTTTTAAATTGAGATAGAATTTCAGCACTATCTCCCCTCTATTTGTGTGTATGTATGAGAACATAAAAACAACCTGCTGATTCTGTTTTTAATATATATATATTTAGCCAATAAAGGGATTCACCACTGAGAGAAGCAAAAAAAAAATTCCTTAATAAAATGAGATTTCATCTTTTAAAGATTGTTGTGTTGTTCTGTGTTATGCTAGGTTAGAGATACAATTCCTCCAACCAGTCATCCATGTGAGGTGATGCTATGGTGAGTTACAACTGTACATAAATATGAATAGTTCTGTAGGGCTAGACTGAAGAGTTAGAAATTCAGTGATAAAACTAATTATGTGTGTGTTATTCTAGTGTAGAGATTAATCATTAAAAGTTTACAAATTGGAGTGAAGGGGTAACTGCATTGGCTTAAGAAGTACAGCCAAAGACACTGGGAATTGTTACTGAAGGAAATGTTTTCTGATATCACTATAGAAATGAAAAGATACGATAAAAACCAATAAAGAAATTGATGTCAGATTTAGATGGACAATTGGCATATAACTGAAGTTTGTAGCCTTCATGGTTAGGAAGAGGTGGTGGATGCATTCATATTAGAATGTTAGTAGTTACTAGAATACTAAGGTACAGCATAAATGATGCTGATAGTAGCTTGCATACTCCTTGCTGTTCACAGGAATGAGAAGACACATCCTGATGATTATTTTTTAATCTCAGATTTATCTTCATCACCATGCTATTAAAAGTCTATAGACATATCTAGCATGTGAATTAAATAAACCACATTGCTATCATGTTTGTTTTTTTTTTAAACTGTTGACGGGTTTTAATTTAATGTTTCCAGCTTTTGCAAAGGGTTGACTTAAGTAATTCAATATTTGCATATGCTTTCCATGTGTAGCTGATGTTAGGGTCACTTTTAAGCTGGCCTCCAATGTAAATATTAGCTTTGAGTCTGAGGAATTTTAGCCAATTGGCAATTAGGTACTGCAGTTTAGGATCTAAAATGTTACTCTTAATTTTTTCATGGTTATATGAAATATTTGGTGAATTGTGTTTTAAAACTACTAATGGACCATTAAATTCTGTTTGTAGTTTGCATTTAGTTTGCATGTCAATTGAATTTTAAGTAAGCATATTTCTTGATGTGGCCAGATGGTGTCTGGGTGATGTTGAATATCATTTGAAGATGAGAAAATATCATTACACAATTAAGAGAAATAGAAATTACACTAAAACATATTAAAGATTTTGAGAGTAAAAAGAGACATGGATAGCAACTTTTAATACACAGTTTAATTTTTGACTAAAATATTGTGACTATAAACAATAATCATAGTTCAAAATTATTTTGAATTTATGAAGAGAACCATTTCAAGTTATCAATGCTTATTATATGGAATATTAGGTAAATATTTTTAGGATTAATGTGAATCTTAATAATAATCATATGTTACTTACATATTCTATCATATGAAATGCATGGTTAGTAAGGTATGTAAATGCATAAAATGCAAGTAATTTGGTAAGACTGACAAAAAATTTCTACTTTTGAGAGTTTCCACAAATATGCGAGATCATGTGATCTCTGTGTGGTTAGTTTATTTCACTTAAAACAATACTCTTCAGAATTATAAATATTTGAGATGAATACATGTGTTTGTTAGCCACATTCAATCCACCATTATAATATCACTTTTTACCCATAATTATACAAATATGTTTATATATCAATTCATAATTAATTACTTCAAAAGGAATTTCAGAAATAATAACTTCCAATAGATTGTTGTAGATTGTATACAAATATATTAGGAAAAATTGTCAATTGAAATTAAGACTTATTTTTGCTATTCATTTGAGATAAAGCTAAGTGCAATATAGTGGAAGTCAATGTTGTTAGTCTTTGCTAGTGATAATTTAAAAGAAATCTCTGATAGCTAGTACATTGATGTCATAAATTGTTTCTAAAACATACTTAAATGTTGAATGCTATAATATGCATAGGGACTTTTATTCAACATATAGTCATAAAGAGTACAAAACATTCCCTTTCTTGACTTTGATGCATTATTTAAATATCTAGGCTTCTTTTAACCCTTGGGCAACTCTCATGACTGTATTTTCATAGCTGTCCACCCCATAAACATTAAGTACAGGCATATTTATTACTTAGGAAGTTTTTTAAACTTCAATGGTCACTTAAATGTTGCAAGAGCCTACAATCTGGACTTATATTTTACTATTATTTGTTCTCATTGTACTTCTCAACAGCTTTAAATTAACCATCACAATTGAATTCAGAAGGCACACCACAAATAAAACTACTTCTCCCATTCAGCCTCTAAGTTGTATTTCATTTTAAATTTTGTCAAAGATACACATTCACAGAGTGGTAGACAAGTGACACCTATATCACATGATTGAGTAATATTGTCACCTCTATCGTATGATTGAGTGATAGTGTTACTTCTATTAATGGTTAGATAAATTGGACATCAGTGTCTGCTGAAAACACTCCTAAAACACTCTGAAAGTATGTAAGAGAGGAAAATAGACTACGTTTTGTTATTGTTGGTATGATCAATATGAGTGCTGTCCATAATATTTCCATAGCCCATTGTAAATTGTATAAAGTAGGTAATGCTGTTTTAGAACATATGTTTAAAAACATTTTTATAGCACTTTCCAAAATGCCCAAAATACTGTAGGAGAAAACTTCAAAAATACATTTTAAAATGCTAATGTTTACATGGTTAGTTTAACTTCATCTTGCATCTCTTCAAAGATACTTCTAAATTCTGACAACTTAGTAAGTAGTAAGTAAAGTAGACAATTATTTTAGTTTGCAGCATTTTACTTAATGACATGCCTGTGACTATCACAAGTGGAATGCATAACAGTTTAGAGTTATTCCTTAGGATATCTAAAACACTTGAAAATTATTTCATCTTGTAAAAAAAGTATTGAATTCCTGGTAATATAAACAACATTGACATTTGCTACTATAATTGAAAACAGACTAGTACTTGAAGATGGTTCTTATTCTCTATTAACAAAGATATAAAGTTGGAGTTATAAGCATTCCTTTTATTGACATATTTTCTTTAATAATTTGAAACTTAGGCAATTTGTATTCTGTCTGACTAACTCACCTATTAAAATCTGTTAAAGGAAGTGACATGCCTGAAACTATGTGAATATCAAAAGATTCTATTGATAGTACTGATAGTCCAAAATGTTACTATTGTGTAATAAAACAATTTTAAAATGCTATAATAATGAACAAGGATGCTTTAGAAAATCTTCCTCGTGCTATTATGTAAATATTTTAATGTGCACTGTCTCTTTTAGGTCTGGATCTCCCATTTATGATGATGCCTCATCCCCTACTTCCAGTCAGCTTACCTCCTGCATCAGTTGCCATGGCAATGAATCAGATGAATCATCTCAATACTATTGCCAACATGGCTGCTGCAGCCCAGATTCACAGTCCACTCTCCAGAGCTGGTGCCTCTGTTATAAAGGTAGGAATCACTATATTTGAAGAAGATGAGGGTATGGATTGCGTACAGATTTTGATAAATATCAGCAGTACCACTTAATCTTCAGTAATAACACATCTCATTGACTCTATTATTATGCAGTGGTTTTGAGTCTGTTATTGCTCAGGTTTGTTGTCTTTTTACTGCCACAGACCTCCCTTTTACTCAAATTGTGTGTCTTAAAATCAAGTGCACTGTATATAAGATATGTAGCCAAACTAATCACAGGGAGGGCTGCAATGTAAAACACATTTCCATTTGTGGGATGAGATGATTCAACATTGTGCATCTTTTTGAAATTTAAGTGAAAATTGTAAGGTAATCTTTACTGTACAGTATTTGTACTCAAACAGGCTTTGGTCCCAGTTCTAGTTTGCCATCAATTGATTAAATGGCCTGAAATATGACATGCCCCTCTCTTGAATACATTTCTTCAATTGTAAAATGAAAATCACAGTAATTCTCTATTCTACTTGACTGACTAGAGATAATATGAACAAAATATTTGTTAAATCCATACAGCATAGCTAGGAAATGGATCAGTCATTGAAGCACTATCAATTTAATTTATACCTATGCTTTAACACAGAATGACAAGATTAAAGATAGCTGGGCAGAATTAGATTTCAACCATTTTCTTCAAATTATATAAATATTTTCAACACAGTGTTAAAATGTTCTTTTCCTCCCCCCAAAAGGAAAAATCATAGATGTTTTTCAGGTCATAGACATATTAGAAAAAATATTTATTGTTTTTGATAGATTTCTTCAGTTACATGGATGACTTCTTCTTCTTCTTCTTCTTCTTCTTCTTCTTCTTCTTCTTCTTCTTCTTCTTCTTCTTCTTCTTCTTCTTCTTCTTCTTCTTCTCTTCTTCTCCTTCTCCTTCTCCTTCTCCTCCTCCTCCTCCTCCTCCTCCTCCTCCTCCCCCCACCCTCCTCCTCCTTCTTCAATTTACATTCCCCTCCTTGTCAATTTCCCCTCCTTGTCAATTTCTCACAAAATTCTTTCCCCATTACCCTTCTCCTGTGAGCAGGTAGGGTCCCCCAGCCTGGTACTTCAAGTCTCTGCTTGGTAAGGTGCTTCCTCTCCCACTGAGGCCAGACAAGGCAGCCCAACTGGAAGAAAATATCCCACAGACAGGCAACAGCTTTTAATATAGCCCTGCTCTATTTGTTCAGGACCCACATGAAGACCAAGCTGCACATCTGCTACATGTGTGCAGGGAAGCTTAGGTCCAGTCCATATATGTTCTTTGGTTGATGGTTCAAACTCTGAAATCCCCAAGGGACCAGGTTAGTTGACTCTATTGGTCTTTCTGTGGAGTTCCTATTTCCTTTGAGTCCCACAGTCCTTCCTCTTATTCTTCTGTAAGAGTCTCCAAGCTCCATCCATTGTTTGGCTGTAGATGTAGTACTTACTATTTTAAAATTATCTTTAGCTACATAGAATAATCCTACTGTAACTCAGATGCTCGTAATAGTAGGTACTTGCTACATGTTATTATTTCAATTTTAATCAATTAAGTAAGATGAATTCCATGATTTCTTGGTTGTAATTAGTCACATTTCAATTATTCAATAAAAACATGTTATATGTAGCCAATATATTGGGGAATAAAAACAAGTAAGATTTCTATCATTGCAGTAATTTTTATTGGCTTGAATTGCATTCCACAGTGTAGTTGAAAAGTCCAAAACCATCAGTTATCTTTCAAAAATAAACAGTAAGTTTATTTAAAAATCAACATGAGAGGCTTAATGAGATTTTCCAACAAGAGAATATTTTCTGCCAAGTCTCATAACCTAAGTTCAGTGCCCAGGATCTGCATGTTGTAAAGAGAACCAATTCTCTGAGCTCTAAACATGCTATGTCTCTGTCTCTCTCTGTCTCTGTCTCCATCTCTTCCACCCCCCTCTCTCTCTCTCTCTCTCTCTCTCTCTCTCTCTCTCTCTCTCTCACACACACACACACACACACCCCAAATAAGTAAACAAATATATGGTTAAAAAAGAAGTACGTATCAACCTGTGTATTTCAATTAGCCTTGTTGTTTTTAAGACTCATTGCTATGTATTACTATTATTTTTGTTATTGTTAATTTGAATGTAGAGTAAATACAAATTTAATGATTTAGAAAAAAATTAATGTGTTCAAATGAGTGCATTTTCTTTGTTTTGTTATAGTTCTTGAGAACCTGTGAACAAATGACTACTCATTAAATATAGAGCCCCTGTGACCTAGCAAAGAAGTATTTTCTAGCAAGTCTCAGTTAATGAACCAGTACATTTATTGGAGTTACTTACAAGAGTATTGGTGGTGTTACTTAGGTAACTCAGCATGGTTGAAGAATCACAAATGCCTCATTCCTGGTGTTCCCTGCATAATTTTTAGACAGTTCAGTTGACTGGATGGTCTTTTTTTTCCTTGCAATTTCATTACTTATGCAACCTTATGGAGAGGAATTATCAAGCTTATAGGATTCAGGAGCTACCTAGGCATGGTAGGTTTTACTTCCATATATATATATATATATATATATATATATATATATATATATATATATATATATATATATATATATATATGCCCCTATCTCTAGGTGGGGTATTTCAATTTGGGGGAAATAACTATACAACATCCTTCTCCTTTGTCTGGATCTTAAATTCTTCCTTCCCTTTATTTTGTGGTGTTTAATGAGCCTCAGATGGGGTAATGTATATGTCTGATTATGTTCTTCCATCAGGCTATTATGTCACAGAAACAGTCATTTTTTTTCCCCTTAGGAGTATAACTAGATATAAGTCTCTGTTATGTACTATAACTCACTGAAGAAAGTAATTGTTCCCCATATCTGACTGAAGCTGACAGCAATAGTAGTTTTTGGACATAAATGCAAATATTTAGAAGAAAATTTGACAGACATACAGCCTGCATTTAATAGCAGTTATTTTCAACTGGGATCTATGCCTACCCTACTCACAGCCTTTGCACTACCATGCAGTAGTGCTAGGTTAGAGTTGTGCCCTCTTAGGGGATTATGAGTCCAATTGGAAAGGTATTGGCTAAATTTATGAATGTCCTGCCAGTGTTATAACAACAAGCATATATTATCTAGCATTTTAACAGCATATCACATGGAGTTTCCATTAAAACTATTGACAATAATTCTACAACAACATCATGGAAGAGATATCCTTGTACTTTGTAAGGCAGCCAGCAGTGAGGAAGCTTGCTATACCTATGTCCTGCATTCAAAGGATGTTTCATTTGAGCAGTGGACATTTACGTCCTAATACTATTATGAATCCAACAACAGTGACAACTCTTTCCTTGGCCAATAAGTTTATTTTAATTTGTCTTTTAAGTGTCTTAGAATTTCATTCGGATATAATTTGTGTGGGTCATATCTGTTTTCCATCTTTCTAACTCCTTCAAGACTCCCTCAACCATGTCCTCTTCTAATTACATGCCAATATTCATTTTCTTTTGTTGAAAATAAATAAATCTGTGGAAGCTAATTAATTCTTTGTATAGTTGAATAAATAGGATCATCTACTAGAGCATGAACAATCTACCAGAGATACATCACTAAAGAAACTTGACTCTCCTTACCTCAGAAGCCATAGCTCCCAACATCTAGGCAATGAAGCTTCAAGAGATTTTCCTGTCTCTATGATGGCATTTTGATAGGCTCTGTCTTATGAAGACAAGGACAGCTGCTTTACTCCCATAAGGCAGCAGCCCTGTCATTTCCAGAAGACACTGTTATTCAGCATTCTTCTCCAACTTCTGACTTTCTGCCCCAACTTCCATGATGATTCCTTAGTTTTGGGGGATACTGTTTATACAATATAAGTCTCATTTTGGCTGAGCACACCTAAGACTTATATTTTCTGTTCTTTAAGCAGTTGTGAGTCATTAACCTCCTTCTACTCCAAGAAGCTTATCTGCTGAGGAGCAAGAGCTATACCAATTTATAAATGTAAAGGTAAATGTTCAGAGAAGAATCTAGTACTATATCCATTGAGCAAAATAGAGTTATTCTGTTATTTTTTTTCTTTTTTTATTAGAATTTTCTTTATTTACATTTCATATGCTATCCCAAAAGTTCCCTATACCCTCCCCCCGCCCTTAAGGATCCATTCCCTCATTTAATTTAACTGCTCTGTAGGTTCTGGGAGTGTGTTTTCCACCCTTACCTAATACATTATTCTAAATACTTCAGCTTATTCTTACACTGTTCTGCCAGATGCTTTTTTTCCAATCTCTTACACACTCAGTGTTTTACTTTCCATGTAATAAAGCTTTTCACAGGAAGTATGGGCAAGCCTTAAGAAGGGTAACCACCTTCCCGTTCAAGCTAGTTCTAGTTGATACCAGGGTTCAGCAAGTAAGGGGATACTAAGCAAAGATATCAGCACCGTCTAATACAGCATTAAAAGATTCCATGACTTGTATGAATTGTTCATTAAAAGAACAATATTAGGTATAGCACTATGAATGGCAGATCTTAACATATCAAGCTCTCTATGATCTGTAATATTTTTTATGAGCAATCCAGCTTCTTTATCCTGGGGTGCTACCTGGGGCCTCTTTCATATGCCTATGTCCAATCATGATGGGCTCAGTGGGGACTACTCAAGCTGCTTAGCTTGGTACAAGGCCTAGAGGCAATGAGTTAATTCTCTTGCCTGCTGTGGATGTCAGTCTGGAGAAATCTTGGGTATGACAGTGTGGTACTTTGAAGTGGCTCAAACTGAAACCTTTTCCTTAGATGAAATTTCTAAGACTTTCACATTCTGAATGAACAATTCCAGTATACCTTTCTAAAGAAAAGAAATGAACAATTTTTTTCTGCATGCATATAACTTATGTGGGACAAGATTATTTTTTTTTAATTTTGCAGTTTTCTATCATTTACTCCATTTATGAACTGCTATGTAGAAAAATTCTTATTGAAATTGAATATCACAGATTTTTTTCCGTAATCTTTTTCCTAATTCCAGAACAACAAAAGTCATGACATACTTACTTTCAAGAGATCCAGAAAAACTCTTGTTGTTTAGATTGAATTTTTGCTTTCTTTTTTAGATTGCCTAGCATATTATAAAGCCAAATTACATATATAACTAAGTCACACAGATTTACCAAATGGTCTCCTACCTAATAATGATCATGACCCACCATTGGGATCAAGAAGAACACTAATCACCTAGCAATCCATAGAATCCTGTTCAACTAACTTCCTTCTTTTTAAACTTTTTAATTCTTTGCTGAGTTTTACATAATGCACCCCAGTCCTGCTCATCTCTTCACTCCTTCATATCAGCCCTAGCTACTGCAATACCCTCCCCAAATAAAACGTATGAGCAAATAAATAACAAAAACAAAACATAGACAATATCTCACCGTAGAAGCTGTAGTATGTCACAGCATTCCCCTTTGTCCACATATCTTCACTTTCAAATGTTCATTTCAATGAGTTGTTAGCTTGGTTTGACTTCTTTGGCTTCTTTGGCACCATCAATATTGAATTCTCATTGGGACTAATCTAGGCTATTCTGTTGTCCCATGTCATGGAGATTCTGCAGCTTTGGAACAGCAGGACTGGTCCTTTCACAAGTTCCAATGATTTGCATAGGATATGGACCCAATTCAGAGTCCTGGATCTGGGCCTGGGCAATAGTTGAGGTGGTCAGCCTGCCTGTTTTTCCTCATCTGTATCACCAGGATGTGCTCTTCAGCACTGTTATAGCTAAGTCACCCAAGGCTGCCAATAATAGGAGTCAGGGTCAGCCCTTCTTCTCTCATACCTTCAGGGCCAACTCACCTTGACTGTGCTGCCAAGTTCAGGACCCACTCTTACAAGTGTTATAGCCTGTGAGGGGCTGGGACAGCTATGCTCTTACACTCGCCAGGCTGGCTCTCTAGTACGTTTGCCATTAGGGCCAGCTCCACTATATTGCCCAGATTTGGGGCAGGGTCCTCTCCCCAGAGTGGTAGAGCAAGTGAAGGGGGCAGGGATAGTGCTCTTTCTCTCATAAATCCAGGGTCAGCACTCCTGGCTACTACAGGTAGCAAGAGGGGGAAAGGGAGGCACTACCCCTGTACCCACATCACCTCAGACAAGTGGGGGTGGCTAGCTTTCCCATGCATTTGCCTTCCAGGCCAGATCACCTGATTGGAGTTGGAGGCAGTGTATTCATTTTGACCTAGCATCTAGTATCCAAACTTGAGTTCCTTGAAAAGAAAATTATATGTTGTTCTTAACTATTGAGCCATCTTGCCAATCCAAGTACACTGCCATAACTCCAAATTCATAGATATCTATGGCATCTCCTTTATGTAGGCACCAGCACAATACCCATACAGCCACAGATACACATAGGCGCGCCCTCGTGCACGCGCACACACACACACACACACACACACACACACACACAAACACACATACATACCAATACGAAAGTTGATCTCTACCCTCCCCTGAGAGATTACTGACAGTTTCTTCAGTGACATAATCACTGGAACAGTGACATTGTTCCCATAAATAATCACCTTGTCCATGCCTAGACAAGAGCCTAATTCAACTTTATGGGTCACTCACCCACACTCACACACACTTCAAGGCTTGAAAATAGGAAAGATGGAAGGGTTTTCAGTGAGAGAGGAAGGGTGATAAGAAAGGAAAATGTGGGATAAAACTACTAAAATTCATTATATAAATGTATGAAATGTCCAACTAAAAAGGAACAAAAACATTGATGTGAGTTCTAATTTACCTTAATTAATTAATGAATGTTTTCCTTTAGACTATTTAGGCTTTACCTTGGAGGTTAAGCATCTATATGTCATATAGCAAACACTGGACTTCCCCCATCCAGAAAATGAGTAAGTAGGAACTCAAAAATATCTGTAGTAAGGTGAATAATTTAATATTCATTAAATTGGAGAATAGTTTTCAATGTAAACTACCAGCAATACAAGCTTTAACTTCAAAAGTGGAAAAGAAAGTACTTTGGGACACATGTTTGCTTTACCTGTTCTTGATATTTTATCAGAACCTACTTTGGTGATGTTGCTATGCCAAGCACATAGTAGATTTTAGTTCTGGCTCAGATCCTTTTAGTGTCAGCTCTGCTATTAGCATTTTAGATAATAAGTAATATAACCATAACATGAATTGGAAATAGCATTATGATCATTAGGCTGGCAAGTGTTACATATTATATGTGGCAAGATTCTGAAAGAAAAAACAGGACTGATACAAGGTATATTTCATGTCGAGACTCTGATATGTTGTATATTATTTTCTGTATTTTTTTCAGAAGCTTAGAAATGCCTTTGCACCATAGTTTTCTCTGATAAATCTAAGGAATTTAAGTTGGAAATAGGTATCTGGCTGTTTACCAATATCATCTGCTTAGCTATGTTTCTTGTTTGGCTGAGCAGCTGGCAATTAATGAATTGATAGGAAATGGTCACAAGGCAGTGGCATTAGCATGTGAACATCTGGTATTAAAATTAGTCAACACAGGGTTTTTGGTGATTATTTGAATTTACTGAAAATCACTACTTAAATCTTCCTCTAAGTGTTCTATAGCAAAACAAAGCTATTACTATCTTTTAGGACATGAGAGGGAAATACACTGGATCCAAATGGTGGATTGCTTGTCTTTGTTTGTTTATTTGTTTGGGTAGATGGCAGAGCTCCAAGTCCACAACATAATTTAGACGCTGTGCAGTTTCCACTGAATATACATTCTGCCACTTGAGTCCATTTACATGCTATGAACAGATATTGCAGCTGATTCCCTTAATCTGTCATCCTCTTCCAGGATAAGTTGATCACACTGGAGAGGTGAGAGGGTCCTTTTTCTAAACATCACATAGGTTAAACATTTAGACTGTGCATAACATTTTACTTTTTTGTGATTGTATGTTCCAGGTGCACCCCAAATCTGACATATTTTCTAATGTGTCTTATTATGTTATCTTTTCCAATGAATAACATGTGGACTTGCATATAATCAAATGATGGAGGTCTCTAATTCAAACATATTAGTACTATCTGAGTACTCCATAAAATGATTAATTTAATGCTAACAAAGTGAAGATTACAAAATTATACTGTTAAATCCTGTAAAAATTGAATCTTTTAAGTAGTTCTTCTTTGTCTAAAGAAGCAATATAATTTCAACTTTTAATATGATATATTTCTTGTTTGACCATTTGTGATATACCTCCAAATAAAAGGAAATGGTATGCTATTTCTCATAGTACTGTGTTCCTTTTTTTTCTTTCTTTCTTTTTTAACTTATCTACCCAGTCATCCCCTCCTGCATTCCTTCCTCTCTCCCCAACTGTCCTTCTCCTTTGATCCCCATGGGAAACCACCACCCACCCTGGCACTTCAAATCTCTGTGAGGGTAGGCACTTCCTTTCCCAGACAAGGCAGTCCAGCTAGAAGAACATATCCCACAGACAGGCAAAAGCTTTTGGGACAGCCCCAACTCCAGTTGTTCCAGACCCACATGAAGACCAACTGCTCCATATATGTTTGGTGGTCTAGGTCCAGCCCTTGCATGTTCTTTGGTTGATAGTTCAGACTTTGAGAGTTCCAGTTTAGCTAACAATGTTGGGTTTCCCGTGTAGTTCTAGCCCCTTAGGGGCATGAAATCCTTCCTCCTATTCTTCCATGAGAGTCCCAGAGCCCCATCCACTGTTTGACTGTGGGTGTCTGCATCTGTCTGAGTCAGCTGCTTGGTGGATCCTTTCAGAAGACAGACCTGTCAGACTCCTGTCTACAAGCATAACAGAGTATCAATATAGTGTTCAGGATTTGTTCTTGCCCGTGGGATGGGTATCAAGTTGGGTGGGTTATTGGTTGGCCATTCATCAATCTCTATTCCAATCCCCTAGTTTACTGCATTTCTTGTAAACAAGAAAAGTTTGAAGAGAAAGTTTTGTGCATATGTTAGTATCCACTGGGGTTCGTACCTGGCTATAGGAATTGGCCTCCTCAGGTTCCATATCCCCAATGTTATAACTCACAGCTAACTTCACCCACATTGATTCTTGGGCACCTCTCTAATCCCAGGTCTCTGTCTAGTCCTGGAGATGCCCCACCTCCTCATTCCCATAAGTTGTAGATTTCCATTAATTTTAATGGCCATGTAGCTATCTCTCCTGTCCTTCCCCATACCTGATCCTAGACACCCAAATTCCTCTCCCCATACCACCTCCCTCTCTGCCCTTCCTCCAACTGCTTTTTTATGACTATTTTATTCCCTCTTCTGAGATCCAAGCATCCTACCTTGTGCCTTCCTTCTCTTTTACCTTCTTTGGGTCTGTAGAGTGTAGCATGGGTATTCTGAATTTTGTGGTTAATATCCACTTATAAGTGAATATATTCCATGCATGTCCTTTTGGGAATGAGTTAACTCACTCAGGATGATATGCTCAAGTTCCATCTATTTGCCTACAAAAGTCATGATGTTTTTGTTTTAAAGAGCTGAATATAATTCCATTGTGTAGATGTGTCACATTTTCTTTATCCATTCCTTAGTTGGGGGACATCTAGGTTGTTCCCAGTTCTGGGTTATTATGAATAAAGCTGTTATGAACATATTGGAGCAAATGTCTTTGTGGGCTATTGGAGCATCTTTTGGGTATATGCCCAGCAGTGGTATAGCTGAGTCCTGAGGTAGGACTATTGCCAGTCTTCTGAAAAACTGCCAAATTGATTTCCATCCTTTTATTTTTATTCATAAAACTGTATAATTACACATTAGAAATGTAGGTATGGTTAAAGATAATTTAATAATTGTAGAAAAAATAAGAATTGGTTATGTGCTAATGTGCTGATTTCATAAATTCTTCTTTGCTCTTTTGAATCTGAACAACTATGAAATGCTTTGCAGGAGCTACAGCTATTTTTGATGGATTGTGAATGAAACACATGAAGAGGAACAGGGTTGTAAATGTCATAAATGACACATAAAATGAAGTCATCAATGAGTAGAAAATGATTGGGGTTTTATAATTTACAATTTTCCCTTTAAATACCCTTATTGAATTGTTGCAAATACTATAAACCCTGCATTTGGCAAATGGTGAGGACACTATCACTTGCATTCTCATTTGTAATACAACAGATGAACTTGCTGTGAAATTTTAAGTAGACAGAGACACAACAGTAACCACCTAATGAACCAGAGCACATTGCAGTTAAGTATCTAAATAGATGCATACTGATTTCAGGGCTGAAAAATGCTGTGTTTACTTGCAAAGAAGAAATTGTTCATAGAACTATCATTATTTGAATGGAGGGGGGATTAACCTTCTAATACCATAAAGGCAGTGTTTTTGAAACACTCCTAACTGTAAATTGATATATGACATTGGAGTTCTCTAAGGTGATTTGAAATACAAATATAAATACCAGAACAAAACAAACAAACAAAAAAGAAAACCAAGCAAAAACTCCTGTAACTTTCAGAATACCTTTGGGATAATCTTACTACTCTTTTATAAATTTTACTAATTTTGATCTTTAACAAATTGATATATTTGTAGAATGCATTCTGATTTCTCTCAGACCATTCCTTCCTTTTTATTAGATATTTTCTTCATTTACATTTCAAATGCTATCCTGAAAGTTCCCTATACCCCCCACTGCCCTGTTCCCCTACCCACCCACTCCCAATTCTTGGCCCTGGCATTCCCATGAACTGGGGCAGATAAAGTTAGTAAGACCAAGGGGCCTCTCTTCCCAGTGATGGCCTACTAGGTCTTCTTCTGCTACATATGCATATAGAGACACCAGCTCTGAGGGTACTGGTTAGTTCATATTGCTGTTCCACCTAAAGGGTTGTAGACCCCTTCAGCTCCTTGGGTAATTTCTCTAGATCATCCACTTGGGGCCCTCCTATAGATGACTATGAGAATCCCATTCTGTATTTGCCAGGCACTGACATGGCCTCACTAGAGATAGTTATATCAGAGTCCTTTCACCAAAATCTTGCTAGCATATGCAATAGTGCCTGGGTTTGGTGACTGATAATGGGATGGATCCCTGGGTGGGGTAGTCTCTGGATGGTCCATCCTTTTATCTTAGCTCCAATCTTTGTCTCTGTAACTCCTTTCATGGGTGCTTTGTTCTCTTTTCTAAGAAGGAGTGAAGTATCCATAGTTTGGTCTTTGTTCTTCTTGATTTTCTTGTGTTTTGCAAGTTGTATCTTGGGTATTCTAAGTTTCTGGGCTAATATCCAATGATCAGTGAGTGCATATCCAATGACTTATTTTGTGATTGGGTTACCTCACTAAGGATGATATCCTCTAGATACATCCATTTGCCCAAGAATTTCATAAATTCATTGTTTTTAATAGCTGAGTAGTACTCCATTGTGTAAATGTACCACATTTTCTGTATCCATTCCTCGGTTGAAGGACATCTGGGTTCTTTCCAGCTTCTGGCTATTATAAATAAGGCTGCTATGAACATAGTGGAGCATGTGTTCTTATTACTAGTTGGAACATCTGGGTATATGCCAAGTAGAGGTATTGCTGGATCTTCAGGTAGTACTATGTCCAATTTTCTGAGGAACCTCCAGACTGATTTCCAGAGTGGTTGAACCAGCTTGCAATCCCACCAGCAATGGAGGAATGTTCCTCTTTCTCTACCTCCTCGCCAGAATCTACTGTCATTTGAGTTTTTGATCTTAGCCATTCTGACTGGAGTGAGGTGGAATCTCAAGGTTGTTTTGATTTGCATTTCCCTGATGATTAAGGATGTTGAACATTTTTTTTTTCAGGTGCTTCTCAGCCATTTGGTATTCTTCACTTGAAAATTCTTTGTTTAGCTCTGTACCCCATTTTTAATGGAGTTGTATATATTGGATATTAGTCCCCTATCAGATTTAGGATTGTAAAAATCCTTTCCCAATCTGTTGGTGGCCTTTTTGTCTTATTGACAGTGTCTTTTGCCTTACAGAAGCTTTGCAATTTTTTAAGGTCCCATTCGTCAATTCTTGATCTTACAGCACAAGCCATTGCTGTTCTGTTTAGGAATTTTTCCCCTGTGTCCATATCTTCGAGGCTTTCCCCCACTTTCTCCTCTATAAATTTCAGTGTCTTTGGTTTTATGTGGATGTCTTTGATCCACTTACACCATCCCTTCT
Organism: Mus minutoides; assembly: GCA_902729485.2. Lineage (NCBI taxonomy): Eukaryota > Metazoa > Chordata > Mammalia > Rodentia > Muridae > Mus > Mus minutoides. The sequence goes on from LR753306.1 coordinate 215,012, forward strand.
TATCTGTGTCCCATGTTGTTAAACCCCCTCTTGCCTAATTGTCCCTTTCATACATTTGTGTTGTTTTGTGAACTACTGAATGATCACACAACCACCTGTGTAGTTATGAGTTTAGAACTATCCAATGGAGCATAGTGGGGCATGATGGAATAGTGAATACTTTGGTCAGCTAGCCATGGGCACTTATCAACTTAGCAATACTGAAGTAGTACCATCATGGGTCTACTATGATGGTAATTGAGATATTGACATTTTTTTGGTTAAAGTAAGTGCAAGGGCATGCCACAAACTTTGACCTGTTACAAAGTGAAAGGGTAAATGAATGACTGATAGCATTATACAGCTTTCATGATGTCATTATCCACCATGGAGTGTGTGATTGCAATGATGGAGGAATGCAACAGTTTTGAGGGTCACCTACATTCCTGGGAGTAACCCCTCCTCCACTCTCTGTAAGACAGCTCCAAAATTTCATTTGTTCAGTACATTGGAATTTGGAGGAATCTCCTCATCTTGTTTTTGTCTCCTGTGCCTTAACTTTAGTGAATTCATGTTTCTATATTACTGGGAAAAGCAAAAGCAACAAATTGTCAACAAGTATGGTGTGTGGCATAAGCAAAAGTAGACTTGGAAGGAATGATTGTGTGTCCTTTGCATGGATGGCAAAGCATGCAATTGAGGCTGTACTGTCTGAGGTAGATATTTTTGGAGGCAATCTTAATGGGATAGTTATATATGGTATAACATAGTGCATCTTCTTGCTACAGTGGTAGATTCATGGGTCTTGCTCTGGGCCTTAAGACATGTAACTAAGATTGTGTTATCATGAGGCAGAGTATCTCAGGATGACCATCTCCTTTCATGTGGTATGAAGTATAATTCCTACTTGACAACTTTTTCTTCCATGTGAATATTAGTCTATCCTCAAAATAGTTTAATTAGAGTATATACCATTCAAGGATGAGAATAGCTCAAGTGTGAAGAGATTGTCAGCATGTCATCACAGAAGTTACATGGCTACTGTTACACATAATGAGCCTTTAAATATTGAGTCAGAGTTGACTGCCCAGTTGAAACCTGCTTGTGTTTCAGAAGAATTACAGAGCAGGAATGCTAGCATCCACCACTTAATCTCTGATTTGGCAGGTAAATTGTATAACAGAGAGAATAAGATTGGAGGGGCTGGATTGCCATTTATTATACGTAATGATTCTAAGTGGAAAGGGAATTCAAATATATGCTCAATGATAATGATCCCATGCTGAGCTACCAAAACCTGGAATCTATTGCAAGAGTAAGAGATTGAAGGGAAAGAAAAGTCGGTGGAAGTGACAGAAGATACCGCTAAAATGTATCTTTCCTCTGATACAAAGGAAAGAAAAAATTTCTCAGGATACAGACAGAAGCACTGACACAAGATAAAATTGATATTGGTAATGGATGGGATATTTTAGTTCTGTGTTACTTTTCTTATCATTTAATTTTGTTGTTGACACCTGAGATCATTATGTGTTCCAAGTAAGGGCCAGTAGATCTCAGGATCAACACATTTCAAACAATTAAAAAGGAAACAACCAAAATGGAAAAGAAGCTTCACCCACTTTCATCTGAGTTAGGATTAGTGTCTAGAATATACAAACTAATGAAAAAATAGACATTAAGGAAACAACAACAATAAGCAAAGTGAAAACAAAGTGAGCTATGGAACTAAAGAGTTATTAAGAGAAGTACAAGTGGCAATAAATCACCTAAAAGTGATCAGTATCATTAGCCATCAGATCAATGTTTATTAAAGCTACATTTAGATATCATCTCACTCCAGTGAGAATGACCATCATTAAGTATACAAGTAACAACATAAACTACTGTGGATGATGTGAAGGGAGAACACTTATATAGTGTTAGTGAGAATAAAAAAAAATAACTTAGCCACTCTGAAAATCATCTAGAAGTCTCTCTGAAAACATAAAATAGATCTATTATATTACCCGGGTATTCTGCTCCTGGGCATATAATCAGAGGTCTCAATACTCCACTCCAGAGACACTTGCACATCTAATCCAATGCTAATCTCTCCAGAATAGCTTGGAAAGGTCTTCAGCTAGGATCTCCATCATTTAGTGAACAGATAAGGAAAAAATGACACATATACAGAATGGAATATTAGTCCCCCTCAAAGAAAAATAAATAAAAAAAATTTGGAGGGAAATGAATTGAAATTTGAAAGAACATTATACTGAATGAGATAACACATTACCTTAAGAACAATACCTCATGTTCTCTCCCATATGTGGATCCTAACCTCAATAATTTCTATGTATAATATTTGAATAAATGGATGCCAGGAAACTAGAATAGAGCTATAGGAGAGAGATACATTAAAGGAGAAGGGACAGTAGTTCATTGGATTTGTAATTATTTCTATTGTTTTCTTCCTTAAATTAGGCTTTCCAAATTTGTTAATTGTTTCACATACTTCACATAATAAAGCAAATAAGAATTGGGAAGATAAATAATTCAAGTGCAAGTTTTCTTATCAAATGATAATTTTAAATATGTCAGGCACATTGCTTTTTATAGTATTATATATTTTCTCACTATATTTTTTTGTGTGGATATTCCTCCAGTTTTCCTGTATTCATTATGAGTTGTAATTTTTTACAAGGTAGTGGAAAAATGTTAATATCAATGTCAGTTGTCCTGTTTTTCCCAAATCAACAATATCAATTACTAAAAACAATCCACTTATATTATAGTAGAATATAAGGGGGTGTGTTTTTGTATGCCTCTGTGTGTGATTCCTTGTATAATTAAACATTGATATTTCTCTTTCAGTTATAATTTTACTAGCAACTACTGTATTTTCTTTTTATCCATTCAATTATGATTCCATTGACACATATAATTAATTAAATTAATATTTTTACCAAATTTTCAGTATTAGAGTTCAAAGAAAATAATGGGATTCTTTTGCATTTTATGTATATCTTCTGCCCTAAGCCCATTAATATTATATTACAATAAAACCAAAACTTGTCTCACATTTGGAATCATTACTATTATTAAATTTATTTGTTCTTTATGTGTATGGATGTTTTCCTTACATGTATGTCTATGTATAATGTGTGTGTTTGCTGTCCATGGAGACTGAAAGAAGTTGTTGGACTCCCTGGGTCTGGAGTTATAGATAGTAGTGACCTGCAATTTGTGTGCTGTCCATGTATGGAATTATTTTCTGAGATATATGTTTATGTACATCGGTGTGTGTTCATGAATACTTACTCTGTGGAAAAATTATCAAAGATGACCAATCAAGTTGGATTTTTGACTTATAAATTTCCAGTCCTGAAAGAGTTTGTGGTTTAAAGTCTCTATATAGATCTTTCTGAATTTTCTCATACATCCCTCCAAATTACAAAAAAAGAGGGTGTTTTGTAAATTTTTCTACCTGCTTTGCTTTATACATTTCTTTAGATTGTGTCTTATGTGCACTGATAAAACTATAAAGTTTGCTGTATATTACACACCTTAGAATCTTATTTTTTTTAAGATTTATTTTATTTTATGTAAGTACACTGTAGCTGTCCTCAGACACTCCAGAAGAGGGAGCCAGATCTCATTACGGATGATTGTGAGCCACCATGTGGTTGCTGGGATTTGAACTTATCACCTTCGGAAGAGCAGTCGGGTGCTCTTACCCACTGAGCCATCTCACCAGCCCCCAGAATCTTATTGTTTTAAGACTTGGAAATAACAGTGAAGGATTAAAAATGTACTATTTACAATATTCTATTTTAGTACAAATATTATAGCTGACATACTAAGTGTCTACTGCGCAGTTCAGTAAAATTATTTAATGATACCTAAAGGCTGTTATAATTCAAAATGTAATTTTAAAATCAACATGGTACCATGTAAGTCGATTAGAATTTGTCCTGCTTTGCATTTTATCCCCTTGGGAATCACCCTAACCAAAGGCAACTTGGGAGGGGTGGCATTTCTTTTTAACCATTAATCAAGAAAATGCCCCTCCGATGTGCTGACAAGCCAATTTCATATGTGTAATTCCACAACTGTTTCTCAGTTTGTGTCAAGTGAACAAAATCTAACCAGCACATGTTCCCAATGTGGCTATAACCAACTATCATACATTTAGTGACTTCAAACAATGCAAATTTGTCATGTTATATTTTTGTAGGTCAAAAATAAGAAAGAAGTTTAATGTGACCAAAATTAAGGTGCTAGCAAGCCCATCTATGTTCCTTTTTCTAGGTCCAAAAGTGAATATATTTCTTTGTCTTTTTCAGCTTCTACAAGCCATTTTGCTTCTTGATTCATGGCCTGTTTTACCTCCAATGGCAACAATATTGCACTTTTTTTAATCTTTAAAATTTTTAGAAAACCTCGTGATAAAATAGGCCTCACTGAAAATAATATGATAAGCCTAACATAATATTTTCACTCACACCTGGGGAGTCCCTTTGGCTATGTAATTTAATGTATAATATGTATTCAGTTTCCTGGCAGTTGACATATAAGATGGACATCTTTGGCAGGAAAGTGGCAACATTCTGCCTGCTAAAATGACATATATTGCAGAATATTAACTTCTACAAATGAAGTAATGACTTTTAATAGTCATTTCATTATTTTAAATTAAAATTTTTCTTTAGGTGATTTACAAATTTTGAGGTTATCATGCAAAATCAATATGAAAATGTACAAGCACAAACTTGATAAATTCATTCTTAACATTGTGAGGATTGGGTTGTTGATGTAATTACAGAAAATTAGATGGAGCATTTTGTGTAAGGAATTTATTATGGATGAAGTAAATACTTTATAGAACGTTCACTATCTCTGGATTTATATTGGTGAATCATATTTCTTCTATATGCACATTAACACTAAAAATTAGTTTTCACATTGATCATATTAACTTAATATTCAGATGAATTTTAAGTATAAAATTTAAAAAAATACTGAATAGCTTCAGTCTTTAATAGATTTTATACCCGGCTATAGGAGGTGGCTTCTTCACATTTCTAAGTCTCCACTGTTAGGCATCTTAGCTAAGGTCACCTGCATTGACCTCTTCTATCCCAGGTCTCTGAGACTTCCTAGAGATTTCCCCCGCCAACTACCCCCTTCAGCTATAGATTGCCATCCATTCTTCTGGCCCTCTGGACCTCTCTACTGTTTCTCACCACACCTGATCCTGCCCATAAATTCCCATCCTCTCCCCTCCCATCCAATTTCCTCCCTCCTTCTGCCTCCGATGACTATTTTGTTGCCCCTTCTAAGTGTGATCCAATTATCCTCACTTGGGCCTTTTTTTTTTCTTTCTATTTATACAGTATTTTATTCAAGTTATTTTATTGGATTTTGACACAATGATAGCATTTTTAATATATAAAAGAAAAGGCAGAGCTGACAGGGTGGTTTAGCAGGTAAAAGAATTTTCCAACGAGCCTGATGACCCGAGTTCAGTCCTTTGGACCTAAACAGTAGAAGGATGGAATAAATTCTCCATAAGTTGTCCTCTGACTTCCAAATTCATGCTGTGGTTCATGACCCCACATATGTGTGCATGAACACACACACACACACACACACACGTACACTAAATGATTTTTTTTAATTTAAACAAACAAACAAAACATCACATTTGATGGCAGAGGCCTAAATCTAAATTCTGACTCTATTCCTTGGTCTGTTTCCCTGAGTAATTTTTCTCATCTTTCCATCCTTCCTGTTCTCTGCCTTGTCAAGTGGTAAAACAGTGTCTGTTAAGCACTGCTGAGTGCAGGATCCATTCTTGGATTTGTGTCCATGGGTCCCTCACACAATGCCAGGCAAGGCAAGCTTCTGCTGAGTCATCATCTCTGTGAGGAATTATTCAGTTTGACCTTCCTTCTTGTTTAACATCTTTGAGTCCATAGTGTGTATCATGGGTATACTTTATGGCTAATATCCACTTATAAGCAAGTACATAGCATGCATGTTCTTTTTGGTCTGGATTACTTCACTCAGGATGGTATTTTCTAGTTCCATCCATTTACCTGCAAATTTCATGATGTCTCTCTCTCTCTCTCTCTCTCTCTCTCTCTCTCTCTCTCTCTCTAGCTGAGTAGTACTCCACTGTGTAAACGAACCATATTTTCTGTATCCATTCTTCTGTTGAGGGACATGTGGGTTCATTCCAATTTTTGGCTATTATGAATAAGGCTGCTGTGAACATAGTAGAGCATTGTGGTATGGTGGAACATCCTTGGGGTATGTGCTCAGGAGCATTATGATTGGGTCTTCAGTTAGAACTATTTCCAATTTTCTGAGAAACCTCCAGACTGATTTCCAAAGGGGTTTTACAAGTTTGCAATTCAACTAGCAATGAAGGAGTGTTCATCTTTCTCCACATCCTTGCCAGCATCTGCTGTCACCTGAGTTTTTGATCCATTCTGATTTGTGTAAGGTGAAATTTCAGGGTTGTTTTGATTTGTATTTCCCTGATGTCTGAAGACTTTAAACAAATCTTTAAGTGCTTCTCTGCCATTTGACATTCCTCTATTGAGAGTTTCTGTTTAGCTCTGTGCCCCATTTTTTAATTGGGATATTTGGTTTCTTGGAGTCTGACTTCTTTAGTTCTTTATATATTTTGGATACTAGCCCTCGGTTGGATGTAGTGAAGACCTTTTCCCAATGTGTAGGCTGCCATTTTGACCTGTTGATAAGTTTAGTTTCATGATGACACATTTATCAATTGTTGATCTTAGAACCTAAGCTGTTGGTGTTTTGTTCAGAAAATTGTATCATGTACCAATGCATTCAAAGCTATTTTCCACTTTTTCTTCTATTAAATGTAGTTAAACTTGTTTTATGTTGAGGTCCTTGATCCACTTGGACTTGAGTTTTTTGCAGAGTGATAAATATGGATATATCCATATTCTTCAACAGGCAGACATTGTTAGACCAGCACCATTTGTTGAAGATGCTTTTTTTATTCCATTGTATGGCTTTGGTTTCTTTTTAGAAAAGAGGCTACTTCTTATAGCCAGGCAGGACCCTCTGTGGAGAGATAAGGACTCCAATCTGCCCACAAAACTTTCAACCTAAAATTTGTCCTCTCTAAAAGAAATGCAGGGACATAGAGGGAGCAGAAACAGAATGGATGCCCAACCAATAACTGGCCCAATTTGAAACATATCTCATGGGTAAGCACCAGTCTCTGACATTATTAAAGGTACCCTGTTATGCTTGCAGACAGGAGCCTGGCCTAAGTGTCCTCTGAGGGGTTCTACCCAGCAGCAGACTGAAACAGATGCAGATACCCACAGCCAGATATTCGATGTAGGTCCAGGACTCCTGTGGAATAGTTAGGGATAAGGATTGAAGTCCCTGAAGGGAATAGGAACCTTACCGGTAGACCAACAGAGTCAATTAACATGGACCCCTTGTAGCTCACAGAGACTGAGCAACCAACCAAAGAACGAGGCCCCAGCACATACTCTGTCTCCATGGCTGCCTTGTCTGGCCTCTGTGGGAAAGGATGTGCCTAATATGGCAGATACTTTATATACCAGGGTAGGGAGGATGCCCATGGGAGTGCTTACCCTCTCAGAGAAGGGGATGGAGGGTGGGGCAAGTGGTTCAGCAAGGGGAATACTGGTAGGGGGGACAGCGTTTGTGCTATAAATAAATATAAATAAATAAAAAATAGATTGTATAAAGATGAATCCTAAAAGTCATGCCAGATAACTTTGAAAACATAAAATATTTTATCTTTATTAAGAATCATTATTTAAAATATAAAAGCCTAAGCAATAAAATACTAAAGATTTGACAATAGCAGACCCTACTGTCTGTACAATGCAATATTGCCTCCTATGATATTTCAAAAGATTTTGTTGGTAGAAATCAAGCATATGTCTGTTACAAATTATGATACTTCAAAGCATGTTGTTTCCAAATATTCTTGCATTCAAAAAAAAAAAAACCTACCCATCTAAGCAATATAATATTTGACATGTTTTACACGGCTCTTATGGATCTGTATTTGTAAATCCTCCTTAATTACTCTTCAAATTCTGACCGGATTGTTATCAGTCTAGACATTTGTGATACCAATAACCATTACTCCACACCTACATTTATAATCATTTATGACTTCTGCCTCCCTGTCTCTGTCTCTCTTTTTGGCTGTCTGTATTTCTCCCCTACATGTACCCATTTCAAGACCAATTGTTTCCATTGCATGTCTTTCTCAACTGCTGCTCTCAATCTTTGTTTGTTTTGTTGTTGTTGTTGTTGTTGTTGTTGTTGTTGTTGTCAGAATCTCTAATTGAACCTAGAGCTTAGTGTTTTAGCCAGCCTAGCTGGTCAGTGATGTCTGGAGATTCTCTGGTAGCTGCTCCTCTCAGTGCTGAGTGGGCACAAACACTTCTTTTATGAGGAGTCTTTGAATCTGAACTCAGGTCTTATACATATACACAGAACATGACCAACTAAGATATCTCTATGCTCCCATTTAGGCACTTTAGAAAGGAAACAACATAACTTCATTTTAGTCATATGCAACCTTCTATTATTTAATTGTAATGGCATGCCATTTATTCTCCAAAGGTATCTTGAAGTGTTCAAGTTCACATAGTTTGATGTGTATACTTTCAGAATAAGTAAGTGGTTATTTCCAATGCTATTGCCAAAACCTTCATGAAAATTTCAGCACACATGTGAATCATTTTCTCTTTCATTTTGTATCAGGAACGGATCCCAGAGAGTCCTTCTCCTGCTCCTTCTCTGGAAGAGAGTCATCGTCCTGGGAGCCAGACCTCCTCCCACCCAAGCAGCAGTGTGTCCAGCTCTCCTTCGCAGATGGATCATCATTCAGAGAGAATGGGTAAGTGATTGCCCTGAAGAAAATAATTGGAAGATAAGTTTTTAGGCAATTCCATATTATTCAACTAAGACAGGAAGAAGAGCCTGGAAGAACTGTCATTTTCTTTTAATATAAAATGCCTTTTGAAGTAACCAACAGTAGAAAGTGTTAGACTTTTCATACCTACCAAGGCCTTTCTTTAATATATTTCTTAATCTCTTGGGACTGATAACATGAGATACTTATTGGTACACTATAGGATTAATGTGTTGGTATGTACTACTTACTAAAAGACAATATAGTTGTAACATGCACAGCATCTCTGGGATATTTGACATAACATATACTCTAGAGAATTAGGCATTTAAAGAAAATTAAAAAGCCAAACAACATACACTATGCCACAATGTTGGAAAATGCATTTCTCTACATTTTTTGTCTCACAAGACTTACCTCTTAGAAATTGTAATAGAGCCTATATGGCACCTGAATTTGTTCATATGATTGTTACTATAGCTATCTTTAAATTTTGAGTTAAACCATTTAACCATTATTAATTTCACTATCTATAACATGGAAACATTTACTTTCATGCCTGTTGTACTGAAATATTGTGAGACATAACCTTGACTATCTGTGGGATAAAAACATTTCAGAATGTCAAAGTGCTAAAAAATTTGAGAAGATAAATGTATTTTGCTGTTTTTATTTTTACTTTGCTTAACATTTCATTTTCTATGATCTTACTCATCTATACAGAAATTTTCAGGAACATTCAGATAAATAAATTCTCAGTATAAAATAATTATGGGTTATTTTTACTTGGTAAAATGTTCATAACTCTTCTATTTTTACACAATCCAGTGTCCTATGTATATATTTTCTTTTAGAAAAATGATCTCTGCTTTTTGGCCAGCAATCAATCTCCAGGCACGTTTTATGTGCTTTAGATTTTTACTGCTCATAGTAGTGCTTATTTTAGGCTCTCCAAAATAATTGGATGTTGAAGGAGGAGAGGAATTCAGGAGATTAGGATCTATATTCTGTTCTAAATTTGTGCTATGAAAAGATAGAGATAATTTCTTCTTCGTGGAACTTTATCCACATCTATCTTTACCAGCATTATATATTGTCTGTGTTCTCTGCTTCGTACATAGCTCAGTGATACTTAAACAAAGCGGTACATTATAATAACCTGTGGAGCTTTTTGAATACACTGTTAATTTAATTCACTTGATCTAGGGCATAATTCGAGCCCCAACATGCTTTGTTTTTCAGTATCTCCTTGGAAGCTCTAAATGCACAATGAAGTTAAAGACACAATAAACAGCAGCTTGAGGATTCTGTTCTTTAGTGACCAAGTTCTAATTTCCAGAAAGAAATATTTGACTTTTCCTCTAGTTGATGGACAGGGATGACCTAGCTATTACAAACTTGAGTACAAATAATTATAGGAATTCTAAACAGGACAAGAAACTATAACTGAATAGATTTAATGAATCAAAAACTAAATAAAGCATATACTATTCTGTTGGGTTATTGAAAGAAAATGTGGAAGCTATTTATTTCTATGTAATCTATCTATACAGGAGAATCAATTATTGAGTGCTGGATGAAAGGTGAATGTATAGGGAAATATACTTGTCAAATGTTATGACATAGGAGAATGGGTAATATATTTCAACATAAAATAAAATATTTCATACAAAATGGAATATCTTAGAAAATTATTGACAAATAGTGCATATGCAATTCCACAGACAGTGATTTTCACTATATGCACATTTTACAACCTCTCTACCATGATAGAAATGTTATCTACAATTGAATAGAAAGGTGTAATAGATTTTAGCTGTAAAATTATTTTATCTTATTTATGGAGCTGTAATGTTTCAATAAAATATAACTGCAGAGAATGAAATGATAAATTGCAAATTAGTATGTTTTTTTTCTGTGTCAATGTTTTACAAAGACTCAGAGTAAGTACCAGAAAATGATATTCTACTTTAAATTTTGTATATATTTAGGAAAGTTTCCACAGTAAGTTAAAGGCAAAATTATTTTAACCTCATGAATGATTAACTGATAAATTCATTTTAAAAAATATTTTAGTTTATTATTTATATAGCTAAACACTAAACTTCATAGTCATTTTAAGGAAGATATACATACATGATTCAAATAGTATATATTAAAACATTGCTAGTACTAAGTGTCAATAATACTATAAAATTCACATGATTTGTCATCTTAGTGATAATCATGATTTTTGGCCATCATAGCAAATCTTTCTTATGTAACAGAAGTTTATAAAATTTGTTGGAGTATGTTAGCCATTTATGTACTTTTATGCATTTCTTTGGATATTTTGCATGAAACTATACCCAGTTCCCTTTTTCATTTTTAGTTATGATGCCCAACAATAGAGAAGAGCTTATTGTTGACCAAGATAATGGACAAAGCATAAAAAAATTCCAGAGGGATAATAAAGGTAAAATGATTTTGGCTTATTTGATATGTGTGTGAAGATTAGACACTATTTCAGTATTGAAGTAGTGTATATCTTATTGGTGTTTATCCAAGTCAGAATAGATTAATGTTGGCTTTGGATAAATTCTTTTGACAATGAAAATAGTTTGTACAGAGTTTTGTTTGGTGTTGTAGATTTGAAACTAACTTTAATTTTGTTAAAGCATATGGTTAAAAAGTTTCACTCTGTTTTCACTGTGCCTTCTCAAGATTTATGATATATATATATATATATATATATATATATATATATATATATATATATATAATTTAAAATATAGCTATATGACTCACTATTTAAAATTTACATTCACAGAATCAGAGTTGTTGTGATGACAATTGCTGCTCTTTTATGTATCTCAAACATTTTAAAGGCATATGTTAATTTGGGCATTTCAAATTAAATCTTACCAAGAAATCAATTGAATACTTATTTATGGTACAGATTAAAATGGCCTCAAACTTACTTATTATTCTTACTTATTATTTGCTCAAACATATATCTAAAAATATATCTTTGTAGAAAATAGGGAGTAAAGAAATTTCAAGTGATTCTTCTCTGAACTGAAAGCTAAGACATAAAACAAAGAGGATATTTTGTTATAAGCTGTGCATTATTGCTGCTACACTGCGTTGTATAGTAGCTTACACACACACACACACACACACACACACACACACACACACATTCGCTAAAGATCTGTTTTTACTTTATGCAAGAATCCATTTTACGTCTCTATGAAAATGTTCACATTCTTTAGACCACTAGATTCAGTGTGATGAAGTGTTATGGAGAATTGTCTCTTACTTCTGGAGGCTGAACTTGCTTCATTATTACCTAGATGAGCATTTTAACTGTAATTTGGAAAAATGTATGATTTTAATTTCAGTGATCTATGGTTGGTTTCCTTGCCACATGTTTAGTATTTTCTTAGCCAGATACTGAAAGACCATACCCTCTGGGACTGCACCATGCAAATGATTGATTACAGAATAGTTGTCAGAATGAAACAAGTCAGGTTCAATATATTAGAGTGCTTAAACTTTTAGGCAGGTAATGAAATTCCAGTTAAAAATAAAACTTCATTGCTAATCCAACAATTTGTTCCTGAGACTACTTTTTTAAAAAACCAAATCACACCTCTTTGAATACTGCTGGAACATGAGGATATAGGCATAATTAAACTTTTTTGATAAAACAAAATTGATTGTATTTCTTTGTTACTTTGGAAAGATGCAGTAAACTCATTTTACTCAAATAGTTTTGCCATATACTGATGAAGTTATTGATAGACAGTAGCAAACATGTTAAACTACATTTAAATTATAATGGACAGGTTTCTTTAAGAAAAAATGACTTCATTTCAACTTCTACCTATTCTTTTTGTGATAGTAAGGCAAAAATGTATTTTTTCAACTAGACTTCAATTCCTGAAAGGCAACAAGATACAGTGTGAGCCTCAACATTTATTAAGTATGACAAATAAGCAGTTTATACAACTGGAGCAAACATATGCTTTCACATCTGCTTTGAATATTATCATCATAATTTTAAAGATGATTTATAACTTTGCAAAGTATAAAGTGCCAACATTGCCATTATTAACAAAATTCTGAAAATAAAGAAATGCTGCTATTTTTTCATATAGCCTAATGATTCCTGAACTTTGAAAAACAATAATACATGTCTTAAATAATTATTTGAACTTTGTATTGAACTTCAATATGTGAGCATGTAAAATTTATGTGTACTAGGATTTCTTCACACTGAAGTCTTTCAGACTGTATCCAAAATGACTCACCAAATGACAGTTTATTTGAATTAAATATTCCAACTAAACTGACTAGTCATTGAAGTTGGGTGTTTGAGTTTATCTTCCTGTAAACTTTGCCAAATAAATTAAGCAAGTCAATTGTGTATTATAACATTGTGTCACATGGTCCCTTGGGTGGTGACCTCATTGTCTTTTCATCTCTAAGACCCCCCATTAAAGAAAACCAGGGGGGTTAATCTAAAAATAATTCCAAGCACTTTTTCTTCACATAATTAGTGCTCTGATATATTCTTAAACTGTTGGACAAGTTGGTAATATGTAGTGTTATTCACTTCTAGTTAGTCTATTTATATTGTGTAATAAAATGTTGTAACATTCATTGTTTGTGAAGACACATTTTGGTGGTGACGTCATAAAAATTATTCAGGTTATTTAAATTACTGAAAATAAAGCACAAAGAGAACTGGGGTTCTATGTAGTATAGCAACATTATCATAACATACCAATAATAAAGCTAGTCAAATGTAGAAATAGTGGGGAAAATGAATGAGTAGTACAAAAATCATTGTATGGGCAAGGGACAAACAATACTTAACAGAGGTCATTGTGTCAGAGATTTACAAGGGAAAACCTCATTTTACTGACCCAAAAGCTCATAGTGCTGAAAGCAGAGACTAGTAAGCTATAGCCACATATTACTTGCAAGAATAATGGTGGATTTTTGTTGTATATGGTTGCTTATAACATTTGGCTGCTTTCAGTAAATGATTCTCAAAACACATAAAGATTATTCTGGGTAAGGGGAATGGAAGAGTGCATAGCTTAAGAATAAAGCTTTAAATTAATGGGAGGATTGTTCTTGTGACTATTTTGAACATTTTAAATTTTATATATTTTACTTTTTATTTGTTCTCTTATATTCCATCCCATCTGCAACTTTGCATTCCCTCCTCTCCTCCCAGTTTCTCCTCCCAATATCCCCATACCCCCAATCTACTCCTCCTCAGGTTACCTTCAGAAAAGGTCAAGTTTCCTATGGATAGCAATCAATAATGGTATGGCATGTTCCAGTAAGGTTAGGTGTCTCCCCTCATATTAAGGCTGGACAAGGAAACCCAGTAGGAGAAAAATAGGTCCCCACATCAGGAAAAAAAAAAAGTCAGATAGCCCGATTTCAGCTGTGAGTCATAACACAAGAACAACAATCCACCCAAGCATAAACTATATGACAGGGTCAGATCAGACCTAGGGAGCCCCTCTGATTATCTATTCAATTTTTTAAGCCCCAATTAGCCCGGGTTACTTGATTCTATGGTTTTTCGTATGGTGTCTTTGACCCATCTTGTACCTCCAATCTTTCCTGCCTTCTTCAACAGGATTCCTCAGGCTCAGTCTGTGTTTGGCTGTGGGTCTATGCATCTGCTTCTATCAGTTGCTAGATAAGCTTCTCTGATAGTGATTGTGCCCGGCTTCTGTCTACACATATAGCAGCATTTCATGAGGAATCGTTTTATTGACTTATTTTTTGTCCAGGTGTGTTTGGTTCCATCCTAGATCTCTGGGATCTACAGCCTCTGGTAGCTGCTGCTCCAGGTAGTTTCAGGACTGGATTCTGTTTCGTGGCATGGCTGGCCACTCCCACAATTTCTGTGCCACCTTTACCCCATCACTTCTTGCAGGCAGGACAAATTGTAGGTTGAAGGTTTCATTCCTGGGTTGGTGCTTCAAATACTCCACTGGAAGTGATATAAGGTTACAGGAAATGGCCCATTCAGGCTCCATTATATCCCATTACTAGGAATCTTTTTTTTTTGCTTTTGTAGGTTTCTTTTTTAACTAATTTTATTAGATAATTTTTTCATTTACATTTCAAATGCTAACCTGAAAGTCTCCTATACCCCCCCCCCCCGCTCTCCAACCCACCCACTCCAGCTTCCTGGCCCTGGTGTTCCCTGTACTGGGGCATATAAAGTTTGCAAGACCAAGGGGCCTCTCTTCCCAATGATGGTCGACTAGGCCATCTTCTGCTACATATGCAGCTAAAGACATGAACTCTGGGGGTACTGGTTAGTTCATATTGCTGTTCCCCCTATAGGGTTGCAGACCCCTTCAGCTCCTTGGGTACTTTCTCTAGCCCCTCCATTGGGGGACCTGTGTTCCATCCAATAGAAGATTGTGAGCATTCACTTCTAATATTTGCCAGGCACTGGCATAGCCTCACAAGAGACAGCTATATCAGGGTCCTGTCAGCAAAATCTTGTGGGGTTATGCAATAGTGTCTGCATTTGGTGGCTGATTATGGGATGGGTTCCCGGGTGGGGAAATCTCTGGATGGTCCATCCTTCCATCTCAGCTCAGTCTCTGTAACTCCTCCCATGGGTGTTTTGTTCCCCCTTCTGAGAGGGATCAAAGTATCCACACTTTGGTCTTCCTTCTTAAGTTTCATGTGTTTTGCAAATTGTATCTTGGGTATTAGCTAGCATCACCATAGATATCTGGGCAACTCATAGAACTAGGTTTCTACTTTGCCCCCAAATTGTGTTTCAATTCCAGTTGTCTCTTCAGTACTCTCTCCCTCTCCCCTATCCTATCTGTTCAATCCTATCTCCATTCTCACATGTCCCCAGTCCACCAAAACTATTTTATATCTTCTTCCCAGGGAACTTCATGCATCCCCCGCTGAACTTTCCTCATTATTTAGCCTCTCTGGGTCTGTGGATTGTAGCATGATTAAATTTACAGCTAATATCAAATTATAAGTGGGTACAACCTGTCTTTTTAGTCTTTTTATTGATTTTCAAAGTGGCTGTACAAGTTTGCACTCAAAAACATGGAGGAGTGTCCTCCTTCTTACATATCCTTAACAACATGAGTTGTCACTTGTGGTTTTGATCTTAGCCATTTTGACTGGTGTAAGTTGGAATCTCAGAGTCATTTTGATTTGCATTTCCCATATGGCTAAGGATATTGAACATTTCTTTATGTGTTCCTTGACCATTTGATATTACATTGTTTAGAATTCTCTGTTTAGTTCTCAACCTCAATTTTTAATTGGATTATTTGTTTTGTTGATGTCTACTTTCTTGCTCGATTTATATATTTTAGAAATTATCCCTAGGTCAAATGTAGTATTGGTGAAAATATTTTCTCATTTTGTAGGCTGACAGTTTTTTCCTATTGAAAGTGTCATTTGCTTTATAGAAGCTTTTCAGTTTCAGGAAGTCCCATTTATTGATTGTTGATCTTAGTGCCTGATCCATTGGTGTTCCATTCAGGAAGTTATTTCCTGTACAAGTGAATTCTAGGCTAGTTCACATTTTCTCTTCTGTCAGTTTCAGTGTATCTGGTTTTATGTTGAGGTCTTTTATCCACTTGGACTTGAATTTTGTGTAGGGAAATAGATATTGTTTTATTTGCACTCTTCTGCATGTAGACTGCCAGTTAGTCCAGCACCATTTTGGAAGTTACTTTCTTTTCCCCATTGTACAATTTTGACGTTTTTACCAAAAATCATGTGTCCATAAGTTTCTGGATATATGTCTTCAATTGGATTCCACCGATTTACCTGACTGTTGCTGTACTAATACCATGCAGTTTTGATTACTCATGTTCTTTTTTTTTTTTTTTTTTTTTTTTTTTTTTTTTTTTTTTTTTTTTTTTTTTTTTTTTTTTTTTTTTTTTTTTTAGATTTATTTTATTTATTATACGTAAGTACACTGTAGCTGTCTTCAGACACTCCAGAAGAGGGAGCCAGATCGGATGGTTGTGAGCCACCATGTGGTTGCTGGGATTTGAACTTATCACCTTCGGAAGAGCAGTCGGGTGCTCTTACCCGCTGAGCCATCTCACCAGCCCCGATTACTCATGTTCTATAGTACAACTTGATATCAGGGATGATGATACCCCCAGGAATTTTCATTGTACAGGATTGTTTTAGCTATCCTGGATCTTTTTGTTTTTGTTTTTGTTTTTCATGAGATTTTCCATTTTTAGATCTTGAACAGTTTTATTCATTCCCTTCCTCTGTTTGTTGGCTTGTTTGTTCTTGGCTCTCTTTAAGGTATTTATTCATTTCCTTCCATTGTTTATTTGTGTTTTCCTGGATTTCTTTAAGGTATTTATTCAGTTCTTCCTTAAGGACCTCTAATATTTTTTTTAAAAATTGGTTTTAAGGTCATCTTCTTGAATATCCAGGGCTTGCTGTGTTAGAATAACTGGGATCTGGTTGTGCCAAAATGACCTGAGTCTTGATAATTATGTTTGTATGCAGCCAATAGTCATCTGGGTTTGGACTAATTATAGTTTAAAGTCCTGATTTTTTAGTTTATGGATGAATGGACTTTTTTTTTAACGTTTGCTTCTGTATCTTCTCTGTACTTCCAGCCTGTGTGGTCTGTAGTTTTGGTTACTGATGATTCCTTGGTTTCAAAAGAGCATATCTGCTGGGAGTTTGCTGGCCTAAATGACCTTTGAAGCTTTGGGTTCTGGTATTGCTTTTGGGTTTCTAGAGTTCTGGGGTTCTGAGAACTGGCATGACCTCTAGGGTTCTGAGTATTGCCTCTGTGGTTCCAGGTACCCCTGTGGCCTCTGGTAGAACAGAAGGCTTCTGGGGTTCTGTGTAGCAGCATGGCCTCTGAGGTCCTAGATCCTTGCTTAGGCTCCAGTACTGGATATTGTCTTCTGCTGGATTTGAGGGCCTGGAGTTCTAGGTACCTGAGTGTCCTCTGTTAGTGAAGGGGGTTTCTGCCAGAGTTGTGGTCTAGGATATGAAAGTGAGGGGACAGTGTGCTGTTGCAGACACCTGAGCTAGTTCTAAGGTGTGTTGATAGTCAGTAGGCAGGAACTTTACTGGGGCTCAGGGTACTGGAATGCATTCAGTAGAGTAAGGGGCTTCTCCCATAGTTCTTGTCAGAAATATGGAGACAAGGGAGGGATGCCTTTCTGCATATTTCAATATAGCATATCTCACTGGCAAGAATTATATCATACCTATAGATAAATTAGGGATAATATCAATACTTTATTATATAATAATTAATGAACACATTTTTTTCTGTGTAATATTTCACTGATTTATTTCATTCAGCAAAAATATGTTTTGGCATTCATATTATTTTCAAACAGTTAAGCATGTTATTTTATTTTCAAACATCAAACTTGGGTTTTACTCTTTATTATAAGGTAAAAAATGTTAAGCTAATATATTGAGCTTATAAAATGCTAGTTTACTGAGATTTCCTTACTAGGTATGTCTATCAAAGAGAGAATGTTTTGTGACTTATGATTTGTATGTGTCTACTTTCTTTTATGCTCATAATATACTGTGTGAGATTTTGCTTTATTCACTGTATTTAACTGGAAAGAAAGGTTTCTTTTTTTAAAGTACAAAGTGGTGTTCATCCATGGCAAACATATATATTTAGGGAACAGCTCAATGCTATGTCAATTTACATAACTAACAATTAATACTTATTTTGTACCTATGATCTCTCTGACCATGCTCTTTTTAGCAGATTTACAGTACTAGATAGAGTTCTGATCTCTGGAATGAGTCTTAAATCTAATCACAGAACAGGTAGCTATTCTCATAAGAGCTATCTCACTATTGCATATAAATGGGCATGTTTCTGCGGCTGGTTGGTACTGCAGTTCATAAGGTTCCTGGCAAGGTATGGTTGTTGATGTCTTTCTCACCAGCAATCTGAGTAGCAGTTTCCAGCATTATAAAGCTAGCTAGCAGAAAGAAGCTTTAATCCCAGTTAAGTTCCAGCTTAACATCATGCAAGCAAAATATGAAGTATCCTAAGCAGCATAAACTTTCAATTTTATTTTGTTCAGCAACTATGAGGAATGACTGTACCACATAATGTTCAGAGAGCCTCTAGGGCCTTTCTGTTGAGCAACTTATAAGGTCATGTGTATCCAGAATTAAAAATTTCTATAATTTACCCATAATTTATAGGAAGAGATTTTTTCCAACCACTCATTTTAAATATACATTGCTATTGAACTTTGGTTTTAAGATGGTAGGTTTCCCTATGTCGTTTACATACTGCTTTCATTTTAGAAAACTTCTACACCCCCTTCATCTTCATTATTCGTCAACTCTCTCCATGCTTAAAACTTTCAGCTCCTAGTATTTCCTCTCACTAATTTTATTCTACCTATATTTTGCTATATTCACTTCCTTGAGGCAGTCATCTACTAATTGACCTCTTTCTATATATCTTGACATTATAGTGACCTTAGTGAACACACAAAATTAAATATTTAAGTCTATGATCCTCATATGCAATCTGGTATAGCCACTATGGAAATCCTTTTGAAGCTTGAAATAGCACTACCACGACCAATTTTCTATACCTGATATACCCAAAGAACTTTATTTTATGCTACTGAGATACTCAGAGATTCATGTTTATTGGTAATCTATTCACAATCTCTAGAAATAGAATCGTCTGTGGTTGAGTTCATAACGAAAATGTGGTATGTCTACACAGGGAAATTCTATTACACAAAGAAAAATGAAATGATGAATTTTATCACTTATGTGGGTTTAACACACTCTACAGATTTTTGAAAGATTGTTTTTGTTCTATCATCTCAAGCCTACCTTCATGCTTGGTACAGCCACACATTGGCTAGCATCTCAATTTTTCTGTCAATATATTAGTAGATATTTCTCATAAGTATGATTTTTAGATTCTGCATGTCCCTAAGCCAAGTATCATGTCTACAATGCCAAGATCTACCATGGCATACTTCAATAGCTGGGTTCCCTTGGTACATTGCTACACTAGCTTATTTTTTATCCTTGTAAACATAGAGAAACATTTGTGTGGATGCTGTTCCATATTGTCCTGTGCAGGCTCTATTCTCAAAAATTTCATGGTTTTAAACATTTGACCTTTTGATAGATGATGCCTTCCCAGTTAATGAGATACCATCAAAGCACATTTGCTGTTTCCTGGTACTATGTAACTTATTTTTGCAATAATGCTAATTTCTTTGTCAGCTGCACCTACCTTGGCCGAATTGTATATTTATGAATTGTCTTTTGTAACCAAGTTGAAATTACTTATTAATCATTACAATGTGCCTTTTGCTCTAAATTCTCAGCATACATTTGGTTAAAAGCATCCAACACTGTTCATGCCACTGTATAAATGTTACGCTTTTTTGAAACTTGCACTGGCTGAATGATAATCTATTACATGGATGTACCATATTTCCTTCTCTATCCATTACTTCTTAGCTATTACATGTAATGTAGTTTTGAGTATTTGTGTAGAAGTTCTGTGTTGAATTATACTTTAACGTATCTTACACATACAACTCGGAATGGAATTAATGGGTCTTATAGTAACTCAACAAGATAATTACCTGAAAACACTTCCACATTGGGGATTTTTTGACATTTCTATTAGAAATCTATGCAAATTCTAAATTTTTGCCATTTTTATCATCTCTTACTATTGCCTATTATTTATAATTTTATTAATAACAGATGGGTGTATTGAGCTTATCTTATTGGAGTTTTGACTTGGAATCCCTGATAAAGATTGGAGTATCATTTCTTGTACTTGCGGTACTCCTGCACATCTTTAGAGACTTACTTAAGTTTTTTATTTTTAAATTTGGATGGTTTTATTTCAAGTTTTATATGTTGAAGTTATTTACATAGTATTTTTAGTTATAAGGCTCTGAGTTTTCTGTAATTTTAAAATATCTCTTCTCGCTTTATTTTTTATTTTTTTCAAAATATTATTTAATGAAAAAAATAAGATGATAGAGATCACTACTTCTGTAAAGTATCAGAGTTCTCTTTTAAGAAACCATTCCAAAATATATATCAATCTCTTTTCTCTAAGTGTTATAACTCTTTTCTCCAAGTGTTATAACTTTAAGTCTTACACTTAGATTTAAGATCCTCTTTGAATTATTGTATTTTCTGATGGCTAGTCTACTGATTTCATTCTTTTGCATACAGATATCCAATTGTCCCAGCACCATTTGTTGAACACTTTTCTTCACTGGATTGAGTTGGCACCATTATCAAAAAAATCACTTCACCATCAAAGTAAGGGTTGATTTCTTGACTGAATTTTATCCTAAGGTCTATATCTATTCTTATGCTAGTTTTATCATGTCTTGAACACTGTATCTTTATACAAAAATTTGTAATTGGAAAATGTGAATCCATTTTTCAACCAGAATTGTTTTAGATAACTTGGATCTTATACATTTCTATGAGAATTCTAGAATCATTTTCAAGACCAATTTATGCTGAAAGGCCCACTAGAATTTCAATAAAGCTAATCTTGTTAATGAAAATAGTTTTGGAGAGTTTTTCCATCTTAATATTACATACTGTGCTTCATGAATGCAAGATGTCTCTTTAGAATCTCCTTAGGCCCTCTTAATAGCATTTTCTGGATTTCAGTACATATTTTAGACATAACTATAGTTGATTCTCAAATCTGAACTGATTCTTAACCAATTGTAAATGGAATGCTTTATTAATTTAAATTTCAGATTGTTCACTGTTACTGTGTAGAAATACATTTTTTTCAAACTGATCTTGTTTTCTTCATCTTTTGGAACATTAAATCTCTAATGGTCATCTATAAATTACCTGATGATTTTCTTGGTTTTCTTTATGACACACACACATATATATATAATTTTATGTACTGATATGGAAATGTTTATCTGTCTGTTGATATCTGTTTTTTTAATTGCTCTTTCTGAGTGAGATTTCAGTAGATGAAGAGAAGTGGGGAGGTGACCATCTTTGCTTTATTCCTAATGTTCTGAAAGGAATCTTTCACTATCCCCTGCTTAATTACGCAAATATGCAGAATGTTTTTCATAGATTCTATTCCTAAGATTGGCAGTTTCTTTCTTCATCTACTTTGTCTTGTCTTCATGTAATGCAAGTTTGTAAGATTTGGTCAATTTCTTTTCTTCTTTTTGATTCAATGGATATGATTCTATGGTTTTAGCTGTTTAATCTATTATCATGCAGGATTAATGGATAAACCTTAAAGTAAACTTCATTCTTATATTTTATGGTAAGAAAATAATGAGATATATTCTTCTAACGATCTTTAAATTGAGAATATTACTACTATTTGTACTGTACAATTGTATAGAGCTGCTTTCTAGAACTTTTAGTATTTACATAACTGAAGTTTTATACACAGTAAGGTGCAATTCCCCATTTCCCATACAACTGTTTTCTGAAATCAGTTGCTTTCTCTGATACTATATGTTTGAGAAATACCTTAAATACACATGAAGAAAGTAGCATGAAATCCTTTCCCACTGTGTATAGCTTACTTTGCCCAAATGTCATGTCTTCCAGGTTCATACATGTCATAGAATGTGACTGGGTGTTTTACTTATTTAAAACTGATTGAAATTTAAATAGTTGTCCATTATACTTTATTCATATATTTTCCATTGTTAGATATTTCAAGAGTTTTCTTGTCTTGGCCATTTTGGATAAATAGCTATGATTATTGGTACACAAGTATCATCCTTGATTCTTTTGAATCTTTGTCTATATGTAGAAGTACTAGATTCTATGGTTCCTATTTTGAGAAACACCAATACTCATTCCTCAGAGTGGCTCCATAATTTTACATTCCTACCAGCAGTGTACAGGGTTTTTGATAATCCTACATTGTTTCTGTATCAGTAACCTTTTTTCACCATTACCAAAATACCTGCCAGAAACAGCTTTAGTGAGGTTTACTTTAGCTCAAAGTTACAGGATATTTCAGGATATTAATATATTATGGAAAGCAAAACCTTATCAGGTTTTAAAATAGATTATATTTAATTAATCTGTTGATTGGCTATTTTCTTTTTATAATGTTTTAAATTAATTTATTTTTTTATCCCCCACACCAGCCCATCCACCATCTGGCTGTTCCACATCCCATACCTCCTCCCCACCACCCTGTCTCCACATGGATGTCCCCACCCCTCACCTCATCTAACCTCTTAACTCTCTGGGGCCTACAGTCTCTTGATGGTCTTGCATTTTCTCTGACTGAACCCAAGCCCTGCAGTCCTCTACTATTTGTGTGTTGGCGGCCTCATATCAGCTGGTATATTCTGACCAGTATTTGATAGATCTCCGGGGTCCAGATTAATTGAGACTGCTGGTACTCCTACAGGATTGCCCTTCTCAGCTTCTTTCAGTCTTTCCTAATTCAACAACAGGTTTCAACAGCTTCTGTCCACTGATTAGGTGCACATAACTACATCTGACACTTTCAGCTGCTTGTTGGATCTTTTGGAGTATGGTCATGCTAGTTCCCTTTTTGTGAGCACTCCATAGCCTCAGTAATAGTGTCAGGTCTTGGGACCTCCCCTTGAATTGGATCCCACTTTGGACCTGTCATTGGACCTTCTTTTCCTCAGGCTTATCTCCATTTCCATCTCTGTCGTTCTTTCAGAAAGGAACAATTATGGGTCAGAGTTGTGACTATGTGATGGTCCCCCTCTCCCTTATTTGAGGAATTGACTATTTTCTTATGAAAAAATCATATTCCTTCTATTTTTTTTTTTTTACAATCCAGTCATTACTCTCCTCCTGATCTGCCCTCCCACAGTTCCTCATCCCATCCCTCCTCTCCTGTCTCCAAGAGGATATTCCCAGTCCCCTACAGGCCTCCCCACTGCCTGGGACCTCAAGTCTCTCAAGGGTTAGACTCATCTTTTCTCACTGAGGCCAGACCAGGCAGACCTCTGCTGTATATGTGTCAGGGGCCTCAGACCAGCTCCTGTGTGCTACCTGGTTGCTGGATCAGTATCTGAGAGATCTCAGGGGTCTGGGTTTGTTGAAACTGATGGCCTTCCTCTGGAGTTGCCCTCCTCCTCACCTTCTTCTAGTCTTTACTAATTCAACCACAAGGGTCTCAGACTTCAGTCCATTGGGTTGATATAAGCATCTGCATGTCTCATTCAGTGGCTGATAAAGCCTCTCAGAAGACAGCTATGCTAGGCTCCTATCTGTAAGCACATCATAGTCAGGCCTTGGATACTCCCCTTGAGATGGACCCCACATTTAGACCTGTCACTGGACTTCCTATCCCTCAGTCTCTTCTCCATTTTTGTCCCTTCAGTTCTTTTAGACAGGGACAATTCTGGGTCTGAGTTTTGACTGTGGGATGGCAGCCCCATCCCTCCACTTGATTCTCTGTCTTTCTACTGTAGATTGACTCTATGAGTTCTATCTCTCCACTGTTGGACATTTCATCTAAGGTCCCTCCCTTTGAGTTAAGTCCTGCAAGTCTTGTCTCCCAGGTCTCAAGTACTTTCTAGAGGGTCCTACCTCCTACACACCACCAAGGTTGCATATTTCCATTAATTTTGCTGAGTTTTCTTCTGCCTCCCCATGCCCATACCTGTTCATGTTCCTCACCCCCCCCTCCACCCAAATCCGTCCCTCCATCTGCCTCCCATGATTACTTTCTTCTCCCTCCCACGTGGGACTGAAATTTTCTCACTTTGTCCCTTCTGCTTGTTACCTTCTTGAGTTCTTGTATCTCACTATTCTGTACATTTTTGGCTAATATCCACTAATTAGTGAGAATATACCTTTATCTTTACTTGGTTGTTTAAACTTTTGATGTCATATTTGAGAAATTATTGCCAAGAATGATGCCATGGAGATTTTCTCCATATTATTTCAAGGAAGTTCATAGACATTGTATTTGAGTTTTGAATCTATTTTTTTGCACATATAGTAGTCCTTCTCTTGTGTGTGTAATTATTCAGTTTTGTCATGCTTCTCATTGAGGGAAATATCATTTCCCATTGTCTATTTTTCTTGAAACCCTTCTGAAGATCACTTGAATATATACCCATCAATGATTGTCTGGACTCTTAATTTCATTTGCCTGTATTCTGATTGTTATGGAAGTGCCTTTATAGTTTTTAAGTTATGATTATATATTCTATATTTTTTTTTCTTAGAATTGCTTCTAGCTATTTAGAATCCTTGTGATTCCATATGAATAAGGTGATTGCTTACATCTTTTTTTTTTTTTTTTTTTTTTTTTTTTTTTTTTTTTTTTTTTTTTTTTTTTTTTTTTTTTTTTTTTTTTTTTTTTTTTTTTTTTTTTTTTTTTTTTTTTTTTTTTTTTTTTTTTTTTTTTTTTTTTTTTTTTTTTTTTTTTTTTTTTTTTTTTTTTTTTTTTTTTTTTTTTTTTTTTTTTTTTTTTTTTTTTTTGTAAAAACTGCCATGAGAATTTACAGGCAGGTTTCACTGAATCTCTAGGTCATTTCAAATGATATGCACATTATCAGAACATTAAGCCTTCCAATCACTTACAACATGGTATCTTTTCTCCTATTTAAGTAATTAAGCTTTCATCTACTTTTTAGCTTTCAGTATTCAAGAGTTTTATGACAATGGGTTGATTTCTAAGTTTTAAATTGTTTTTGATGCTATACTAAATGGGAGTATTTTATTGCTACTCTGTTCAGAAAGTTCATACTAATTTTTTAATCCTCTTACTTTGATGAATTTATTTCTTTTCACATAGATAAAGGATTATAACTTCTATCATTATATTAATTACAACAAGCATTTTTATAAACTAGTTTTACTTGTCTTGTGCTTTCATGTTCTGGGAGCTTAATGTTGTAAGAAATTTTAGAGCCTTCCCTCAGGATGGTCATAGATAATAAGAGAATATTACCAAATAAATTATTACATTTTTCAAATAGGGATTTTTTTCCTTAACTTTACTGTGTAATTTAATATATATTTAATAAGTATTTGTAATTGACATGACTAGTACTATTTAGAATGATTGAATCTGATACACCAACAGTTGGTAAATAGCTCCTAAAGTTTGAAGAAAAATACTAAAATTTCTTATAGGAGGAACGAAAGAGATATGGGGAAAGAATTAGCAGGGGCCTTCCCCAGGCTGTGGACAGAGTGGCCTGTGAGTAGAGGTAAGAAGCTGTCAATAGAGGCAGGTTAGGTGTGGTGATCAAAGGAGTCCTGCAGCCCTGATCAACTAGCAATCACATTGCTTCCTTAATTATACAGGTTTCATAGAACAAAGACAAATTAATGAATATCCAAGAGGGAGAAATTGTATTGTGTCTAGACATATGTTTTATTTTTCACTACATGTCAGGGGTTACAATTTCAGTCACAATTAGGAAGAAGAAATAATCCTTAAGGTCTCCATCTGCACCCTGGAATTAACTCTGGGTGTTAACCCTGGGAGTGTCACAGCTTTCTGGACGGACCCAAATTCCTCCTGGAGAGAGATGGTCTCCCAGGAATGCTGTCACTCCTAAGTCCACAGGTGAGACAAACATTTTGCTCCAATAACTGGCCAAAGAGGGATCTGCCAGGAGATCACAGGGCCCAGGAATCACACAGAAACTGGGGACAGGATCCTTCCTGTCTCCATCTGCACCCTGGAGTTAACCCTGTGGCACAGCTCTCTGGACACAAATCCTGCTGACATACCTAATATCACAGACTCACAGGCTCACAGGAGGGATAGGCCAACTAATACCAGAGATAACCAGATGGCAAGAGACAAGTGTAAGAACCTAAACAACAGAAACCAAGGCTATTTGGCATCATCAGAACCCAGCTCTCCCACCAGGGTATGTACTGGATAACACAACACACCAGAAAAGCAAGATTCAGATTAAAAATCACATCTCATGATGATAATAGAGGTCATGAAGGAAGACATAAATAACTCCCTTAAAGATGTAGAGGAGAACACAGGTAAATAGTTAGAAGCCCTTAAAGAGAAAAGGCAAAAATCCCTTAAAGAATTACAGAAAAACTCAACCAAACAGGTAAAGGAATAGAACAAAACCATCCAGGGTTTAAAAATGGGCATAGAAACAGTAAAGCAATCACAAAGGGAGACAACCCTGGAGATAGAAAACCTAGGAAAGAGATCAGGAGTTATAGATGCAAGCATCACCAACAGCATACAAGAGATAGAAGAGAATCTCAGGTGTAGAAGATACCATAAAACAAAAACAACAACAACAACAACAACAACAACAAAACATTGCCACAACAGTCAAAGAAAATGAAAAATACAAAAAGCTCCTAAACCAAAACATCCAGAAAATCCAGGACATGATGAGATCAAACCTAAGGATAATAGGTATAGAAGAGAGTGAAGATTTCCAAATTAAAAGGCCAGTAACTACAATGGGGCATTAAACTTCCACAGGACCAAGGACCTCCCCTCCCATTGATATCAGATAAGGCCATCCTCTGATACATATGTAGCAAGATGATATTTTTAGTGTTAAGTGGGCCTCAAGTCCAATTAGATTGCTGTTGGTTAATGCCAAGATTTAAGTGCCACTTTTTCACCTTAAGTGTATCTTGCCATTCCGGCCACTGTTGTGGTCCATAGTTGAATGAGAATATTGGTTTCCTCTATTGGCACCTTTTATAGCACCATCACATACTGTGAAAACTAGTCTTCAAAGAGGAAGATTTCAGTTAAGATCTAGCTCAAATAATCAGAGTTCTTTGTCCAATGAACATAGTGCTTTCAATACTAGGGACTTACATTCAGCTTCAGAGATGCAATGAAATCCAAATTCAATAGCCTATGTTGATTTGGGATTCTATTGGACTTCCCTGACAAACAACTTGAAAACAAGTTTCTCATACCTGGTACTTGAGATTTTGTTAGATGATCTATGGCACTAGGGGGAGCATTGTCAAGCCACATGGCATAAATTAGCATGATTTCTTCTCATATTAATATATGTGTATGAATATATCTATAACCATACACCTATATCATATATAAGTAAACAAAATAATATTATTTAAGGCTTTTTTCAAAAATTCTTGTTCTGTATTCCTGTTTTCTTCTGTATTAACCTCCTTCATCCCTTTTCAGATAAAGACTACATCTCACTTTTTCCCATTTAGCCCTACATAATTTCTGTATTCTGCCACTCTCATTGCTATAACCCTCCATCATGTTCCCCTTTTACATTCCTAGTTTTCTGTGGTGACTCCAGGGCATATAAACCCATCTAAAGATTTGAAACTATGAACCATAGATGAGAGAGATTATTTGGGATTTGTATTTGTGTATCTAGGATACCGCTGTCATTGGAATATTTTTCTAGTTCTACCCATTTGTCTGTAAATTTCATGATCTCACTTTTCTTTACATGTCAATACATTTTCATTATTTCTATGCAGTATAACTATCCATTAATTGGTTGATAAACATTCAGGTTCTTTCCTCTTCCTTATCATTGTGAATAGATTAGTAATGAATTATACTTAGTATGTGTCTGTGGAGTAGGATGTTGACATCTTAAGCATGTACTAAGGAGTAGTGTAACTGGATCATACGATAGTTTGATAGATTTATTTTTCAATATTAAAACTTCTTTATACTGATTTCCAGAGTGATTGCACCAGTATTCTTACTCTATAAACAATGAATGAGAGTTCCTCTTTCTCCACATCCTTACCAGCATTTGTTTTGTTGATTTTAGAAATTGATACTAGATGTTTATTTGCATTTCTTTTTATCAATTATTTTATTTATTTTCATTTCTAATCTTGTTCCCCTTGTTAGTCTCCCCTCCGCAAAACCCCCATCCCATACTCCCTCCCCTTTTCCTCTAAGAAGGTACTCCTTGGCAACACACCCACTCCCACCTTACTGCTCTAGCATCCCCTTACACTGGGGCATCAAGCTTCCACAGGACCAAGGGCCTCCCCTCCCATTAAGGCCAGATAAAGCCATCCTCTGCTACATGTATCTTGAGCCAGGGACCCATCCATGTATACTCTTTGGTTGGTGGTTTAGTTCCTGGGAGCTCTAGGGGGTCTAGTTAGTGGATGTTGTTCTTCCTATGGTGTGGTAATCCCATTCAGCTCCTTCAGTCCTTCCCCTAGCTCTTCCCTTGGGGTCACTGAGCTCAGTGCAATGGTTGACTGTATCTGCATCTGTTTTGGTCAGATGCTGGCAGAGCCTCTCAGGGGACAGCAATACCAGGCTCCTGTCAGCAAGCACTTCTTGGCATCAGCAATATTGTCTGGGTTTTGTGTTTGCAGATGGGCTGGATTCTTAGATGGTTTCTTTATCCATTTTTATTTCTTCCTTTGAGACTTCTATGTTCAGATCTGTAGACCACTTTAATTGAGTCATTTTTCCTTTAATTGGTTTTAGATAAAGTTTTTATATCCTGGATACTAGTTGTATATAGCTGGCAAAGGTTCTTTTCTACTTTGCTGGCTTTCTTTTTAATCAAGTGTTTCTATTTGACAATTGTTGACCTTAAATCCTAGAAAAATGGACTACTATTTAGAAAGTTACTTCTGAGACTTATATGTTGTAGGATACTATTATCTATCTATCTATCTATCTATCTATCTATCTATCTATCTATCTATCTATCTATCTAAACATCTTCAGCATTTCAAATTTCAAATTGACATCTTTGCTCTACTTGGGATTAAGTTTTATATAAGTGTTAGGCTATTCTAATTTTATTCTTCTATATGAGGCTATCCAGTTTTCCTGGCACCATTTGTTGGAGAAGATATCTGTTGTCTGATGTATGTTTTTGACATCTTTGTCAAATATCATATGATCATAATTACATGTACACAATAAGGTCTTCAACTTTGTTCCATTTGTCTACAAGTCAAGTTTTGTGACAACATTATACTTAAAAAACAGAAGCTACATAATAGAACTTGAAATATAGAAGGACAATCTCTTTAGCATTTATCTTTGTGTTTACAATTACTTTGGCAATCCAGAGTCCTTTCTAATTCTATATGAATTTTAGGATTTTTTTTTTTATTTCTGTGAAGAATTTTCTCAGTATTTTGATGGGGATTAAACTGAATAGGTTTTGGTAGTCTGGCCTTTTTGCAACATTAATTCTACCAATCCAGAAGCATGAAAGATATTTCCAATTTTTTTTTTTTTTTAAGAAAAGCATGGTCATCTTATAATCTTGGTGTGATCATGAGCACAGTTAAATTACGTTTTGCCTAATGTGATCCCATCTTACTAGGGAAAAGAATCTTTGAACATGAATGGACTCAAACTACCGCAAGGTAGTCAAGAAGCCAACTGCAGATTTAGTCATTTATCTACCTTACATACAGAACTATGTTATATATTCTACACATTGCTTAGAGAATTGAAACTTCTGAATATTTAATAAGTTCTAAATTAGCATGATGGCAAATGCCTTAATTCTAGAACAAAGACTGTAGAACTAAGAAGGTAGGGGTAGGAAGATCAGGAGATTTAGGTTATCCTTGATTACATATGGATTTTATACCATTGTAGATTATGTATGACTTTGCCGCAACCAACCAAACTACCACCACCACCACCACCACCACTACCACCACCACTAACAACAACAAGCATTAAAGAATATGTAAAACAGAGAAAAACAAAATAAAAAGAGGGAAAAGAGTTAGCAAAATTGTCAGGCTGATCTCTTAAGTACAATTCCAAGAAGTAAACCAATGTAAGCTTTGGAATTTAAAGCTTGATGAATACATAAAATCCTTAATTGGGCAGAATAAAAAAGATAATAGTATATTAGAATTTAGAATTGAAAACATTCATCTAAGCAATGGAATGTATATAATTGATGGTGCAAGATCAATAAGAATTGGGAAAAATCATAAATGAAAATGAGTCAAGAAGTTCCAACATATCTCAACGTGAGATATATGAAGAAATAAAAAATAATGAACAAAAGTTAAACTTAGAGAAAATGGATGATATTTTCTAGAACTTTTGCTTTCTCTATAAATTATGGTATTGTTTGCAAGTAGAAACAGCGTGTTTGATGTTTATGGGAAGAAATAAGAGGAGACATGAGACACTACTAAACTTCAGAAAATGCTTTTTGCTTATTTTTAAGTGGAAAAGATAACTTTTTATGTTGTGATGTAAAAATGATTGTGCAGAAATACTATGGAACTAAGTGAGTACACTTGTGCCCAGTAAATGCATGCTGTGGCCAGATGGTAGAATGAAAATAAGCTTAACAATTTTCTTTAATGTAACTTGATTGGCCTATATAAAATATAAATGCTATACTTTCTTATCAGTAGTTTGACTGTGCTATGGATTTGGAACTCTTACCATAGATGGATTTTGAAAAAAAAAAAAAAAACTTAGCAAATGGTGTACCTCTATGAAAACATACTATTAGACTTCTATTAAGTTGAATATGTTTCTTAAAATCACCACAAAGTGGATCAATGCAGAGGCAGAGGCCAAAATAAAATACTTTTCTGAGAAAGATGAAGAAATGGAGATCTCCTGAAGAGAGAAGCTAAAGTGCTAGTTACAGGTCCTACTTCTGCAATCGCTAGCATGCTCTTTGCTCAAATTTGTACACTGCATGCTGCTATGGAAGCACTATCAATTTGTTTTCTTCTTTTGCTACTTTAGTCTGTATAGGATTTAAGCATCAATATTCTGTTTGACAGAGTGCACTTCTTTTCATGAAAAACACCCAGTAGCATAATAAATGAATGCTTCCTGAAGACATGAAAAGTTTTAAACATGGATTTCTAAAATTTGACATTTAAAGATATATTTTCAGGAGGACTTCACATGTATAAAAAACATTCAGCAAATCTTATCTTTATGTCTTTATCTAAATATTTAATTGTCTGTCTTCCACACAAAAGAAAAGTAATTGCACATAGAAAAAAGATAAGCAAATGAAACATAGTAACACACAGTTACATGCTGTGTACTAGCTATATAAAAAGAAATTTGAGCTAGCTAGATCTGGTTACACAGACCTCCAATTTCAGCTAAGCTATTGTGTATGCTAAAGCAGATAGAGCTAAATACCATGTAAAATGGAGGATGGGGATATATATCTCAGTGGCAAATCACTTACCCAGCATGTGAGACAACCTAGGTTCAAACTCCAGTATTAAAAAATAAAAACAGCAAAGACAGCAATCAAAACCAAGCAGGTTAAATGATCATAGCACAGCATTTGTTCATAATTTCTCAAGTTATCTTAGTGGTTCCTGAAAACTAATGTCTTATTACTGGCACTTTATTCTTTAAAGTTCGTTTATTGCTCTAGAGCTTTTTTCCTGTTAATTCTCATTGTCAACTTAACACAACTCAGAGTCACTTTAAAAGAAAGAACATCAATTAAAGAACTACTTTAATTAGTCTAGTTTCTGGGGCCTTTTCTTGATTAATAATTAAGGTAGGATAGCCAAACCCACTATGGGTGGTATCATCACCAGGCAACTGACATGGGCATGTATAAGAAAGCCAAATAAGTATAGGTCAGAGACTAAGCAAGCAGCATTTCTCCATAATTTCTGCTTCATTTCCTGCCCTGACTGCTCTCAGTGGTGGCTTGTAAACTAAGAGTGTCAGCCACATAAGCCATTTTCTCCTGTTTTGTTCATGTTTCATCACAACAACAGAACAAAACTAGGACAGACCTTGATTACTTTTACTTCTATCCTACTTTATAGTTATTTTTTGATTTTAATTTATAGATTGATTTCTTCACTCACCCATGTCTACTTATACTGAAATTTATTTCCTCAAAGCTCTTCTGTACCTAAAATACCTTTTCTCTTACAAATCCTAGTTATACTCTACCATTTTGTCTTAGCTCTAACTGGATGCCTCCCTAATCATATATTTTGTATAGTAAAAGTTCCTTATTGGCTCATTTTTTTCCTTGAGCTTTTTTTAAAAATATATTGGAACTCATACCTAGCATTCCATGATTTAAGGACAATGATCTGACCCAGAAAAAAAAAATCATAAAGCTCTGTGTAGCATTTGCTTACTTTTTTTTTTTCATTTATTTCCCCCTACCATGGCTAATGGCAAACTGCTACTAAACACACATATGGGAATATACTAAGAGTCAACCCTTGCAAACTGGCTCAAGAAAATTCTGACACATTAAGCAACTTTACTATATGGCTTTAAATTGTACCTCCAGATTAATCTTTCTTTTCTATACCAATCTAGATATAAAACCATTTAACGTGCACTAATAATGCTTTATACAATTTATTTTGTTCTTGACAGTTATTAAATTAGAAAAATGTCTCCATGTTCATTTATTGATAATCTATCAGTTTTTGAAAATCCACATCCATGGAGATTTTTCTGGCATTTCTAGTAACATAACAGGCACAATAATATCATGCGCGTTATCTTTAGTGATTCCAAACATTCCCCATTTTTCTCTGAAGTAAATTTCTAGTTTTTGGTTAATTATTTCGAAGGCCAGTATTTTTTGTTTGTTTGTTTGTTTTTAATTGGGATACAAGTTAATAGTTATCATTAGGGAATTTTTATGTCTATGTGGCTTGTGTTGATCCTCCTAGACCAGTCTTTTAATTTTTAGAAAGTTGGGTGTGAATGTGCAAATAGCTCATAAAAATAGGACACCATGAGAAGAAAAAGGGAATTTTAGGATAAGTAGAAAGGATAGTGGAATGGCTTTACCATGGAAGTGAAAGATGAACTACTGGAGACAAGAGAAATTTGTATTTGGTGGAAATATGGGTGAGAAGGTACTTTAAGAATCTATTTGTTGGGACTGTAGAGATGGTTCAGAGATAAAGACTACTGATTTTCAGGAAGATCTGGGATTGATTTCCAGAACCCACATGACTTCTCAAAACATCTCTCTCCAGTTCTAGAGAATCTGATGTTCTCTACCGCCTTCCATGGACACCAAGCATGTACATGATGCACAGGCATATAGGCATGTAAGACACCTGCATATACACATAAAAATAAAGAATTAAAAATAATATATTTATGTAAATACAGTATAAAATTTTATGGTTGTCTCTTCTAGGTACTGTGAACTGAATTATACTACTCTTTAAAAGTTGACTATGGACCTATTGATTTTTAAGTTAAAATGTAATTACATAACATTGCCCTTCCTTTTTCTCTCCACTTCTCCCATATTCCCTCCCTCCAACTCTTTATATTCCACTCCCTTATTTCCTCTCAGATAGATGCCATCTTTTTCTTTATTATTGATGCACATATATAAAGAATACTATATCTATTGTTGATGTGTATATGTATATACTGTTTAGTCTATTTAGTATAGTTGTGTGAATATGACTTCAGAGCTAATTATTTTGTATTGGATAACCAACTACTGGAATCATCCCTGGGATAGGGTAATTTTTTCTCTCTCAGAAGTCATTAGTTGCCTAAAATTCTTTTGGAGTGGGACCCCAGGAAATTGTGCCATTCCAGGAGAGTATGTCTATTGGTGGTGTCATTGTCCTGGTCCTTTTTAGATGACATCACTGTTCAGGCATCATCTGTAGGTTGGCACTTCCCTGTCATTTCTAAGAGGCACACTCTCACAGCAGACATCCTGGTTCTCTGACTCTAGTTATCTTTCCACCTATTTATTTATTTATTTATTTATTTATTTATTTAATTTTCTCTGAGTATTCAGTGCAGGAAGAGAGTTCTAAATGTATCTGTTGGTGCCGGGCATCCCAGCATCAGTTGATCTCTGAAGGATAACTGGTTGTGTCTTTCTGTAATGGCCTGTTTGCTATAAAGAGAATTTCCAATGAAGGATGACAACTACACTTGTGGTTATAAGGTTGTTTTAGAATGCAGTTAGGAATTATGATGTAAGGAGACAGCAGTATGTTCTTTTCTAAAATACCTTCACTAGCCCCAAGTACTCAGATTTACAGTACCAGACATGTTTTAGTCCCCTTGTGTTGAGTGCACCTTTCTTCCAATTATATGGCTTTTAATTACTGCCAAGATTTGAAGATCCCTATTCCATCTTTAGGAAACCCTTTGTG
Organism: Mus minutoides; assembly: GCA_902729485.2. Classification (NCBI taxonomy): domain Eukaryota; kingdom Metazoa; phylum Chordata; class Mammalia; order Rodentia; family Muridae; genus Mus; species Mus minutoides. The sequence continues at coordinate 250,077 of LR753306.1, forward strand.
TGTTGGTCATTGCTGTGGTTCATAGACATCACATCTTCAAAAGTTCATTGTTTCCCTGTCTAGTAGCTTTCAAATCACCGCTAAGCACTGTACACTGTTTGCTAGATACTGGGCATTTGATGGCATTTACACATGCAGACTGATTTTGAAGTTCAACTATATGAGTAAAGGACTGATGTTAACACTTTCTAGTGGATAAGATTTAGGCTTAGGGAGGTGAAAAATTTGCACAAAGTCAGGTGGTAAGTAGGACAACCAGACCTGCATGATTTCATGTTTCTAAAGCCAAGTACTGTGCTGTAATGAGGACCATGGTTGATATGTAAAGACATCTTGCAAGAAGAGAAGGAGAGCAAATCCCAGGAAGGAGGAGAGCTGGTTGCAATCCCCTTTTATCTGTTCTCAAGATCATTCTTTCAAGAGCTGCTATTCTGCTAAAAGGATTAGGACAATAACATATTGCTCCTTATGGATGAATGCCTTCCAAGTTCTTTATCCTGATGCAGTTCAGCTGTACATTGTATGTCCTTATCTACACTCTAAATATAGTATAATAACTATAAGGTACCATGAATACTAGAAAATCCAAGTTCAGTGTCCTAACTGTGCAATATCCTCAATAATAGGGACTTACACTCAACTTCTGGGAGGCAACCAAATACAGTAGTATCCTATATGAGAATCACTTAGGTTGCCCTCATGAGAAACTTGATCGCAGTTTCTCATTTGTGGTCCTGGCATTTTTGCTAATATAGTTTATGACTTTTGTGGAGAGCAATACAAACCTGAGTAGCATAACTTTACTTAAGATATGTATATGTATACACACATTCATTTATATGTATTGTATGTAATTTAGGTCAATATAGAATAATATAATTTCTTTAATTTTTATTACACAACATTGGTGTTATTTAACAATCCACCCCGTGTCTCCTTCTATAGTGACCTCTTTCTCCTATCCCAATTAGAGTCCCCAGTCCTAATTTGACCCTTTATGCTATTTCTCACTCTGTGAATTCTCCTTTTTCAAATTTAAATCTCAGGCAATTTCAGGTGGTCCAAGTTATCGTTATTAAATGAATTAAGGACTCAAAATGCTTGTAAAATATTAAATAGTTGGTCTTATTTCAAGAATTAGTTAGTGAATAGAAAAGAGAAAATTTAGGAAATTTGTTCAGTTTAGCATACCTATTAAGCTGAATACCTGAATGATCACTCAGGTGTGATTCAGGTGCTAGATTGCCTGACAGTCTTCACACTCAAAATATATATTTTAGACAGAAAATCTCATATTTTTCTTTGTTTCTTTTCTTTAAAAGTATCCATTTCTCATTAATATATTATGAATGAAGTGACAGGAAATTTCAAATCAGTTCTCATATTGAGAAAACATTAAAGGTTAAACTTATACATTTTTGATCATTTTTCCCTTTTCATTTCTTTATCTAATTTTCTTTTTTACAGTCCAGATTTTATACCCCTCCTGGTCTATCCTCTGACTGCTCCACATCTCTTACCTCCTCCCCCCATCTCCACGAGGATGTCTCAAGCCTCCCAGCCCCCACCCTGCCAGACCTCCCTAATCTCCGGGGCCTCCAGGTTCCTGAGGTTCAGGTGCATATTCTCCAACCGAGTCCAGATCCAGCAGTCCTCTGCTGGATCTGTGTCCAAGGCCTTGGACACATGTATGTTACCTTTTTGGTGGCTCAGTGTCTGAGATAACTCTGGGGTCCTGGTTAATTGAGACTGCTGATTTTCCTATGCGGTTGCCCTCCTCCTCAGCTTATTCCAGCCTTTCCCTAATTCAACCACAGGGGTCAGCAGCTTCGTTCCATTGGTTAGGTGTAAGTATCTATATCTGACTCAGCTGCTTGTTGGGTCTTTCAGAAGGCAGTCATGATAGGCCCGTGTTTGCAAGCACTCCATAGCCTCCATAATAGTGTCAGGTCTTGGGGCCTCCCCTTGCGCTGGATCCCAATTTGGGCCTGTCGCTGGACCTCCTTTTTCTCAGGTTCTTCTTCATTTTTGTCCCTGCAGTTCTTTCAGACAGGAACAATTATGGGTCAGAGTTTTGACTTTTGGATGGCAACCCCATCCCTCACTTGATGCCCTGTCTTTCTGTTGGAGTTGGGCTCTATAACTTACCTTTCCCCACTAAAGGGCATTGAGTGAGGTAACTCAGACTCAAAAGGACATACATGGTATGTACTCATTTATAAGTGGATATTGGACAAAAAAAAAAAGAGTACATAATACTTAGGATACAATAAACAGAGCTCAAAAAGGTTAACAAGCTGAAGAGCCCAAGTGAGGATGTCTCAATCCCATTTGGGAGGAAGAAGAAAGCAATCGCAGGGAGGGAGGGAGGGAGGGAGGGACCTGGGTAGGAAAGAAGACAGGGAGGGGAAGAGGGGAACATGATCAGGAATTGGGTGGGGGAACAGGACTAAAGTCTTGAGGGCCAGCAGAAAGAATGAAAATAGTCAACCTCAGGAGGTAGGATGTGGGAGGATCCTCGAGAATGTACCAGAGACCTGGGAAGTGAGAGACTCTCAGTGGACAATGAGAGGGACCCTAGATGAAATGCCCTACATTTTAGATCTTAAGAAAAAAAATATCTAAACACTGTTTTGTGACATTAATCTATTGGCCATTTATGAAATTAGATTTTTAAAAAAGGGTAAAGATAAGTCTATATTTGCTCAAAATATGGAGATTTGAAGGCATGCTATAGATTAAAAAATGAAATGACAAATATTCTCTTAAAATCATCTAGTATATTTCACAATCAAAGTAGTGCACTACTTTAGATTATACTTACATTGGCTTTCCCCCTTTGGCATATTTATATAGATAATTAAGAATTGACTGGGTATAATAAAATGTTTCTTCATAAATTAGTATGTTGAATAGTATTCTTAAATAATAGAGACTTGATGGTTACCAGGAAAACATAAATATGAATTTTTTTAACACATTTAGTGTTTCAAAAAGAATTAATGGCTGTGTTAAAGAACCCTAAATTGAACAATACAACAGTCAAGAGAACCAGCTTGTGCTCAGTAGAATTTCATGATTACTCAAGTCAACTTTACAAAAATTGTTGCCTATATACTCTTTGTGAATTTGCAATCTTTGAATATAGAAACTGTATGCTGTATGTTAGAAGATTCCTGCAGTTGAAGATGCAGTAGTTTTATGATTAAATTGAGCCTACCTTTAGAAAGAAGAAGCTTTCTTACTAGCTTTTTGAAATAAATTGTTATGTTATATTATTGCTTTATCGTATTTTTAATTTTAGGAGCATGTTTTTAATTTAATAATCATTTGAGAATCAAAGATATAAGAAGTCTCATATTGTTGGCATATCAAAATTTGTGGAGGTAAAATTATTTCACCTGAAAGGTCATATTTATTATTTTAATGACAGGATGCTTTTATTGACTTTGACATGCAAAATGATACCAGAAGCTCCATGAGATTCCTCTGCTTTTCCAATAGCTGAAAATTATAATTGCAGTGACCCTTTAGTCTGCCCTCATTTTGTATAGAAAATGCCCAATGAAGTTATCAGGAATTTTAAAGCCCTCAAACATACATGCTCAATGACTAAATGTGAGCCACTCTTATTTTCTGTATTTTCACTCAGGCAGAGATGTGTCTGAATGTTCTTACAAGCAGCTATATTTTCACAGCAAAAACACTGAAATCATCTATTCTTTGCTAAGGAACTGTGGCACTTGGAGAAGGGCTGTAAATTAAAAATGATAAACCATATTCAATTCCAGCCCATGAGCTTCTGAACAACTTTTGAAGAAGCATCCATGGCCCTTGGCTGATTTGTACTAATGTTATTTGTAGACAATTTACCTGGATTTCCTTTATTTCCTTCATGTAAATTGAAAGTATAAAATACATTTCTGATTTTTCCTCTTGTTGAATGCACAAAATCCAATAGTTTCCACAAATGACATTCTCAAAATATAAATAATACACTGTAAGTCTATTAATAACGTCATTCAGCGCTGTCCACAGTGTGTGCCTCAACTGGCAGTTTCTACTAACACTTGACCAGGTGAGAAGAACAAATTCTGAAACAGACCTATGTACTTTATTTCTAAAGAAGGATAGCATATTTTTGAACATTTGGACTGTACTGGGGGGCGTGGGGTAGGGAAGCAATCCAACATTGTCTTTTTAGTTCCTAAATGTTTTGATATCCTACAAACAGTAAAAATGTAACAAGTTTCTTGAAAGCTATATCCCCCTCTTTAGTTGATGTAATTACCCCTGGTCTAATATCACTCTAGTTATGGTATCCACATAAAGCTAGCTAATCTGTAGAGAAACTTTTTTCAAAAGTATCCAGTGAATAATAACCCCACAAAACCTATTGCATACCATCACTTCTTCTCTACTTTCAATATTTTACACATATTTCTTGTAGATTTGGGGTTTATTATGAAATTTGGTAGGTCACATTTTGGACATTCAGAACAAACATTCACAGCATTTTTATATGAGCATCAAAAAAAAAAAAAAAGACACATGAGGTTTGTGATTAAAGACAACCCATGATTTAGACATTGATTTGCTTATAAGTTAGCTTGACAATGTCCCCGAACATTTTATTTGCGCTGATTTTATTTGCCAAATGTCTTGACTAAAGTATACTATTTGTTAATTTTATTAGCCATGGCTCTAAAAGCAAAAACGACACTAATAATACCCCACATTTATCTGCACTAACTGCTATTGTTAAACACAATATACAAAATATTTACTGACCAACACTCGAAATGATTTAACTCATTATTATGTTAAAACATAAAGTTAAACTAGTATTTTGAAAATGCTGAAAGTAGATCTAGATATTACAGTTTCTGTGAGCACAGATATACTAAATTTTCTACTATTTTGTTTGCTTTGAAAAAAGTTTTGAAGTTAATATTGATGTTGAAGTATGAAAGTGTCTAAGTGGGACAATAATGTTAACTCAGCAGTATCATCACTTTGATCTTTGTTTAAAGTCTAACAAAACTAGATTGCTATTTGATTGACAAGCTTGACAAAGAGTGAATGAAGACTGACACCTAGATATTGAAAATGCTGTGTCTACAAAAAACACAGAAAGCTCAAGTTTTCTCATGACATTGTTTCTTTTGTGGAAAAATGTGATTTTTTATTGTTTTGAAATAAATGTATACACGGATAAATTCAGCTAAACATGAAGTTTCTTTTTGTTGAATTCCATGCATGTCTTTATGGACATAATTTAGATGTTTTTGTATTAGAAAGATTCCCTGAAAATCCTTGCTGCATTAAAATCATAAAACTAGATTATTACCCATCAGAATATTACTGAAAATGTTGATTTATTAGTTTGGTGGTCCACATGGTAATAAACAGTTGTCAGAAACTCAAAATCTCAAGTTATATTGAACTAGATTTAATTCCGAGTTTAATAGTGTGATTTGAGAAAGGATTTTTAACCTCTGTAGCATATTTTATATCTGGAAGAAAAAAGATAAAGAGGTCAAAGATGGTTTGGCTAAATGAAACTTTATTTCAATATATATTTATTTAAATATATTTAATCTCTCTCTCTCTATTTTATATATATATATATATATATATATATATATATGTACAGATATATTTATACATGCATGTATACATATCCCATTATTTATATATATATATATATATATATATATATATATAATGTGTGTATGTGTGTATGTATATTATAAAGCATATTTTATCAATCAGAAAGTGAATGTGGGAGGCAGACATTTGACTCATAATATCCATCTTCTACTGTTGCAATGGAAATAAATGAGATATTGATTATAAAGTGCTTGCACAAGACTGATTCCATAACTGGCCAACTATTACTGTTATGACACTGCCCTATGAAATATCATTCAATGCTTGAAGACTTAATTAGCATAAATTAGCATTTGGATTAAGCCATTTCAATTATTTTCAAACAAAAATTTAGAAATTTGTACTTTTTGCTAATTTTACAGTTTATTTATTTTTCTTTTTCTTTTCTCTAAATTTAGCACGATAGACATATTGAGGCCATTAAAGCATTATGTAAAATATCAATTAATTATTATTATATATAACTAATAATATTATAAAACATGACAATTGTAAATTGTCCTTAAAAATATCTCATGGCTCTTTTTCTTACACATCTGGTAATGGTGCCAATATTCTTCCCATTAAATTATAATCTCAGAAAGCTAAAATTTTCCCCAGAAACCTATTATTCAGTTATTTATAATTATGATAATGATTCTTTTAAACCCAGATAACTGCTGCCACTGGGATTAGTTCATTTCAGGTTTTTATTTCTTAAACTACTATAATCAATTTAATACTTCAAAAATAAGGTCTTTACTTTAACTGACAACTTAGCAGAATCTGTAAAAGCTTCTCATGGTGTTTAAAAGAACATTTTAAATTTATTTAGTGATACAAATCCCCTGGAGACAGAAACTTCTAGATGTTAGCGAATTTTCCATGTTTTTCATTCCTTATAGAATTTTAAAAGTAAATTTAGAAACTGGAAAACCTTTTAATAGGATGAAATGCTGACTTTTTTCATTTCTATCTAGTGCATCTTCTTGAGACTTGGGTGACTTCCAAACTGATTTGAAACATTTCATTAGCATAAAATTATTTACATTTTCAAGTATATTTAATGTCATGATTTCATTACGTTTTGTTTGTTTGTTTGTTTGTTTGGTGGGTGGGTGGGTGGGTGGGTGGAGGACTGTTTTTGATACCAGCTCTCACAGCCCAGGTTGACTAGGAACATGTCATCTTCCTGGTTCAGATGCTCATTATTTGATTATTTTGCACCTTTATTATTTAACTTGCAACTTGATTTTGTAATATCAAAAGAACAATAATAAGAGTAATTATAAAACTCTAATTTTCAGTATTTGTATTATTTATCTAATTTTTACTTCAGTGCAGTCTCTGAGGCATCAATTGGTTCATGTTGGAAATCAACAACAAAAATAATTGTACCTATATTTCACAAATAGCACCTTTATGAGCAGGTCATCACATGTCAACACACTTTAGACCTAAAAGGCTTTTTCCTTTCTTCTCACACACACTTATCTCTATTCTTTTTTCCTATTTCTCATCATTATAGAAAGTGGCTAACTATACTAGGCACTTGGAAACTAAATAAAGTCCGTTTTTTAAAGCAAATAGTACCATGAAGCCTTACTTAAAACTCAAGTTCATAAAGCTGTTATTTTCCTCCCTAAGAGTCTGTGTTTGAGAATGAATATAATTCCTATATAAACAACAGCTTAAATGTCTTCATGGTGTTGTAAGCTCAGAATATTTCCTTCAAAAGAGATACGTTACAGTCCCCTTTTAAAAACGAGAGCCCCATTTATTGTTTCCTTTCATCTGTTGAAATAATTACTTTTCTTTTTGCCTTCAATAGTTTGTTCTGGTCATTAACATTTCTGTAAAATTAACTTTGAAAGGTGCTTTTAATGCTCAGATAGACTGCAGTGCACATTTGGCTGTTAAAATCAGCCTGCTTAAGGCTGAACTAATGTTTAACATTCACAGCTATTTGAAGTAGCTCAGTGCCCAGTTTAATGGTGCTGCCAAGGGCAATGATCATATTACTTGTTATTATATTTGGGGGGATTGTTATTCCAGTAATAAAGGCAATCAATGGAATTTCTGAACACAGTGACTTGAATCTGTTAAATGGTGCTTTCCTGCTAACAAGCTACAAAATATATTTTGAGCATAAATGTTAGGTGGGAGGCATTTTATTTCATACAAGTTCATTGAGAGAAGCAGCTACATTGAAGTGTGTGTGTGTTTTTATATTGATATGCACACATATAACTATGAGCATGTTTGTCTATGATAAATGTAAATTCATGAGACAGTTGCCTTATTCTTTTTATGAGTCTTTTATAAAATTCATATTATTTTTATTATTAAAAGTTAATGAAGTAAAAATAAAATGAATGAATGAATGAATGAATGATCGTAGTGAGTCTACTGTGTTGCAAGGCGATTTTGTAGATACTATTAAAATGTAAATTGGCTCTTCTTTTGGGAAACATATAATTCATTTATGAACAATAATGTCTCAAGAAAAGAGAATCACAAAGTAGTAAAAAAGTATATGATAATGAGTGATATAGGCAATGAATGTTTTGGTGTATCTGAAATGGATTGGTTAGTCTTCAAATGCTTTAAAGACTTGCATTATTCATTGAAAAATAAGTATCTTTTGGTTCTAAAAGGAAAATCTGAGGTATACTATATGATATTAATAAATTAAAAAACAATATTACATACTATTTATGTTGCTATAGATCACAACAGAAAAGTAGAAATTAAGTCTACATTAATTTGCATTGCTACTTGTGAAATGTTTAGATTTTATCATTTATATAGTATTCCATCCAAAATATTTTCAAAATTATTTGTAGCAATTATACTATAGTAAGATCTTACACCGATCAAGTATCACTCTACTTGTTTTGTAAATATTAACTGTTTTATAAAGTTGTCTTGAGAAGTTAATCCTATTTGTCAATCATTTTTCTCAAGATTGTCTTGGAGTTAACTAGTTGAGAGCACTAGCTGCTCTTCTCACATGCCAGGTCAAAAACACCTGTAATGTCAATTCTGGAATATTCAATGCCCTCTTCTGGCCACCATGGGTATCAACCATACAAGTGGCTCACAAACACATAAAATAAAATAAAAATAAAACTTCCTAAATTCACCTTACTTATTGAAACCTAGATATATGAGTTTCTCTGTTCCAATGCTACAAAAAAGGAGTGGTAGAGGGGGGGATTGATACAGAGAGATGAACAGAGGCCGAGAGACAGACAGACAGTAGAGTGCTATCTTGGGGGCTCTAGAGAGGTGATCTCATCTTATCCTATTTACTTCCTAGAAAACCCTCATCAGAATATCACTTGGTGACTAAAACTTCAATCTATGAATTTAGTAAGATGAAACCATTTGGCATGTAATACAGCACGTAACTTAAGATGACTGAGATTGCAACATGACTGCTTTACCAGGAACAAGTGTATGAAAGGAGAAGGTCTGGTAAAAGATCTTAAGAATGATATAGAAGTCACTTCACCTTCTAAGATTGTAGAAAAGCATGTTGTTAGTGGTCTCAGGTAATAATCATTTCAGTAAGTTTTCAGATATTACTGAATCACTTTTTAACATTAAAAATTCTATATTTTATTTCATAGTATCTTCTATGTTTTAATGCAATATAAACTGTAAGCATAGATATGTATTTCACTTCTTTTCAAATGGTGTTTGTATCTTATGTGTAACTTAAAAATAAGCTTGTAAGCTTTTGGAGTTCTGTCCCTAAACAGAAATGGCATATTTAAATGTGCTACTTAGAGCATCTCCAGTTTTCATTTCTGTAATAAATAGCTTGTCAATGCTATTTTCTGCCATCAGAACTTGCCACATTTCTTTGAGTAGCCAGACTGCTCAACAGTAACATTAATGACAATAATGGCTCTTTTACTATGCATATAAGTGGACAATATCTATAAGATGCTTCAGAAGAATATAGAAATGCCATTAAAAAGTCAAGAGAAGAATAAAAATAAAACACATGGATTCAAGTCACTGTTTATTATATGTAGCATCAAATATTCATTACATATACCATGCAAAAGGACTGAATGTATAGTGTAGAAAAGTACAATATATGTTTTACCATTAAATGTCCAGCTTTTAAAATAAATACAATGAATGTTTATAAAAAGTGACAAAATTGATTACTAGTTATTATCATTGAAATCACATCCAAGCATTTGAATTATTAAATGAATATTATAAATGTGTATATAGTGAAAATTCAGGTAAAAGAAATGGCCATGTGTAACTTGAAGCAAGTTCTAGATTCGCAATTAAAATACTGAGGAAACCATTGGATAAACTTTCTGGGAATTACTAGTAATGTGTTGACTGGACATACAGATATGAGAAAAGATCAGTAATTGATGTTATTTCAAGTTTTGGAAGGAAATAAGTGTCCAAAAATTGACTGAAGGTAAAGGGGAGTACTTATGATTGAGCCTTATAGGGTTCACAATAAAGCTAGAACCTGAAGAAAAAATTGTAAAGAAAATACAAAAGAGCTAAGAAATAAATGAGAAAACTAAGAAAATGGGATGCCCTGGAATCAAAGAAAGGAAGTATTCAAAGATGTTAGTTATATTGTTGTTCCACCTATAGGGTTGCAGACCCCTTTAGCTCTTTGGGTACTTTCTCTAGCTCCTCCATTGGGGGCCCTGTGTTCCATCCAATAGCTGACTGTGAGCATCCACTTCTGTGTTTGCCAGGCACTGGCAGAGCCTCACAAGAGATAGCTATATCAGAGTCCTTTCAGCAAAATCTTGCTGGCGTATGCAATAGTGTCTGCATTTGGTGTCTGATTATGGAATGGATCTCCAGGTGGGGCAGTCTCAGGATGGTCCATCTTTTAGTCTCAGTTCCAAACTTTGTCTCTGTAACTCTTTCCATGGGTAATTTTTCCCAATTCTGAGAAGGGGCAAAGTATCCACACTTTGGTCCTCCTTCTTGTTGAGTTTCATGTGTTTTGCAAATTGTATCTTGGGTATTCTAAGTTTCTGGGCTAAAAAACACTTATCAGTGAGTGCATATTAGTATCCCCAGAGTTCTTTTCTCTAGCTGCATTTGTAGCAGAAGATGGCGTAGTCGGCCATCATTGAGAAGAGAAGCCTCTTGGTCTTGTAAACTATATATGCCCCAGTACAGGGGAATGCCAGGGCCAAGAAGTGGGAGTGAGTGGGTAGGGGAGCTGTGTGGGGGTGGGGGTGGGTATAGGGGACTTTCGGGATAGCATTTGAAATGTAAATGAAGAAAATACCTAATAAAAAGTTGGAAAAAGTTTAAAAATATATTAGTCATAATATACTAGTGGAAGATGCTGAGAGTCTAGTAACATTGGGACTTAAATATGAGCATTTCATTTATCTTTAGTCACCTTTATAAGATACTTTGTTGTTGCTGCTGTTGTTATTATTGTTGTTGTTGTTTGAAAGGGAGAGCCAAAAATTTAGCTGAGTAGTATTTAATTTAATCAACTACAAACATCTCTTTCAAGATGTTTTGCTACATAGGTTGGAAAGAGACGGACACAGTAGACATGAAAGTTATGGCCAATATGAAGAAGTTTTTAATATATAAACATTTCAAAGCATTATTAAAAAAACAATGGGAAACAATATAATGGTGAAGATAAAGTTTTAAATACTAATAATGCCCCAAAACATTCTCAGTACAAAACATGTATATACAATATTTATTTCATATATAATTCTCTAAATTATTATTTAGAGAATGAACTCAACATTTATGAAAAAAAGAGCCAAGATACTGAACTATCCATTATGACAATGATTTCTGCGTTAGGACCTAGTAATCATATCAGAGATAAAAATTGTTATAGGAATATGGAGTGGATCTCAGAATAAATACAAATGAATCTAAAAAGAAAAGAAATTTAAACTTTGTTTTTTTTTCCATAATACCAAATCAAGACTATATATACCCCATAACATTTCCCCTATCACATATGCCCTGAGGAAAGGTGAGAGACATGCATGAAACTGGAAACATGGCAGATAAACATTTTAAAAGTATGATGACAATATTAAAATGACTCAATATGCATATTGGACCTATTTCCTCTCCCTTGAAATTAGAGCATGGATATCAGTACCAGAAGTCCTAGAATTGTAAGAATGGAGATGCACATGCATGAATGACCTAAAGAGCAAGGCGCTGCCCATTAAGCCTTGAATCCTTGGTAATGATTTTATCACAGCTTATGCATCTGCAACCTGTAAGGACCAGGCCATGAGCAGTCAGAGGTAGTGTCACGGTTATCATCATAATAAGGAGGCAGCCAAACCAATTACTCTAAATGATGGATGAGGATGTGGTTAGAAACACCATGTCCAAATTGATATGATGAAAATTGTTACTGATTCTCTAATGAAAGAAAGAGGAAATTGTGAGTTCTCAAATATTCACATTACTGTCTACTAAAGGTTTAAAATTATGCTTTCAACTTAGTATTTCATATGCCATTTCCTAATATGATATTGGGATTTTAGCGTGGGTGTTTTTAATCTAATGAACAGGAGCTGTGAACAAATTTAAGACTAATGAGGTAAGCAATATTTTCTTCCAAAACTAATTTCCTTTCATCATTGCCTTTAATGAGGAGTTGAAAAATAAATCTAACAATGCCACCAAACTCTTGTACTGGAGACAAACATGTCTTCAAGGGCTTAACTAGAAAATATAATTTTGTACTCTGAAACTTTCGTATGAAAGCTAAAATATTCAGTTCACTCCGTCCAGGCTAGAAAAGTTATGATGTTTATATAACAAAAAAATGAATATGATACAGCGAAATACATAAATAAGAGTGTGGGTTTTTTTAACTGCTATTGATACAATCCATATCTCTGACATATGTGATAATATTTGAGAGTCAAGTCAATATAATTAAATTTCCTATGCATATGTTATATCTTAAATATTCCACTACAGTGACATGTAAAACATAACTGTGACACTTAACCATGGCAAATTATATACTGTGGATGATTCTCATATTTCAAATTGTAGTAAATCCCTTTTCTCTGTAATTGATGGAAAGTTCCCATATACACATGTTTAATTAAAGATCTGAGAGAAAAAAAAGTAGCTCAAAAAACAACCTTAATGACTATTAAGATAAACATTTATATTCACATTACCAAGAAGCCACCTATAAGTTAGCATTGGGGACTTCCTTTCCTACTGCTTTTGGTTGGGGGTTGTATTATTTTATCCTTTTAATAGAATGTTAACTTATACTATGGCTCTAAGAACACAGAATATACGTGTTTTTGAACATAGATCAATTGTAGGCTGAACTCACATCTAATTTTACTTTCCACTTTAGAATTTGTCTTTCCAATTGTGGCTTGGATTTCAAGAAGTATTGGGCTTTTAAAAAAATAATGAGATGTATCTGTGTTTAAACTTTGATTTCACAACCCAGGCCAATATTTTATTCTTAATTTGTATTAGTTTAGATCATTTTACCATACATATAAATAAATGTAACTATGATTAATAATTCATGAAACAACAAATTTCTTACTGCTATTTCACATGATAAAATTTTAGAGATTCCCTGTGGTTTCGTTATGTAAAAGGATAATGACTCCCATGAGATTTGGGCTGTTATTAATCTGTCTTATGAAAGGGGAGAATTATGCTTGTGTTTGACATATAGTCATGTGATGATGAGGATTTCACAATTTTAGACATTTAGTTACAGGTTAGATTTTTAAGAAATGATTGAGTCATCACATGGTGTTTTATTTGCATGGCTAATCAAGGTTGTAATTCTAATTTTAAGCTGTAACAACCCCTTGAAAACCACTGAGGTCCAGAAGGTTATATTTGGTGCCAATATTTCATTTTTAAACGTTTTATTTATGTTTTGAGAATTTTATTATTTTATACCCAAATCACATAAATAGATGGAGCTTGTGGCTTGACTGGTTGGTCAACAATGCTTAAGGATGTTCCTTTTACTACCTCAGCAGAACAGGAATTATAGACATGGTATGCTGTGCATGGCATTTACATGTGTACTGAGAATTTGAACCCTTGTCATCAACAATTGAGCAGCAGACATTTTTTCTGACTCTGCTATCTTTTCAACCCTGCAATATACAATTTTGAAAACATATTCTTGACATTTAATTATTTTCACTTAAATGCTAAAATGACTCAATTTTCAAATGGTAACAAAGTTATTTCATGTATATGAAAGATTAAATAACCACATTCATCTTCATACTTCTTCTATGTGAATTTGGTGTGCAGCTCAAGATGTTTCTATATTAACAGCATGGAACTAATATAAATTTTGTAGAATACAATCCAGTTATATATAAATGCATTGTTTGTTTATTAAAACAGGAACGATTCTTTAGTCCAACTAATATACAATGCTGAAAAAGTCAAAGTGTATTTTTCATAAGGTAGCCGAAGTAGCTTTCATATAGTTTTTAAATAATAAGAAAATTGACAAAGATCAAAAGGTAGGAGCAAAACCTAAATACTTGAATTTGTTAGTTCTTATCCAACACCTCTGTGTATAATGCATTCTTTAATTTATTTCCAAGGCAAAATTTAATATTTACTCTAAGCTTTGCTAAAAAAATGAACTGGATTTAGAGTTTTATATGCACTAGACTTTAATGTATGGAACCACACAAACAACATTTTATCATTAAATGCCCCAGTACAGGGGACGCCAGGGCCAAGAAGTGGGAGTGGGTGGGTAGGTGAGCAGGGCGGGGGGAGGGTAGAGGGAACTTTTGGGATAGCATTTAAATGTAAATTAAGAAAATATCTAACAAAAAAGACACAAAACAAAACAAAACAAAAACAAAACAAAAAAATTAATTGTACAACTAATTCAATCTGAAACCATGGTGTCACTAAATTCATATATAAGTTCAAATATATATACAGCTCACAGTTTATTACTACTGTGCTTCATCCTTACTTGTTTTATTAAAACGAGCTTTCAGTAAGCTGCCTTCAAACTCATGTCATCCAGTTAGGTTCAGATCAATGATCCTTGCCATTCACTTACCCTGTGCTGTGAAACAAGTAAATACCACCAAGTCCAACCTGAGAGGTCTTCAAAGTGGATTATTAAATATTATGTTAGATTTATTGTTTATAATCAGGAAACAAACTCAAAACATTAGAATCTATAAGTTATCTAGTCTGTTGTTACTAAGGGCAAATAGTTAGAAAGGGACTCTCAGAGAACAATAATATAGCTTACAACAAAATAAAGGGAATTTTAAGGAAATGTTTTCAAATGATTCTCTCTGTGTCTCTCTCTCTCTGTGTCTTTCTGTCTCTCTCTCTCTCTCTTGTGTGTGTGTGTGTGCATGCTTGTGAGTGAGTGAGTGAGCAAGAGAGAAAGAGAAGAGAGAGAGAGAGAGAGAGAGAGAGAGAGAGAGAGAGAGAGATGTGGGAAGGGAGGAGAGGAAGAGGGAGACAGAGAGACAGAGTCTATACTTTAAAGCTATATGGACCCATTCATTTTTTATTTAGAGAACTGGGGTTTGATGAAGGGAAAAGCAATACCTTGAGATCTTATTACTGACTTTCTGAGCACCTACCATATTCACAATATGTAACAATTGCATTCCAACCATAGAATTAGTTTATCAGTTAAGTGCTTTCTTTAAATTAGAGGTCATGGATAATTTGTTTTGGAGTCTAAGATCTACTTAAGTTTTTGGTGTTCTAAGCCTTTATATGTTCTTTTATAGGCCAGTATAGCTTTTAAAATGTTAGTGTGGTCTTCTGTGAAAGGCAGGATGGTTGTTCCTAGAGAAACAAAATCAAAGACTAAAATCCATGGCCTCCATCTTCATACAGTTTAATGTCTAGTGAGAGATGAGTAGTTGAGAAATAAAAAATAATTACTAATAGAAGATGTAAGTAACATTGTACAAAACATACTTGTTAATAGGTAGTACAAAATGGTGTATATATTGTATTCTGTATAGGATTTCAGGGAGAAATGGCCTGTTATCATGTGCAGAAGTCGTAAAAATATTTATTCAAAAACATAATTTGTGATATAAATGGATTAAAAATTATCTTAAAACCCTGAAGCATTAATTTAAGATCTTAAAAACAAATTATGTTTTAAGCATTTGTGTTGAAGATTAGTTGGAGAAATGGAGATGTTTATGACAGAGTCAAACTGACTATAGTTGAAAATTGTATAGTGTTTAGAGGCTAAAATGGGTAAAGACTAAAGGCTCTTTAGGCTCTATTGGCTGGTTTAAAGGAGATGACATTGAGATCAGGCAACTTTATTTAGTATCAGTGTTCAAAATAACATGTTGTAGATTATTTGTTGCAGTTGAATCTTCTTGGATGAATTTTCTTCTCTTTGTTTTAGAGCTTTCACATGTGCTGTCAAGCTGCTAGTGTATGTTCCCTCCAGTTTCTTTTTGGAGGCACTCAGCTATGAGTTTTCCTTTTAGCCCTGCTTTCATTGTGCCCCATAACTTTGGGTATATTGTACCGTTATTTTCATTAATTATAAAAAAAAGTCTTAAATTTCTTTATTTCTTCCTTGACCAAGTTATCATTAAGTAGAATGTTGTTCAACTTCTATGTGTAAGTGGGCTTTCTGTTGTTTTTCTTGTTATTGCAGACTAGCCTTAGTCCATGGTGATCTGATAGGATTCATGGGTTATTTCAGTCTTCTTGTATCTGTTGAGGCCTGTTTTGTGATTTATTATATGCTCAATTATAGAGAAGGTACCATGAGGTGCTGAGAAAAAGGTGTATTTTTTTTGTTTTAGGATGAAATGTTCTATAGATATCTGTTAAATCCATTTGGTTCATAATGTCTGTTAGTTTCACTGCCTCTCTGGTTTCTGTTTCCATGATCTATCTTGATGAGAGTGGGGTCTCGAAGTCTCCCACTATTTTTCTGTGAGGTGCAATGTGTGCTTTCAGCTTCAGTAAAGTTTCTTTTATCAATGTTGGTGCCCTTGCAGTTGGAGCATAGATGTTCAGAATTCAAAGTTCATCTTGGTTCCTTTGATGAGTATAAAGTGTCCTTCCTTATCATTTTTGAATAACTTTTGGTTTTAAATCGATTTTATTCTATATTAAAATGGCTACTCCAGCTTGTTTCTTGAGACCATTTGCTTAGAAAAAATTTTCCAGAGTTTACTCTGAGGTAGTGTCTGTCTTTGTCACTGAGGAGGGTTTCCTGTATGCAGCAAAATGCTGGTTCCTGTTTATGTATCCAGTCTGTTAGTCTATGTCTTTTTATTGGGAAATTGAGTCCATTAATGTTAAAACATATTAAGGAAGAGTGATTGTTGCTTCCTGTTATTTTTGTTGTTAGAGGTGGTATTAAGTGTGTGTGGCTATCTTCTTTTGGGTTTGTTGAAAGAAGATTAATTCCTTGCTTAGAAAAAGCATATAATTTTCCTCCTTGTATTGGAGTTTTCCATCTATTATCCTTTGAAGGGCTGGATTTGTGGAGCGATATTGTGTAAATTTAGATTTTCATGGAATGTCTTGGTTTCTTCAGCTATACTAATTGAGAAGTTTTCTAGGTATTATAGCCTTGGCTGGCATTTGTGCTCGCTTAGAGTCTTTATGACATCTGCCCAGGATCTTCTGGCTTTTAGAGTCTGGTGAGAAATCTGGTATAATTCTGATAGGTCTGCCTTTATATATTTCTTGACCTTTGTCCCTTACTGTTTTTAATATTCTTTCATTATTTTTTATATTTGGTGTTTTGATTATTATGTGATAGCAGGAATTTCTTTTCTGGTCCAGTCTATTTGGAATTCTATAGGCTTCTCATTTGTTCATTGACACCTCTTTAGGTTAGGGAAGTTTTCTATAATTTTGTTGAAGATATTCACTGGCCTCTTAAGTTGGGAATCTTCACTCTTTTCTATACCTATTATCCTTATGTTGGGTCTTCTCAGGGTGTCCTGAATTTCCAGGATGTTTTGGGTTAAGATCTTTTTGCATTTTGCATTTTCTTTGACTGTTGTATTAATGTTTTCTATGGGATCTTCTGCCCCTGAGATTCTCTCTTTTATCTCTTGTATTCTGTTGATGATGCTTGCATCCATGTCTCCTGATCTCTTTCCTAAGTTTTCTCTCTCCAGAGTTGTCTCCCTTTGTTATTTCTTTATTGTTTCGATTTTCATTTTTATATCATGGATGGTTTTGTTCTATTCGTTCACCTTTTTAGTTGTGTTTTCCTGTAATTATTTAAGGGATTTTTATGTTTCCTCTTGAAGGGCTTTTACCTATTTACCTGTTTTCTCCTCTATTTCTTTAAGGGAGTTATTTATGAACTTCTTAAAGTACTCTATCATCATCATGAGATGTGATTTTAAATCCGAATCTTGCTTTTCCAGTGTGTTGGGATATCCATGATGTGCTATGGAGGGAGAACTGGGTTATGATGCCAAGTAACCCTGGTTCTGCTGCTTATGTTTTTTGTGCTTTTTTCTCACTATCTAGTTACCTCTGGTGTTAGTTGGTCTTGCTTTCTCTGACTGGAACTTTTCCCTTCTGTGGGCCTGTGAGCCTGTGATCTTAGGTATATCAGTACTCCTAGGGAAACTAACTCTCTCCTAAGCAGGATTTGGGTGTAGAGGGCTTTGGGACAGCCTTAGCTCTCGGGGGCAGACTGAGACTGGAAGGATTCCATTCCCAGCTGTTCCATTGTCCCTGTGCCCTGTGTGCCCCTGGCCAATCTCTCTTTGGGTAGTTATTGGGGCAAAAGTCTGTAACCTAATTTTTAAAAGGCTGGACAGTCATTGCATAAGCTGTTGTTAGAAGTTTTAACATTAATTATTGTAACTGTATTACTTAGTAAGAAAATTGGGAAATGTTATCAAATTTTGTGGATACCATCTAGTAAATAAAATTGATTACTATTATGAGTATAAGAAAAATTACTTTTTGGAATAAATAAACTATTTTCAATTGACCATTTTCCACCATCTTAAATGGTAAAAGAGGCGAACACATATTATTGTGCAACTATATAATTTATACAAAAGACTATCATGATACCATATATATATATATATATATATATATATATATATATATATATGATTAATTATTGTTAGGGGGGGTTAGGTCTATAGCTCATTATAAGAGAGCTTGCCTAGGGTACAAGATGCCCTGAGTTCTATCTTTATCAACATGTAGGCTGAGCTTGGTGGTACATTCCTTGTAATTCTAACCTTCAGGATATGGAAGAAAGAAGATCAGAAATTCTAGTTGATGTTTGGCTTCATAGTGAGTCTGAGGCCAGCCTGGGTTATGTGAAACCCTTTCTCATAAATGTTCATTATCATAGTCATGACATATATTTTATTTCACTTATATTTTATAGGAATTTTATTTTTTTAAATGAAAGTTTTATTTTCTTAGTCCTCAGGGAGAAGGCCTGTTTCAGGGACGTTTTTAAAGGATGGGACATAAAGCAAGGCAGGAGCTGCAATGTTAGCTAAATGTATTATTTATTTATTTATTTATTTATTTATTTATTTATTTATTTATTTTCACTTATTCACTTTACATCTGCTCACTGCTACCCTCCAGTTCAGCCCTCCCACAATCCTTACCCTATCCTCCCTCCCCTTCTCCTCTGAGTGAGTAGAGGTATCCCTGGGTATCCCCCTACCTTGACACATCAAGTCTCTGCAGGGCTAGGTGCATCCCCTCCCACTAAGTCCAGACAAGGTAGCCCAAACTTCAGTTGTTCAGGACCCATGTTAGGACCAAACTGCGTATCTGCTACATATGTGTGGGGGGCCCAGGTTCAGCCTGTGTATGTTCTTTGGTTGGTGGTTTAGTCTTTGAGAACCCCAGAGTTCCAGGTTAGTTGACCTTTTTCATCTTCCTGTTGAATTTCTATCTCTTTCAGGGCTGTAATCCTTATTTCTACCCTTCCATAAAAGTCCCCAATTTCCATCCACTATTTGACTGTGAGTGTCTGCATCTGTCTGAGTCAACTGCTGCATGGGGCCTCTCTGAGGACAGCCATGCTAGGTCCCTGTCTGCTAGCATAACTGAGTATCATTAATAGTGTCAGGGGTTGGTGCTTGCCCATGAGTTGTGTCTCAAATTGGGTGGGTTATTGGTTAGCCATTCCCTCATTCTCTGCTCCATCTCCTGTCCCCTGTCTCTGCATTTCTTGTCTCCTGAATGAATTTTGGGTCAAAAGTTTGCAATTGTCTTGTTTTGAAAATTCCAAGAAATTTTATAAATGAACTTTGGTATATAACAGTGCCTCTCATACCTAAAAGTGCTAGAACTGTTACTGTATGAAACTATTGCCTTTAGAAGGCTTGTAAGATCTTTATGGCAAAACATTTTGTCCTGTGTTACTTAGTAAGAAAATTGAAAATGTTATCAAATTTTGTGGACACCGTCTAGTAATTAAAATTGATTACTATTATGAATTCAAGAAAATTACAAATACTATTCACAGATGTGTATACCACTTTTCACTTGACTGAAGATATTAGATTGAATATTTGTGAGTCAAAGCATGTGAAGAAACAATAGTAGTGTTTTTTTTTCTTTATGTCATGTTTCTTTTCATGAAAGTAAGTAAATAATTATTTGAGACCTGAAATTATTGTCTGTACATTCTCCAAATTATGGAAGGCTTTCAGCAGCAGTAAGGTATCAATAATAGAATGTTATTAATATACTTTCTATGAAAGAGTAGGGTATTAGAAACACATAGATTATCAGAAAAAGAAGTATTTCATAAGAATTTTTAAGTAATGCAGTTAATTACATACCTCAATGTTCATGCATGAATAAAATGTTTTATGGCCTTTAATTTACCAACAATTTTTCTTGAAACATACTGTCACCAAAACAATGATAGAGAACACTTTGCAATGTGAGTTGTTCATAAATTCTCCCTAAATCTGTGCTACTGAACGTGCTTCAAAATGTCAGGATTGTTAGGGCCCATGTAGCCAATCCATGTATTTTAAATGAAAGGAAAATGAAATTCATTGTGAAGAACCAAGAACAGAGATAATTCAAAGCTTTGTAAGAAATATATTTAGACATTTACATGAAAAAAATACCAAATGGGACTTGAATAATGTAGAGGGGGTGAAAAAACACAAAGGCCATAATCACTGATCATCACTCATGGTCAAATATGATTAGGAATGTGACAATCTCTAAGGGAATCAGATATAGCTATTTGGGTGAAGAAGATATGTCCTATAGGTCACCCATAGCAATCCTAGTACAAGATGAGGAGGAGTAGATAACATATGGTTCTAAGCTGGCAATAACTAAACGTGCTACATTATGAGTGTATAAATCCGGTTATCCACATAAATGAATAATTAAATCCTTTGGTAACATTTGAATCTAGTACAATAGTTTTGGGTGATTTTTTTCAAGCATGCTCATGATATTACTATTGATGTATATTAGCTATTAGTTCTAAATTTTCAGTTTATTTTTCTTTCCTCATATTTAAAAACTCATAGAAATGGATGTTATGCTACTGAATACAATATTGATCATTGAACTTTATAGGACTTTGTATGAATTTCTAAAAGAAACACTTTTTTGGCTATGGAAATACACATATCTGTATTCATTGTACTACAAAATGTCACTGAAATGTGACAATTTCAAATTTGAGAATTGATTAATACAATTTTCCCATTTTTTTTACTTTAATTCATATATATTTATATATAATACACACACACACATCTCTCTCATCACTCATCTCTCTCTTTCTCTCTCTTTCTTTTTTACACCCTGACCACAATTCCTCTACCTTCTTTTCCCCTCAGTCCCTCCCTCCCACCCACTCCCACTCCCAATCCACTCTTCTTCCCTTTCTATTCAGAAAAGGGCAGGACTTCCATGGATATCAACCAAACGTGGCATGCCACTCTTATTGATGTTGGACAAGGCAACTCAGTAGAAGGAAAGTGTTCCTAAAGCAAACAGAGACACACAGTCCCTCCCACTTTTAGAAGTTCCACAAGAAGATCAAGCTACACAAGTGTAACATATATGGAGAGGTCCTAGGTCAGACCCATACAGGCTGCCTGATTGTTGGTTCAGTCTCTGTGGGCCCCTATTTCTGTGGACTGGCCTCAGTTGCCCCCCCCCCTCAATCCATGGGAGAAATCAGGGTTCTGCTGCAGGTAGGCAGGAGTCAGAGAAAAGGGTGACAAACAGACACACAAGGGAGTGTGATATCTGAATGTAATTTCTCAAAAGCAAGCACCAGACTTATAATACAGAAGAAAAACAAGAAAGCTAGGCGAATAAATCCACCAAGGTACATTGATGCATAATGATTCTTTACACAAAACAAAGAAAATGCATACATAAAAAGCTAAGGGCCCCAGGCAGTGTTTACAATTGAGATAGGAACAACCCTTAATTAAGATCTGCTAAACACAGGAGCCAGGTGAATGGTCTGATGCAATGCAAGTCTATTGTTAAACCCACCACCAGGGGTCCTTTAGTAAATACCTGATTATGCTATTCCTCTGGGCCTAGTGAAAAACATGCACCAGGGGAATTCCTTTCTACTAACCCTTTCATGAATAATACTTCAGATCCTTCTAAAACTACAACCCACCTTCTACCTAGGCCATTGTAAATTCCTGTGTATGGGAGTGACTCAGCTAGTGTTCTAAGTAATTACTATGTAGACTAGCCCTGAGCTTTCTAGCTCTATTCAAGTAAATTGTGATGCCTGATTACTTTCACTGTCTCTACTAGAGGTAATTTTGAATGTTACTGAATAGGTAACATTCTTACTGAATTCCAAGCTCAGGATTGGCTCAAGGACTGGCTAGGATATTGGAACACTAGTGGAGGCTAATCTAACTTAGCTATATGTCAAAATCAATCCTTAAAGGCACTTACAATAAAAGAATACTGAAAGAGAGCACATGGATCCATATACCCAACAAACCCAGGGACAGGTTTGGAGCATATGTGCTATGGGAATGTCAAAGTTTCAGGAGGCTAAGTTTCTGAGAAACTCTTTGCCTCTGGACTGCTTCTAGGCTTTTAGGCCTGTCATGCAGACTTCACTGGAGTGAGTGTGGCACCCTATGAGCCCATGTTGGTTGATTCTGTGGGTTTTCTTGTGGTGTTCTTGACCTCTCTGGCTCCTATAATCCTTCCTTCCCATCTTCAGTAGTATTGCCGAGAACTGCCTAGCGTTTGGCTGTGGGGCTCTGCATCTGTTTCCACTGGTTGCTGTGTGAAGCTTCTCTGCTGACAATTATACTTGGCACCAATCTATGGATATAACAGAATATCATTAGAAATCATTTTCTGTCCTAGGTCTTTGGGCTACCTAGCCTCTATGTTCTGGCATTCCAGTCAGAGTTTGAGATGGGCTACTTCTCATGACATGGATCTCAAGTTGGACCAGTAATTAATTTGCTACTCCAGTAATATCTGTGCTGCCTTTACCCCATTTCATCTTGCAGACAGAAAAACTTGTGGGATGAAGTTTCTGTGTCTCAGTTGGTATCGAAATCCCTCCACTATAAGCCTTGTCTGATTACAAGAAATGGCCCCATCAAGCACATTGTCCCCATTGCTTAACTAGCGTTACCCCCATATATTCCTGGAAGTGTCTGGTGCACTAGTTTTCTAACTCATTCTAGAGATGCATCCTCCTCCATTTAAGTTGTCTTTCTCCTGTTCTATAACCACCCACCCCTAACCAGACACCACTTCTTCCAATTCACCTGTAATGTCCATTTGATTTCCCCAGTGAACCATTTCTTTTTCTGAGACAAATTTTCAACTGAATGCAGATAGGCCCCAAACAAAAATTCATGGCCTTCTTATGTACTACCAGTATCTTCCCATGTGAAGGAATTATAGGTGAGTGCTATGTCCAGTTTTACCTTTGTTTCAGATTTTGAAATATATCAAATATGCTTTAAAATATATTAAAAATAAATAGAATTGGGGCTTGAGGGACGGCTCAGCAGTTAAGAGCACTGACTGCTCTTCCAGAGGTCTTGAGTTCAATTCCCAGCAACCACATGGTGACTCACAACCATCTGTAATGGGATCCGATGTATTCTTCTGGAGGGTGTCTGAAGACAGCTACATTGCATCATATAAATAAAAATAAATAAATCTTTAAAAAAATAAAATAAATAGGATTATGCTTATAGGCTAATGAACCATGAACTCTATATTCTCTGCATAGACAGGACTTGATAATAATTCCACCTTTTATATTCGCTGAACATTTAAGAGTTTTCTTTCAAAGTAATGCCCTTCTCATTGACAATGAGGAAAAAAGAACTCAAGTAAAAGGTTGTTAGTGAATATAAAATATGTCTGCAGTATCTTTGCTTCAGCATTTGTTGTTCCATATGGAACCATAAATATTTTTTTTTCTCTTTATTAGATATTTTCTTCATTTACATTTCCCATGTTATCCAGAAATTTTCCCTTACCCTCCCGCGTCCCCGCCCTGCCCCCCTACCC
>LR753306.1:289904-300946 GCA_902729485.2 Mus minutoides
AGCCTCTGGTTGGACTGAGGTCCTCTGTGCCAGCCGCTGCTGCAGCTGGCCACTGGCCCCTCTGCGATTTCAAGGCCCCTGGTGCGCTCCACTCACCTTTAACCCCGAAGTGTGCCTAATGTCCTGGGGTTTGGAGGTGCGCTGGCTGGCGGCCCTATCCCCTGCGTTCAGAGAGGGGTGATGGCGGTCTGGCGGCGGGCAATATTTTTAACAAATAGTAAGTAAAGGAATTTCAACATTAATATGTCCACATATGCCATGAAAAAAAAATTAAGGTATATTTCCTACATTCTTAATGGAAACAATCATATCTCAAACTTGGAAGTCTCCTTGAGCAGGAAAACACAATCTAAATAAAGTTTAATGGAAAATGCAGCTCAACTACTATGGCTTTAAAATCATCCATCTGCTTATGTGGTCAACTGAAAGATATTATTTTTAAATTAATGTGTTTTTGTCTTATGAGGATAATGAAACACAATGATCTAAAACTTCAATGAGT
Source organism: Mus minutoides (assembly GCA_902729485.2). Classification (NCBI taxonomy): domain Eukaryota; kingdom Metazoa; phylum Chordata; class Mammalia; order Rodentia; family Muridae; genus Mus; species Mus minutoides. Next base: position 290,407 of record LR753306.1, read on the forward strand.
TGTTATGTTAGTGAATATCTGCACTCAACTTACTAGATACTGAAATTTCATAGGCAAATCCTGTAATCAGTGCCTATCCAATACAATTCTTCTTGAACATTCTCTATCAAGGAGGTTAGCAAAGCTTCAAATTCTATCAATACTAAAAGATTACTAAATCTTAATTGCCATAGTAAGTGCCCAACCTGGGAGTTTTCATTAAAATCTTCCATGTACACTCTGAAGTAGTGCTTCTAGTTCTGCAAATAGGGACACAAAGAGAAAAAGTTCATTTTTTAAAATCACTGATATTATAATAAAATAATAATAATATGTGTATATACTGATATGTAATTGCAAAACTACAGGTAAATATTTACAAAAATTAAAAATTACTTTTCCTTTCTGCTTATGAATTGATAAGAGGCAACAAATGATAATTTGTTCATTGAATGAATTGTTTCTTCCAAGTTTTATGTGTACTAATTACTTCCTGGGTTTGAATTGACTTTGTTTTTTAAACTCACTCTCAATAAAATAGTCTCTTTCTTCACTCCTAGATAAAAGTAAATAACATCTAACAATAAATCTATAGAACTTTTATTTCAGTTACTGAATGATTATTTGTTTACTGCTATTTTACTGTTCACTTTTATAATTCTGTGTTACAAATTAGTCCCTTTTATATTTATTGTACAATTAACATATATTTTCTACGTGTTTGCTAATGTGTGTCTTTTTAATTTTGTACAATTTCTTGAAACATTAACAATTCCTTCTCAAAGTTAATTATCATTTTATTTATATATTCAAACCTAACATACAAACAGTTAAAAAAAAGTCAATTGTGTATAGGAAAATATGAATCACTTTTTAGGTTTATTTTTGTTATTTTTAAATTATTTAGTATGTGTCTTTGTGGTTCCTTAAGAACCAGGCATTTTTCCCTAATTGAGGAAATGGCTGAACATCTCTGGTAGAGATGCAAAATAAAAAACCCACTTTACAGCTTCTATAGGCAGACAGATTACTGAACTCCCATTATGGCTAAAAGCAAGTCTAGATTGCAGCCCTAGGCCATTTTACACATAAGGAAGAATGGCACAACAATATAACTGGAAAGGTCAATTAACTGATAGGGTACTTATCCTGCTCATCATCTAGCCTAAATATATATTTTAAAATGACCATTTGTACCTTACTTACATTCAGTCTAATTCTGCCTCATTTTTTCAACTTATGATGTAGGTCATTATAGTTTTACTTCGCCAATCATGAAATAGCTCCTCTGCAATATTTTACACATAGCAGAGCATCTGTTTTTTTCTGGAAAAGGAACTTAAATATCCTTAACATGATGTTTTCTTGATTATTTGAATATGTGTGCCTTTCTGAAACTGCAGTTCAATTCCCAGCCTTAATTTGAAACTTCCTTGTGTTCTGTAACTTATATGTTTTTCTCTAGGCTTTATAAAATCTATCGGTGTTTGAAAACACATTTTTCAGATTTTCCTTATTTATGAAATTATAACGTATCATCTAAGAAAAAGTACATTTATGGGCCAGAAAAATATTTTACTTCATATTCTGCTTGGTTGTTATTAAAAGAGAGTAATATGTTGTATATGTTCAATAAATGTAAGTTAACAAAAGCTCTTTTTCAAAGTTCCAACTGTCACTATAGTTATTTAATAATTGTCTTTTGGGAAAAGGAAAATATTAGACCAGAAGCACTTCATGTCTTTCCCATCTCCCTTCCTCCGTCCACGTATCTGCAAAGCACTTTTCAACTTATATATTTATAAACATTTGTTTTTTGAGTGTATTTGAACTGATGATGGCTTTAAGATACCCAGTGCACATGTTAGTCTCTACAAGGAAGCAGTATAGTAATGATTCTACATACTAAAGGAAGCAATGGTAATAATACTATAAAATAACAATAATAATTAAAAATAATAATAAATAAAAGCTACAGGAGCTCTGGGCTCATAAACACTACATTTTGGTTAGAGAAAATAAAAATCACACAAATTCACACTATGATAAGTAACAACAAACAGTACCCAAAGGAAAAGAATATTAAGGAGATGGTGATAAAGGGAGTATTTTGCAACATTAAGTAGAGTGTCAACAATACCTTTAACATGCAAGGTAATGTTGATCAAAGAAGAAGTCTACTACCATAAGTTAAATGCATAATCATCCCAAAACCTACTTTGTAAAGGTCTTTGTTAATGCTACCTCATCAACTTGACATTATTTTTCTACTAAGATTATTAAACTTTAGTAGGTATTTGAGGAAGAAAAGAAAATGTGCCTAACTCTCATTCATTTAATTTTCCCCGTATAATTCTAGAAGATTGACTCTCTACCAGTATTCATGTTTGGCCACATAATTCTTGTTTATTTTAAATTTTCATATAAAGAAATGGCTTCCATTCTGACATTTCTATCACATTGAATTTCATTCATTCCCCCTCTTATAACACTTTATTTGGGATGATGTATGTGTGGATATGAAAGTGTTATCCACTATGCTTTATGAGTCACTTCTGTGTATCCTTGCGCTCTATGACTAGATGAAAATAGAAGGCTCCTGTACTCTCCACTCTCTTGTCTCCAAGTAATTATTGACAAATATCTTCTAATTGTTGACAAATATCTTCTAGGATGCAAAATGACCCTGGTTAAGGACCACTGAACTATGCATGCTCAAACATTCACAATGGAAGATGAAACAAAGACAGTCTCATGTAGTCATATTCTAGAAAATTTATTTGTAGATAGTATGTAAGACAAATTGTAGATCTGAAGATGGCCAAATGTCTTAATATGTTCTCCTCTACTACTTTTGGAAATATTCAATGGTTATTTCTCTTTTTTAAAAAGAATTCACATTTCATTTATTTAGAATCATGCACTGGTCAAAAATTTATAAACAGGATTTCATTAGCCTGGAAAACAATTATAGTAGGCAACCAGTACTATCTCCTAGCATTACAGTTGAGGTGAGAGAGACACACACAGATTTCTCAGTCTTTTACATGATAAAGGTGAGGTTCAACTCTGTACAGTTTGCAAGACTAGATCACTTTAGTTCCCCAATCTTTGTTTCTGCAGTATGTACTTTTCCCCCATATCAGCACGTAACATATGTTAATAATTAGAATTATATTTTTAAAAATTTTAACAGACACATAATTACTATACATATTCAGAATATATATTAGGATATTTTAAAATTTGTACAATTGTAACAATCAATGTAGTATTTTAAGGGCTTCGAATGGTCCTGTTCTAATTTATTTAATCAATGAAGAAGGAAATCGGCTCACCTTCTGAAATTTGAATTTTGGATAAAATACTAAATATGGATTTAGTAAAAGGGTCTTCCACAGAACATTTTTGGACATATTTATTTTTAAATTATATTATATGAAAATCTTTTTTCATAAGAAACTTTGCAGTGCATGTCACAACCCTGATAAGGAAAAGGAGAAGGAGGAAGATAAAGAAAGCTGTATTTTCACTATTTGGCCCAATGTTTTACAATAACAATATGCACAAGGAATATTTTTTAGGTTTCCACACCTAATCTACTGTGAAGCATAATTCTAAGGACAGAAAATGTGAACTCTTTTTTGTTAGAAGAGACATGGGTTTTTCTCATGCTTGCCTCACAATACCAATCTCTCCTCTCCCTCACCCCTCTTCATGACAGTTAGTGCCTGGTTCATACTCAATTTTCACTTGTAACATACACTCTTTTCATTCCAAAATAATATGTTAGCTCTTTAATGGCAAGTACTGATGATCATAATTCTTTTTTCTGATACTTAACATTAGGCATAATATTTGTTCTTGACACATTACTTTATCTGCAAGAGGGTTTATTTTTAACTCCTGGTTTGGAAGGCCAATTTTCTAATCTAAGGATCTAAAATGTACCTGGTTTATACAGTTATTACATCTCTGTTTCATGGACTGCTGGCCCTTCGTTCATTTGCCTCTGGCTTCCTGTTTTCACTTGTCTGAAATATTTTATTTGCTATACATAAAGAAATGTAACAATTTTGAGATCAATTTCTTTCTTCCACATTCAATAATGGCAACACTTGAGTCATTGTTCAGCAGAGATTATGAACACCTCTTTATATTCATGCAGGTCACATCATTACACAGCAGTTGGTCATTTTGTTGTTATTGTTCTCCAGTTTGGAAAAGGGAAGCAGGTGTCTTGCTTGTGCTGATTGTAACACTAATGATATCGACAAAGGAGAGTCCCGAGGGCCAGCTGTATTTAGGGAAAAGCTCTCAAATCAAATAATGGAGTATAATTTATTTGTTAAGGAATAAAACTGATGACCTGGTAGGTATCTGCATTTTTCCAGTGCTCAGTGAGTCAGCTGTGCTCAATTTCTATTCCTGTGTCACAATTCTCAAATCCCAGAGGAAAGGCTACGTGAAAGACAGAGAGAATAAACATTGCCGTCATATAAAACAGCTGTAGCAGCCTTGACTTTAATTTTCAATGGGATGTTTTCATTCGAAGCATTTACCATATATTCCTTTTTATTCTACAAATAACTTTCTTGTCAACTTTTACATCTATTCATCTGGACTCTAGAGAAGAAATTAAAATAAAGAGCTTGTTCTCTAAGGTGATTCCCAAGTGCTATTTCAAAGTATTGCAGGTTTAACAAACAGGCTCAATAAAAGCAGTCTTCACTTTGCTTCAATAAATGGAAAGTTTACCCATGTCCTTGACTAGAAACTGTTGTCCTGTTTATATGCTTTCAGTTTTTATCACTTTGTTATGTGTGCTGATAAAGGTTTTTTTTTTTCTTTTTAATCTATACATTTTTGAAGGCAGTCCTTTTAAATGAAAATACTCAATCCCAATCTTTTCTAGGACTTACAGAGAGATAATCTTAAGTGCCATTCTGTTTCCAGCCCTTATCTATTTTTAATTTCATTGCCAATTAGGATTACTTAAGATCACCTAGTAAATTTCTATACAAGAGTGTATTTATTCAAATTCTGCACAAAATGTAGATGCCATTCAGACATTAAATATTATTATTTACTGAAACCAATACCCAATGCATTCCTTAATCATTCTTTTAACATATGATTGAATTTTTAAAAAAATCACAAAGAATAGTTTGACAGTTTTCACTCATATATACTAAAACATAATATACTTCTACTAGATTTGGGCTATTACAGACCTTAACATGCATTGTGACCTTGATCTGAAAAGCATGTTTGGTTAGCCCAGAAACTTAATCATAAGAACCCATAAGTAGAATCCTTCTTCTTTACTGCCCTTTTTCTAGGACCAGAAAATTTATTGCTCATGGGACAGGTAGGATATGAACAATGGTCCAAATAGAGTCCAGGGTTATCTCATCTGTGTGAAAACTGCTGCTGAAAATCGATGTGACCTCTGCTACACTGTCATCCCAGTTCCCACCCTCTGTGTCCTATTTGTCTTTTGGTAGAAGCTTAGATCTGTGTGCTGTCTCTATGTGTCTCTCTTGGGCCAGATTATCAAAATGAATCATTGCCTGCATACCTCTTATATTTCTATTTATTTTCCTGGAGTTGACTAGGTCTGATGAAATATGATTCTTTTTGCATTTGATCTTCACTGCAGCAAGCAGCACCTAATTCAGCTGTGTCTATCTCTTTAAAGAAGAGTAATACTATTTTGAAACTTCAATCTACTGTACAGTAACATTACAAACTATAGACCACACAACCTGTCTTCATAATCAATAGCAATTTTCCTTTCAGCCAATTTAATGGTATTTCTTTCATCTTCAAATAGAATTCTAGTGATTTTAACATACTTATAATTTTGTTTTATGCATGCTGAATATATCATTTTTCTTTTCAGAAAGAATGCCTCTCGGATACTCACTTTTGAGGTTATCTGTTCGTATTGAGTGATATATGACAAGAAATCCAGTAATTGTAAATTCTATCACTGACAAAAACATTTATTCAGGGAATTTTATTGTCTCAATTAGCAAGAAGTCAGTTTTGTTTGTAGCAATTGATTCTGATAAATGAATGCGGCATAAATAAATTTGTACTTTGATTTGTAATCATTAATGTAAAGGTGTAGCACTTCTCTAATTGCCGTACATATTGTACAATACTTGTGAAGTTTTTCCTTTCATTGTGCCCACATGGGGAAGATGAATATATAGTTAACAAAGAAAGAAAAGCATTTCTTACCTAGTTGTGAATTTTATTTAAAATCATTAGTGATATTTGCTGAGACAGATTTCAAGGTTTAGGCATCTTATTTTTCTTAGACATTATTTAAAATGAAAAATTGTTTATGAATGAAACTTACAACATTCATAGTTTGCTGATTACTACCTGAATAATTGTTTACAAGTTTCATACCTACCATCAGAGGATGGAAGAGACTAGGAGGAGAGAGAGGGGGAAAGGGAAGGAAGTAAGGCAAGTAGAGGGGAGGGAGAGATTGAGATTCAATAGCAGTTTATGTTTGTTGGGCATGTTTGTGCATGCCTACAGTCACACAAGTCTTCAACACGCATGAGACCAAAGTGGGAAGCCCATCCTGAGTTACATAGCCAAACCCTGTATCAAAAAATCTTTAAAGAGATTTAGGTTAATTTTAATGACTCATGTTGAAATAATTAAACGCTATGGGAACACAACTAAAAGTTTCTGTAGAAAATTTGCAGTGGGAGAGATGGCTCAGCAGTTAAGAGCACTGACTGTTCTTAACTTCCAGAGGTCCTAAGCTCAATTCCCTGCAACCACATGGTGGCTCACAACCATCTGTAATGAGATCTGATGTTGTCTTCTTATGTGTCTGAAGACAGCTACAGTGTGCTCATATACATAAAATAATAAATAAATAATTTAAAAAGAAAAGGAAAATATACAACATGTAACTGTGATCAAAAGGATTCTTTTAGTGTTTTTTAAACATACTCTTTGAGGAAATATTATTCATAACTTTCTGTCAAAATAGTATTAATAGCAGCTTTGGTTATTGAAAGCTTTAAGACTTCCTTTTATATTAGAATTACAATAATTTAAAAATTATTATTTTTTATTTTCATGTTATATTTTCATAAACTTGAAGAACATTTTTGAACTTTAATATGTCATTACAGTTGATTTTTATATACCTAGAAAATAGATTCTTCTCCCATATCCTGACCACAATTGCCCCTACTCCACTCATTCCAGCTCTTTGCTGCCTCTACCCTCCCCCGGGTCCTCTCCTCCTCAGCTTCCTCTTCAGAAAAGAGCAGGACTCCAAGAGATGACAGTTAAATATATGTATTTTAAGTTTTTGTTATTACATTACTGAAATTCAGAAACTATGATGAATAGATTAACTGAACTGTTATGAGTGCTGGAATATTAGTAGTTGAGTTTGCTTGTATCGCAAGATTATCTCCCTAGGAAATTTTACTTGATATCATATAAAGTGTTCCCATTCCCAGATGCAGAATAAACTATTACATAGTTTATGCAAGTCTCATAACAGATTGTATATATATATATATATATATATATACACTAAATAAGCTTCAAAAATGAAATTAACACTGAAAATTTCTAAATTCTGAGCATGTAGATAAGATCTAAATTCAAATTAGTATATTCACTCCAAGAAGTCTTACCAAGCAATGATGGATAAAATGTATTTTGAGATTTTAGTTTGATGACTATTTGCAAACATTTATGAAGAATATGTGGATAAATTTAGGTGTTCTGAAATACATTTGTTGTTATGGTTAAAAACTATGTAAAGTTATTTAAAATTAATAGTATACTTAATATATTAATTTATTTTATGTAAATTATACATCAATGGAGTTATTAAAAATAATGACAATGAATAGGTAAGAAGATTCATATACAGACAAACATATCTGTAAGATCAGATGCCAACATATACATATATTGGTGGCAATCTGATTCTCTAGTTTATAAATATGACATCATTTGAGTAAAGACTTAGTTTTAAGAAGAAAAATGTTATATATGTCTGATACAAATGACTTGGTAAAACATTTGAGTTGTTAATTTGTAAACCTTCTGACATTAATTTTATCTTTACAGAAGAAGTACCAGCTCAAATCCCAATCATGAAGTCACCCTTGGACAAGATTCAGTTGGCTCCTGGACAGGCACTGCCCCCTGGATTCCCTGGACCATTCATTTTTGCAGATAGTCTATCTTCTGTGGAGACTCTGTTGACCAACATTCAGGTCAACAATATTTCTATAAACAAAATAAATGTAATACAAAACATTAGCACCTACATGAATTATTTCCTATTTGAGAATTTAAAACAGATAAGATGAACTGGGTGCCATTTGCTGTACTTTGACAGGGTTTACTGAAAGTGGCTTTGGATAATGCTCGTATCCAGGAGAAGCAGATTCAGCAGGAAAAGAAGGAGCTGCGAATAGAGCTCTTCAGAGAAAGAGAAATTAGAGAAAACCTGGAGCGACAACTTGCAGTCGAGCTTCAAAGCAGAAGTAAGTTGAACAAGTTCAATTAAATTGTGAAGATTGTGTAGCAACTCATTTTCTTGCTAATAGAAACACTTCCAGGGATAACTGCTAAAAGTGAATAACCGAAAGCAAATACTAGTGACTAAGTCACATAGTAGTAAGAAATTATTCCCTAAATGATAATGAATGAAATTTGTATTTTAAGCCATTTACATATTTGAAAACATACATCGTTATTGTCCTTTTATATTCCAACAAAATGTATATGGGTATACATATTGTCACTTGGTCTTACATAAAAAATATTTACTTTTCCCAAAGCAGAGAGCTGTATTCTGGAATTATAAATAAAACTTATTTTCTCTCCTTGAGGGATTTACATTGTATAAGCCTAACACATCAAGAAAATTTCAAAGCAAAGTGAGTAATCAAATGTGATTTGCATGAATTTGATTAGTTGGTTTAGCTTATTAAAGTTGTACAGTGTTAAAAGCATATCCTCTGAAGTTGATGCCTGAGTCTGAGCCCTAAAAACAAAAACTTCATTCACAGATGAGTGAATACAGTTTTATTTTTGAGTGGCTTTGAATATATCAAATTGTATGGTGAAAAATTATAGCAAAAGATGGGGGTAGAAGTGACATTATGAGGAAAAGTTTTAACTGTGTAAATGATGAACTTGGATTTTACCTTTTAAAAAAATGGAAAATATCAGAAACTATGCAAGGGAAAAATGTGGTTTCATTGTTTTTTTGCATAGTTCATGTTAATGAGGTGGTAATTTTTTCAACTTCTTTTTTAAGAATATAATTACAATATTTCCCTAAAGCCTCCCATATAACCATCCTGACTTTCCTTCTAATACATGGGCTCTTTCTTAATTGTTATCATATGCATATTAGTATAGGTGTATACATATATATTCCTAAATATAGCCTTCCATGCCATATCTTGTTACTTGTTGGTATACTTTTTTAAAGGCACTGATTAACAAATTTATGTTCTCTTCCATAGGGAAGACTATCTCTCCACTTTCAGCTTTCTTTAGTTTCAAACTTATATAAAGCCTTGGAGGCTTTCCCCCATCCACTTCAGCATATCCACTCATGTTGTCCTCATTCAGATCATGTTTAGGCAGTCATGTTGCTGTGACAAGGATGCTGATTCTTATATTACTACTAGACACAGTCTTACAGCAAGCCCCTGGTCCTCTGATTAAGGTTAAAATGAGACTGGGAGCAAGAAAAAGGTTCCAAATGGATTGCTTGCTCTCATTACAAACAGTATTAATGCACATTAAGTTATCATATAGAACTTTATGGAGACAAAAGATGAGAAGTTAGAGAAACACTGAATTGTTCAAAGTTGAATTATTTTTAACAGTGTAAGTTCAAGTGTACACAGTATAGTATATAAACTGGATTAATTCTCTTGAACACCTCACAAAACTTTCCAATTCGCTTTTATAAAATTCCCACATCTTTACATTCTCCACAAAACACTAAAGAGGAGCAAAATACATAATGCTGACTTCAGTTTCTTTCTATTACCTCATTCCCCTTCTTATGGAGGAATCACAAACCCTAAAGTAAGTAGTCAGGTTGAAGTATGAAGTCAGTGGTACAAATCAGAGAGAAAATCCAGAAACTGCACACTTCACCAAAAAACAAAAGATGCCGCTGTTCAGTAAAAATCACTAACATAATAATTTTAAGTATTAAACCATAACATAAAATTTGTCTTGGAAAATGTTTCTATAGTTTTGGAATCATTTTTGAAATTAAATGTATTTGTATTAGAGAGCACAGATTTTAGAAATATGAAAGAAAAAAAATGAGTTATTCAACTACAGTCAAAAAGAGCTGAGACCAAAGGGAGCTAATCATACATGAACTGATATGTTTATGACTTCTCTGCTACATTACTCATCAGACTAAGCAGTAGTAATGTATTAAACATACATTTGCAAACTACTTCTCCATGTTTTAGATACAATGCAAAAGCGTCTGAAAAAGGAGAAAAAGGCTAAGAGAAAA
>LR753306.1:301046-311677 GCA_902729485.2 Mus minutoides
GAGAGAGAGAGAGAGAGAGAGAGAGAGAGAGAGAGAGAGAGAGAGAGAGAGGAGTTTTATCAAGGAATATAATTATTTTTGGTCAAGTATTTTAAGTCATTAATCAAACAAAAATAGTCATTTCTCTGAATAATTCTCAGAGAGAATCGGTTTAAAAAGTTATTCTAAATAAATTCTTTTTATAAATTAATAAATTTATTCCTCTGTATATCATCCTGGTCTCCTCACATACCTGATCCTGCCCCCTATTCCCCTCTACCTCCTCTATTCCTCCCAAGTCCCTCCCACCCTCTACCTCTCATGAATATTTTGTTCCACCATCTAAGACTGAAGGATCCATATTTTGCTCTTCTTCTTGAGCTTCATATAGTCTGTGAATTGTATCATGGGTATTCCGATCTTTTGGGCTAATATCCTCTTATCAGTGAGAGCATACCACGTGTGTTCTTTTGTGGCTGGGTTACCTCACTCAGGATGATATCCTCCAGATCCATTCATTTGATAAGAATTTCATAAATTCATTATTTTTAATAGCTGTGTAGTACTCCACTTTGTAAATGTACCACATTTCCTGTATCCATTCCTCTGCTGAGGGACATCTGGGTTTTCCAGCTTCTGGCTATTATAAATAAGGCTGCTATGAATATAGTGGAGCATGTGTTCTTGTTGTATGTTGGAGAATCTTTTGGGCATATGCCCAGAAGTGGTATAGATAAGTCCTCATGTAGTACTATGTCCAATTTTCTGAGGAACTGCCAGATTGATTTCCAGAGTGGTTGTGCCAGCTTGAAATCCCACCAGCAATGGAGGAGTGTTCCTCTATCTCCACATCCTTGCCAGCATCTGCTGTCACCTGAGTTTTTGATCTTAGCCATTCTAACTGGTATGAGGTGGAATCTCAGGATAGTTTTGATTTGTATTTACCTGATGACTAAGGATGTTGAATATTTCTTTAGGTGCTTCTCAGCAGTTACATATTCCTCAGTTGAGAATTCTTTGTCTAGCTCTGAACCCCATTTTTAAATAGGGGTATTTGATTCTCTGTAGTCTACCTTCTTGAATTTTTTTTATATTGAATATTAGCACTCTATTGGATGTAAGACTTCAAAAGTTTTCTAGTTTTATTTTAAGCTTGTAATCACCTAAGATTTTTTCAGTTGATTCAGACAGTGTGAATTTTCTTTCAAGTAAGCCCTCCGAATACAAATTCTTTCCATCATAATCCATAATCACTAGCTTGTGTAAATTATCTCAGCACAAGCATAATACACTTGTTCCTCCACTCATATAAAACTATAAATTACCATGTGCATAGTGGTTTTACTTGCACATAGCATAAACCGGTATCACTCACTATCATATCTTATGAGGGGAAATATATCATAATGACGTATAACTTTAGTTTTCATAATTGTTTCTGTCATATTTTGTCCTTTTGTCATCAGAACAAATAAGAAATAATTTCGAGCACGAGAGATGTTTGCAGACCAGAAAAATAAAATTTTTGCTCAGAATCTTGTGTTATGCGTAATACCAAAATATTGGCAAATTTTCTGTAGATGGAATCAGGAAACACAGATCTGTACCTTAATTCTGAATGTCAATTCTTTCAGATTCTGGAATTCCAGATATTGAAATAGAAAACAGTGGAACTCCCCACGACAGTGCTGCTATGCAAGGTACTACAAACAACACTCCTTCTATAAGTGTAATGTGCGATGCATTGAGGCAGGCAGAGCAGGAAAAAGCTCCTACATTGCCAAATTCCATCCCCTTAAAAATGACAGCTTTTCATACTCTGACCTAAGAAGCAATCTACAGTGAACTTTACTAGAGAAAAACATATATGGTATATGCAAAGTGAATTAAAATAGGATTAAGGATTAACTGTTTAGACAGTTCATTTACCACAGTTAAATTCATAAAGTGCCACTATTAGTGAGCCTAGTAACTACGCTTCCTGTTATATGCATGAATTATAGCCTCAAGTGTTTATTTGCTCACTTCTCAAACAGTAATACACAAATACAGGAACAATCATTAAAAAGCCCAAGTTTTGGCTGTACCTCTAATTTGAATGAAATATGAGATTAGTGTTGGAACTGAAAGGAAAATCTAAACAGAATACCAGTAGATTTTACAAGTACAATTACAATTTATTTCCATATCCTCATACAAATCATTATAGTTTCTTATTTATATGATGCCTTTAGTTGATAGAAAGAATATTTTTCTCAACTCCAAGATAAATGAGTGTTCAGTTGTCATAAATTTCTTTTATTTTTATATAACAAATTTTATATATTTATATATATATACATATATACACACACAATTCAAGTGTGATCAATGTTATCACATGAATAAAATTAGATATTTATCTGATATTAACTTAATAACTTTTGCATATTAATTTATGTCTAGAGAAGCATAATTTTGTTTTGCCCTGAACATATTCTTACTAAGTTCTTTAAAATTTACCTAATCAAATGCAATATTAATTATCGAGGTAGCTTATTTTTATACAAGAAAATTTCCAATTTCCAAAATAAAAATAAAGTTGTTTGCTTAGTATATATTGTCAATATTTTAAATACATGATAAAATATAGTAATTTAATAATTTTTATTGAATATAGAATTTTATTCATTTATTTATTCACTCAATATCCAGATCAAAGCCCTCTCTGTCTCCCCTCCTCCCAGTCCCACCCTTACAACTCCCTCCCCCCATTACCTCTTCCTCTTCAGAGAAAGCAGAATCTCCACTTGGGTATCACCCAGCCCTGGGATATCTAGTCGCAGCTGGACTAAGCATATCCTCTCCCTCTGAAGCCCCACGAGACAGTCCAGAGTCAGAAACAGTCCCCCAACCCCCAGTCCCAACTGTGAAAATGGGACCCATATGAAATCCAAGCTGCACATCTGAAATAAAAGTGGGGAAGGTGGCTAGGTCTAGCCCCTGAATGCTCCCTGGTTGGTGGTTCAGTGTCTCTGTGAGACCCCATGGGCTTAGTTAGTTGACTCTTGTGGGGTTCTTTACCCTTCCGGCTTGGTAAATTCCACCCACTACTCTTCCATAATCTCTGCAAACATAGCAGAATATTAATAATGTGAAGGGTTGGCTCTCTCACATGGGATGGGTCTCAAGTTGGGCTAGACATTGGTTGGCTGTTATCTCAATGTCTGCTCCATCTTTATCACTGCACATCTTGATTGCAGGACAAATTTGGGGTTGAAGGTTTTGCGGGTGGGTTGAGGTCCTTCTCCCACTATGGGAAGGCCCACCTGACTACAGGAGATGTCATGTCAATCTCTATATCTCCCACTAGTAGGAGTCCCAGTTAGAGTCACCATCATAGACTTCCAGGAGCATCCACCATACCAAGTTTCCAGTTAGTCCCCCCACCAATTTCTGTTCTCACCTCCAGCCCTCTCCTGCCCTCATCTCCCCACATCTGATCCTCATATCTGTTCCCCTCCTTACCCCATCTGCTACTCAGTTCCTCCCCCTGCATCCATCTCCAATGACTATTTTGTTTCCCCATCTGAGTGGGAGTCTCTGATCTTCCCTTGGACCATCCTTATTACTTAGTTTATTTGGGTCTGTGGATTGTAGCAGGGTTTTCCTGTGCTTTATAGCTAATGTCCACTTAGAACTGAGTATATACTATGTGTGTCTTTCTGGGACTGGATTATCTCACTCAGGATGATATTTTCTAATTCCATCCATTTTGTCTATAAAGTTCATGATGTCTTTGTTTTTAATAGCTAAATAGTATTCTATAGTGTAAATGAAACACATTTTCTTTATCCACTCTTCAGTGAGAGACATCTAGGTTGTTTCCAGTTTCTTGCTTGAATATAAACTTTTAAGCTATTGCATCCCATGACATTCAAAATAAATGTAGATAACAGTGGAAAGTAGACATTTTCCCCTCTTTTTGTTCAACATTTAAGCATAGTATGCAATACAATTCCTGCCGTTACTTTTTGGAAAACTAAAGTGAATGTCTTATGTTAAAACAATAGTAGAATCACAAACCAAAAAGAAAATTTTAGAGCATATGTTGTGGCATACATCTTTAATTCTAGCATGCAGGAGATATAGTCAGGTGGGTATCTGTGATTTCCACATCAGCCTACTTTATATTTGGGGTTCCAAGGCATCCAGAACTACATAGTAGGATGCTAACTTCAAAAACAAAAGGGTTTTGTCAACAAAAAATAATTTGTATTGTCAGAGGAATAGATATCTGAAAATATGACCAGAATTAATTATAATTATGGTTCAGAAAATAAGATGAGTCTAATAATTACATAAGAGCTCAACCTATCTTTTAAATATTCATAATTTAAAGATGTATTTCATCTCCATTTATATTCTTCAAAAAACTCATAATGCCTGAAAACATGAAATACAAGCTTAGCTATTATTTTTCTCTTCTTGCTAACACTTGTTTTTATATACTCTATTTTCAATTTTATTTACCTTGAGCTGTTTAAATATTTTTCACCTCCCTACCTTGCTCACTTTTGTAGATTGAAAGATTCCTTCCTTTCTTTGTTTGTGAGAATCAATTCATGCGTGCCAATACAAGGCCATTGCCAAAACTCATCTGCATCACAGGATACAGTTCAGGCTTCATTGATGTCCTTTCTCTTCCTATTGTCGATAGCTCTGCTGGATAGAAATCTATCATTAACCTAGTGCTCTTTCTTTGAAATTCAATTAGTTCCACTGTGACATCATCTTAAGAAGATATAAATGGTACTTGGTAAAATGTTGTACCACCACTCTTAGAGAAGCAAAACAATCATAACCACTTTTATCATATGTCCACATAAATTTGAATACAGATAAACTACTCTGGATTGTGGTATCTTTTAGGAGGCTCATTGATTTGTTTCCTTTCTAATGTGCTTTGAATATTGTTTGACAAAAAAAGATAATACACATAGACACCCTTAATTTAAATAATTTTGCATTTCAGAAGCTTATGATTATGTCTCCACCTAAAGGTTTTCATGTGGTCAACAGTGTGCTCACTATGGTGATTATGTCCACAACCTCAGGAGCAGAATTTTTCAAAGGAACACATTGTGGTCTAATTCAAATTCCTCTAACTCAGCTGGGGACCTGCAAGACAGCACATCAACCATCTTATCAGCCAATCTCTGCTTCACATAAAATAAACATACCAGGTGTCATTAAGTGTACCTTCAGATCAATGATTTTTGCAAATGACCTTTAAGTGGCATTTGTGTGGTACATTTTTGCTGATAAAAGCAAATTAAATTAGCACAACTACAAGTGAGCTGATAAAAACTAAAACCGAACAGCAGTACCATTAGCTAACAAAGTAATATTTTCTCTTTACTGCATTCTGCCATTTAGTTATTATCCTATTGGAAATCTAATTATAATCCTTTTACTCCCCAGTCAAACTTCACAGTTTTTGCAAGCTTAGCACTGACAAGTGATTTCATTACATTTGATTGCCCATGCCCAGATTGACTTAACTTCACTTGGAGACCTAAAAGCCCTCTCAGTTTCTCAGATTCCCTGTTTGCACATTACTGCAACAGCTCCTTTAATTAATTAGCATGAACAGCAGTAACATGAACTGCTGAACAGAAAATAACATCGTTTTATGATCGCAGGGAGAGTTCTCCTTTTGCATGTTTATACCTTAGTTAACTTTTGTATGACTATATTTTGTTGTTAAGAGTGTTGTAGAGTTGATAGTACAAATTTCTTAAATTTAAAAAAGTGAAATCATTATCATCTTAATAATAAGAAGAAAAACAAACATGGGATATGAAGCTCCTACATTTTAGATAAAAATCAGCAGTGTATATGAACTATCTAGTCATAAAATAAAACAATAAAAATGAATTCGTAAACTACAAAGGCATTGTGACCAACTGTGTCTGTGCATGACACTCTGTTGGTCTGCATATAAGGAAAAGAAAACAACAAAATAATGCTAAGAACTGGGTTTTTTTTTTGTTTGTTTGTTTGTTACAAGTGAAAAACATTTATGAATAATTTTACATTTACTGCTTCTCAATATTTTTGGTTAATATACAGCTAATGAATACCAATTTTTTTCCTGGTAGTTTTCTTTAAAAGCAAAGCAATTTCCAATAATTTCCCTTCATTTGTGACCAAAACTATCAGTAGAGATTAAATTTAGTATATTTACCAAAGTTTAAAAATGTGTAAAAATAAGCTTACTAAATTATTTGCTTTTTATAAATAGTTTTAGTTCAAAAACATGAAACCTAAAGGCTTCCTTGGAATGAAGAATGATCACTGTAAGATATAAAATTTATGATATTTTTGAAATAGTATACCCAAAATATATCAATAAAAAAAATGAAAACAAAATGTCATTAGACAAAAAATGAAAGATACAATTTTAACCTTTACATATTAAAAATACTTTATTCACAATATATTTAATACATGTATATTATACAATACCTAATATAAATTCAATATGAACTGTATATAAATATGTATTTTTTCTAAATGTACATTTTATATATTTTTATCAATCCCCAAATCAACCGAAACAGTATTTATGTTTCTGAAATTTTAATATATTTTCTTTTTGCTCTTCAAATACTAACTCAAAGCAAACATACTCTAAATGGTTAACAATCAATGTGATAATAGCTAGAACAATTACCCACATTATAGAACTGTGGTTGAACAGTTTAGTGCAATGGTAAGAAAATTCCTACTATGCTTGCAAAATATGATAAGAAAAGATATATTCCATATGAGTTCTCATTATGGATATATGATTTTTTTAAATCCGTAGAATTTCTCTACTAAAGGTCTTTATTTTAAAGCCTGGGACAGTGTGTTCTCAAGCTGTCTTTAGAGATTCCACTGACTGCTTCTTGCCCTAACCCTTTCAATAGTTAATTCCCTTCCTGCGCTGCTTCTACTGTGTTGGAAGGTATGCACAGTCTCTCTAATGCTCTTCTTGAACAGTGAAAACATATCATTTTATAAAGATGCTTAACACCTCAGGGAATAAAGAGATTATTGAAATGTGAGTCAGCTTATGGACTTCCTCTCCAATGTTTTCTTTGATACTAGAGTGCTGCACTACTATCTCAGTCAGTGTTCCAATCCTATGAACAGACACCATCACCAAGGCAACTCTTATAAAAACTCATATAACAACTCTTATAAAAACTCATAATGGCCAATGGCCCGGAGTATATGGCAACAGGTAGGCAGGTGCTGGATAAGTAGCTGAGAGCTGCATCCTGATTGTCAAGCAGGGAGAGGGGGAAGGGGGAGAGAGGGAGGGGAAGGAGGGAAAGAGAGAGGAAGAGAGAAACACAGAGACAGAGAGAGTTAGGGAGTAGGATGGGCTTTTTAAAACTTCAAATCCAGCTTTAGTGACACACTTACTCCAAAAAGGCCACACCTACTCCTCATTCTTTTTCAAACCACTACAACTGCATATTACTGAACTAGTACTTCATCTGCCATCACAGATAGAGAAAAGGTTACACTAGAAGCCCTATAAAGTAATTCCCAGTGTCTTTCTATAAATTGGCAAATATGGGTGGGATTTTCTTTTTCTCTAATTTTCATTAGAAGTCTTGAGTATTTTTTGTTTTCATTATTACCTCAGGAGAACTACCTCTTAGTTTTTTTTCAAATCTCTGGATTTTTTATCTTGGTCAGTCATGCCCTCCAGATTATATTCTGCCTTTCTCCTGTAAAAAAAAAAACCTATTACACTATGATTCAGATCATGTTTCTATATCCTTTCTTAGGAAGATGTGAAACTGCTTGATTATTTATGGCTTAGTTGTCATAAGTAGCTTGCACCATATCATTTCTGTGTTAACAAAAATCATTTGTCCTGACCCCAAAACGTCAGTGATTATCATGATACTGTTAAATTTCTTGTACTGATCTGAGGCTCCCATACTTACAATTCCAGCTACATTTCACTTATGTAACAGATGAAATTATAGTGGTAGAAAGATAATGAGAATTGAAAACTGAGACCCATTCTTCTCCCAGCCTTTGCAGTCTACACAAGTAGTTTCTTCTTTCACTACCAGTGAGGGAGACTGGATTAGCATTTCTCTAGTGGCTACTATGTTAAGACCCATTTTTATAAATACAATATACTTTTTAAAGATTTTAAAAAATAATTTGTAATTGTGGGTATATGTCTATTTCTGTGTGGGTATGTATACATGAGTGTGGGTGACCATAAAGAATAGAAACGTTTAGGTCTCCTGGAGCTTTACAGTTGTGAACCATTAGAATTTGGTTCTGGGAACTGGTCTTCAGTTCTTCGAAAAAACAGGAAATGTTCTTAACCACCTATTGTCTCTAGGCCCTATTTTTTAAAACTAGTATCCACTCTACCATACATACTAGAAAAGCAAGTAGTCTTTGTTAAAAAGTTTTTAATTTTCATTTTCATTCTTAAAACACTAAATATGTAATGTTTTCATAGAGAATTCTATTCATACTATCATTTTCTTACTAATTTCAAATATTAAAATTATTATATGATTGCCAATTATTATATGATTGCCACTTGAATATGCAATAGTTCTTTGCCAACATTTTTATTATTTTTAATAACTTTATACTTTAAATTTTGAATAGTGTAAAAAAGAAAGTCAATTCATAATATATGTGCAGTGATGTGGTGCTCTGTCAATTTCTGACAATTTGCCCTAACAATAATATCCTTATTTATTTGTTTTAAAAAGTGTAATTAGTTCAACTGAAAAGTATGGAGAATTTAGTTTGCTTGCTATAGACAATGGAAGCAAGCACTAGCCTTGTGACTAATTTCCCTCTTTCTATATCACCATTGATCAATGCTTATAATGATTAGTTAGCTCGATAAAGGATTTACTAGAACTCCAATATTAAACTATATAGCATATAGTTGGCTTTCTTTATTTTGTAGTTTACATTATCTAAAACTAACAGCAATTTAATAAGCACATGCAAGTTTTATTTTTAAATGCTAGTTAACTAGCTGCAGAAGGAGACAAATGTGATACCTTTTTCTATTTAAGGCTGTGAAGTGTGGCAAAAATAGTAATAGAATTGTGTGATAATCACACTAACAACAGTACTTAGTTATGCAATCATGGATTCTGATTTTTTTTTACTGTATGGATTTAATATAAAATTTGTGTCTGTTTGATGTAGTAAGCTTGTTCTTGTTTATAATAGTCATAAAATAATTTATTTTTGAAAGGAAGCTGACATTAAAGAAAAATAGTTTAGAATTTGATACACATTGTCCTTGTTCCACCAAGCTTATACTTTACATTTTAAATATTTGAAAATCGACATTGGCATTCAAACGTATATAATGCTGTGATATTTGTTAGCAATGTAAATGATTACCAAGGCAATATTTTCTCCAGTTTCTCACTTTCACAGAAAGCATAAATTTACAGGAAAACATTCCTTCTTTATATCTCTATTTTTGAAAAGATATTTAAATGTTTTGTTTTTTTCTTAAATTATTACAACATTTAAATTAGATGCAGATCTTAGCAGCTTTAAACAATTATTTAATGAGTGAAGGAAAACCTAAGTCAGAGCTAATAATCAACTCTTACCATCTCCTGCTAATCAAAGTTTAATTTTCCATTAGGAATGTTTTTAAAAATCTTTTTTACAAATTAATCTTTTTCCATTACTTCAGTTTTTCATTCTTTTCCATATTTTGAGTCAATTCATTTAAAATCATTTTAATTTTTTTCTTATCATTTTAGTAAACAAAAGTAGTAGCAAAACTAACCATACTTTTAAATATATTAAAACGTTTCCATATATCTTCTATATAAAGAGAGAATAAATTTAATTGTTATAAAATATTTCATAAATAAAACATATATAAAATGTTTTATAATTTACATATTGTGTAAAAAGTTAAATATATATTTATACCTTTCGATTATTAGGTTAACATCCTAGGAAAAATAAACATAAGATTTTAAACTTGCTCTCTACAGGAAAATTGCAAAAGAATATGATATTCTGCAAGTGACATGTGTGTTTCAAGTGGCTCCTGACCTAGTTCAGTAGCTCAAAAAAACCAGCTTTTACTTGTTCACCTTCTCTTTCCCTGCTGGAGAGCAGAACTCAAAGGCTTTAAAATTTTTTGATATGATTAAAAAATTACCAGTCTCCCCTAAGCACATAAGTTTTATTGCCATTTTAAAAGAGATGTGTTGCTGTGTTGCGTAGGAAGTAAAACAGAATTACTTAAAGAGTAGTGATAGCCAGGCTTTCTCAATTAATACCTTGCCAGCCCAATACTAATCATTAGAAGTATCCATCTTACTTTCTCATCAAGATGTCTGATCCAAACTCTGACACACATGACAAGGTAAATTTGTCATTTTTGCTATATACTATTAAATATACATGAAGTA
This sequence comes from Mus minutoides, assembly GCA_902729485.2. Classification (NCBI taxonomy): domain Eukaryota; kingdom Metazoa; phylum Chordata; class Mammalia; order Rodentia; family Muridae; genus Mus; species Mus minutoides. The sequence goes on from LR753306.1 coordinate 311,504, forward strand.
AGCATTTGGGTTTACATAGGTAGTTTTCAGTAGAGTTGAAATATTTGCCACATAGTTATCATTAAAAGCATTCTATCAACCCTTTACTTTTATTATGTAGTTATAGTACCCATAGTCCTGTACATTGCCTTTGGCAAGGACAGAAAGTTTTTCATTACCTTGTTTGTAAAATAA
>LR753306.1:311777-348281 GCA_902729485.2 Mus minutoides
AGAGAGAGAGAGAGAGAGAGATGTAACAACAATAATGAAAAAGAAACCATGAATTGGAAGAAGCCCAAGGAGGGGTAGCTTTGGGGAGAGTTTACAGGCAGAAAAAGGAGGGAAGAATGATGTAATTATTTTACAATCTCAGTAAATAAATTCGTATTTTGAAAAGTGAGCAAGAGATGCTTAAATTCTGTTCTTTTATCATTTCCAAAAAAGGAAAAAGAAAAAAAAAAGAAAAAGACAAAGAAATAGGTGACCTGTAACTTGTGCTAGGTTTGATTCGAACATAAATCTCATTTTTGCAAATAAGAATGTGAACTGGTTATTATTTTTTAAAAGTTTTTAATTAACATTCTAACAAGCACCATGCAATATCTGAAAAGATGATGTCATATGCTTTTTCTCCACAGACATAAAATAAATCAGATCCTATAGCATTTTATTATTGAATTGTCTTGCTGTAGTATGCTTTCTCTACTTTCAAATAAGTAGGGCCATATTTATACAAAGATATTACTTAATTACAACAAAGGCTACCTTTATTACTGTTGTTTGTTGAGAATAACAAATATCAAGTTTTTTCTACAGTTGAAATAACGTTCATGCAATTCATTTTACATTTAATTTGAATTTAACGGCCCCAAGACAAAATTATGTTGATTGTAACCCCACATGAGTTCATCTTTCTTTTATGTAAGTTAGGGAACCATGACCTATCTGTGGTAATTCTTATTTCAAATAATATAATCCTTACTTGAAATTCATAGATATATGAATAATACAGCAACTTAAAAACACACTGAACTTACTAGGTGAACTCATTTGTAAAAAAATGTTACAAAATAAGGTAGCCACTACAAAAGTCAGATCTGGTAACCTAGGTTTTCTGTGATGAAGCTTATTAGCGCTTAAATGACTCATTTTTGTTTATATAAGTGATCAAGGGTTATCACTTGAAAGAAAACATTAGAACAATGGAGGAAAAAATCATAACAGCATTTTGCTCAACATAAAAATTAAATTTCTGAAGACATTATAGATATCTATTTGGTAATGTTCTACACGAGCAGTTTTTAAATAAAATTTCTTCCAGGGAAGGAAATATAATCTAGAAGTAAAGTATCACCTCAAACTTTACCAGAGATTTTTGCCACAATAGAGAATATTAAGGACCTTTACTGATATTTTCAATAGGAATAGAAATCAAAAAAATTCATCAATGCTTTGTTTATTCAGCTAGCCATGCATATCACTTCAGAGGGTAAAGCGGTAGAGCACGCTCAAAGAACTCATAAGTATACTGTCATTGAGGACTATCATTTAGACCACTTTCATATTGTTAATATCATGCATAGAGAATCAAATTAAGTTTTAAAATTACTGCAAATCTGAAGTTTTTTCTCATTTTGTTAAATTTTATTCTTTAAGAATGAAAGCTTCCACTAAAAATTAAAGCTGATCAAAATGTAATTTATACAATTAATTATCCAAATGCTTACTATTTTTATGTCTATCTAGCATAGGAAATACTATATAAATTGAGTTTTTAAGTAAAATCTTGATTCTCTTTGTTGGAATGACATTTTGACAAGGTCTTATTGTTTTTCTGTGCAGCCTGAACACTGATGCCGGAACTCCAAGTGATCATAGACACGGATAGGGTGCTGTAGCAGTTACCTGCTTACTTAGTGTTGTGATTCTTTAGAATTCATGCTCACATTCTTTTAAAATATGGAACACTCAATTACTATTTGTTCATAATTGTTGACTAGAACCTTGAACACATAGGAAAAATGGATTAGAGAATGGTCTTTACAAGATTTTACGGGGCAATTATGATGACTGAACGTGATATTTTATAGTTTCTTTACCCATTTCTTCCAACAAGCTCCTAGTGCTTCATAAACATTATCACATTTATCCACACAGCAGGTTTGTAGTGGGTAAGTAGGTGGCACAATTTTGAAGATGGATAAAATGATATTTCTAGATTGTATGTAAGAAAATAAAATATAGAAAAATCTACTTTGAGCTGTGCCTATTATGGAATAACTTTCTAATTCTCTAATACGTTATTTAACAGTACCTTTATTAGCAGACAATTTATTGGTACAAATTTTGTTGTGGCCTGTGAGCTCACTTTGTAGAAGAAAGTGTGCCTGATTTGTTCTCTTAAAAAAAAATCATAGAGAGCTTTGATACTTAAATCATACCACACCAACATTTTCCTTTTAATTGGTAAGGTAGAGCAAGTTATCTACTCCCTTTCTACTAGCACATCCCTTATCTATAAAGAAGACAATGATAAAAACCGATCCCAGCCTCCTAAATTTGCCTTCTTTACTCTTTTCTTCCTTTTGATCACAAAATTTGCTTCTTCTTTATAATGATACCAACAGAAAAAAAAAAAGCATGAATAAAACCCACAGACCCAAGGAAAAAGAAAGAAAGATATTATAGTTCATTTGCATCAAAATAATGCAAACCCAGAAATAATTGATGAACAATGAAATAAAATTGGAAATATCAAATATCTGAATGAAATAACAATGATTTATAACAAACGGTACAACATGCATAATCACCTTTTCATTATATAGACAAAGAACATGTACTGAATAATACAGAAAATTTAATAGAAATTTCAAGTCAGGCCACTTAAACATACAGTAGTGTCTTTTTCACTATTTTAATTGAAAAGTAAGAATCCTGTTTTTTCTGGCATTTTCCTACTTGTTTGGCCTTCTTAATGGCACCTGACACTAGGTGGTCCTTTTTTATGAACTTTAGATGTATAATACAGAAGGCCGGTAGCATACTTACTGGATCTGAAACAGCCAATTTTGGCTCTTGATCGGTTCAACCTATCATCAGAGGGTGTCCTAATAGAGAAGACCATATGAGTTTCCTATGCTATCCCAAGTTAGGCATTTCTGCATTAAGGGAAGGATTGCACAAACCTATATTTTTACTTAAAATACTGTCATATCTGTAGATACATAATTCCCCATTTTCCCTTTGGGTAAATATTGAAGCAGTATGCTTACTGCCAGTTCTCCACAAGTATCAAAGTATGTCACTCCTTATGAGTTGCAAAGAGACTAACATTCCTGGAGCTTTTCATTGCCTTTCCTTATCTATAATCATGTTTACATACAGAATGCATATGAGATCATATCTGTTTGATGATCAAGTATAACCCCTCTTAAAACTATGAAGGAGTCAACTACTAACTAGCAGTTTCCTATTCCTAATGATGTGAGCATGGCAGATTTGGATTAAAATTCAGCTATAGCTCTCTTATGTTTATGGTTCCAGATGTTTTTGTTTTATCTAGGAGTTTACGTTGACAGCTACTACTAAATGATAAATCACTCATATTATAGCTGAAATGCATTTTGAAATTGAAACATGGCAAACTTTGAGATTGTTCCAAGGAACAGCATCGATTACTAGGTCATTGCTTGTTCCTTCCTTATAATCAGTCTGTATTAGAATACTGAGAGCACTAACAGAAGATGTCTCAATATTACAGAACATGCCATGCTGTTTAGTTACTACTATCCTTAAAATGTGGGGCATTTTTACTAATGGCATCTCAACTTATTGTATTTTGAGCAAAACAATTGATTTACATCATAATGTTGTCTTCTTGGTGGCCTAGTATGTCTCTTGATTTGCAAGTTGTTGTGCAAAAATTGTTCCTAATAAGCTTTGTAAGTGGGCACATTTAATGAAGGTTGTGGCCAGAAATGTTTGTCTCTTGTAACAAAGCTAAGAATTAAACAAAATAAAATGAAAGGTTTGTTTTTTTTTCCAAAAACTGCATTTTTCCAAAAGACAGTGATTGTGCTTTTCATTCATTGTTGTGTTTATATGACTTTTTAGGTGACATTGTTTTACTCTTGCTTTCAAATTTGTAATGTTCACATTTTGTCCTGCATGACTCAAGCTTTATTATTATTGTATAAATTTAAATCCTAGTAAAAATGAATGGCATTTGACGTTGAAGCGCTTTTTATTGATTTGGGGACTGTGTGTACAGAAAACAAGGTAGATGGTAGAACTGAGTACCTAGTTGGTCAATATCATCACAGAAATTTGAACTACGTAGAGGCTAGGACCTCATTACAGAGCTTAGACTGCATGTCCAAAAGATAAATCTAAACAGTTTTCTGGGGTTAAAGATTACCAAACTATTAAAAACAAAAAGATTTTTATATTCTGGTTTCTGAAACATTCAAGTTAGTTCCATGGCTTTCTTGTACAAATGTCTATTTACCTGCTAAGGAAGTCCTACTCCAGCTTTTCTGAGTAACACATGAGTTTTTCTTCTATTACTTTATATCTCCTTTATTTTTGGTTTTGAAATAATTGCCACAAAATTCCATTAATTTTTTTAAAATATGCAATATTCTCCAACAAATGTACTGTAGAGATTTCTTCCTTATAACTCAAAACCTTTTCCAGTATACGTTAATATTTTAAACAAGGAACATCAGTGAAGCATGATAATACATGCATCCTTATACATACAGAGGGCACATTTGTTTGACAAAGATGTAATTTTAAGTGTTTATTGAACACAAGTAATAGATTTGTGCTGATTTATGAACACATTCTTTTCTGCTTCCTGTTCTGTAACCAAAGGATAATTTTTGTTATTTAGCTAGTGAAACAAGCAGGTCATAAGCCATTATATTAGAAAAGAGAAATTTTAAGCCCAAAGAGGCAGAATATAGTTTCTTTTTCATTTTCAATAACAAAATTTAACTATATCAATCAGTTTATAACTAATTAGCAGATGATATGTAGTTTATATTACAAATGCTTAAATGAATATTGGTTTTACCACTTAAAATTCAAATGATATTGAAAACTAGTCTCCATATGGTATGCACGGTCTTAGGATTAATCTGAGCAATAAAAATTCTAAATATACAAAGTTGTCATTATTTTAGAGCCAAACCAGGCAATATCTTTCCTTCTGATTTGGTAAAGCACAGGAACTTCAAGTGTAATATTATGTACAAAAGTAAAAAAAAATATATAGATCTTTATAGACATTATAAAATAGTTTATGAAGAGAGTCTTTATCAGTTTCCAGGTCTTCAATGCTGTGCAAAGAAGAGGATCTGTAGCATGAAATTTACTTGAAGGAACTTTGAAATTTGACACATTAACCTACAGACATGTTAAATTAAAATTGACCAATATTAAACCATTCCTGTTACATTAAAACACTTTAAGTTCCTGAAGACTGACCTTTTAGTCCTTTCATACCTACGTTTCAGCTATGTTCCACAGAAAAAAACTAACATGTTTTCTTTTTTTTAAAGGAGGTAACTATTACTGTTTAGCAATGGCACAGCAGTTGTGTTCAGCCTGAAAGGTCCTCGCTGGCTTTACATTAAAGAAGATACTTGTGATTCCAGTATATCTCTGAAAATATCCATCATGGAGTTATTTCAGTTGTGTTTATCAGCAAAGCTCTGTGACTGAATCATATTTTCTGTGTTACATTAAGAAAAAAAGGAATATGTGTATATTTAAAAAGAAATGATGTGATAATCTTTGTCTTGGTATTAGATTCACCAATTTAAAAACATGAGCTAAACCCTGATGACTTAAGTATATTGACCATATTTGATGCTTTTTTATGCTCATTTCTGCTTGGCCTTTTGTCCTTCAAAGAAAAAAATATAGTAGTATCTTAGAGACTAGAAACTTATATGTATGGTTTCTCTGTTCTACAATATGTTAAGTTAAAGTACACATTGTTTTAAATGTACTTGCTAAATTTCAGTATGAATAAAAAGCATTTTGAATTTGTCAGTTATTTCTCTGAGTTTTTATTTCCATATTGCCAAATGCAGTCATTGAACTACAAAGCAAAAGCATTACAAAGCAAAATCTAGAAACTACAATGATGCGTGCATAACTTTCCTTAGTGTTGTTCTGCCGAGATAATATGAATACAAATTGCATTCCATTTCACATGTTTAGGATAACCAACATTCTGCTTTCCAATTGTTTTAGGGACTTATACTAAATTAACTCATCCAGAGTGTATACGCTTACTGACTCTGCTTCCACGATGGAGGATTGTAGTCAGAAGTAAAAATTTTTCATTAATGACGAACTAGAAAATCTTCTGTGTATATCTATTTCCAAAGTTTCTTCTAGACCCACTTCCTATGTAAAACTATCTGAATATATATGAAAAAATATATATATATGGAATACTTTGTTCCAAAATATAAAAATATAAAAACTTAAATCTAGTTCATTTCCAATAAGTTTCTGTTGCAAGTCTGGTATTGTATCACTCAAGATCCTTGCAGTTATTCCTACGTACTATCAATGTCTGCCTGGTCATTATTTTGGTTTGGTATTGCACGTTTTTTGAAGCTTCCTTTATGCATTTTCAATGTTCCTGAGGATAATACATTTGGGGTTGAGGGCTTCATTACAGCTTTGACTGAACCTTCTAGTTCCAAATCTCTTCATTGCTGGTGTGGCTTATGAAAGTATTATGTTGCAATATATAGCCTACTCTTCTAGGCCTTTCTTTGAAATTTTGATATAATTGTGCATGACCTGTAACTCTTTCATTCTGTATGTCTTCAAAGCTTAAACCACATAGATAAAACCAAGTTTGTCCACCAGTGTGAACTGTACCTGCTCTATTTTAAACCAGGTTTGTAGAGGCTTCTGTGCACTTTGAGAGCTGAAAAATAACAACAAAAGAAAACTATTTCTGGGTAATATTGGCTACATTGAAGGTGGAGCTATCCTTTCAAGTTAAAGCATTTGAAACAAATTTGCATCTTTAAACTTGTTATGTGTTAAATGTCCTTGTAGATGATTTAGATGATCTTCAGAGCCTTCCTACTGCCCTGATACAAAGCACTTGACCCTTTTTAATGGCAATTAACTGCAGTCTTCTTGCTCATATTATTTATGAGTTCTGATAAAACTGTAAATATTCCAAGTAACTGTGATATTTTGCTTTGTTCTTGGTGTTCATTGCAAATTTCACTACCGTTGATGAAACCATATTACAACTTGAATAACATACTCCCTTAAAATCTCTTCTTCCAGTTAAACTTACCCACCATCTTTAATTTGATCTCACAAAGTCACAGCACAGCTACAGGGTATCTAGGTTATTTATCATAGCATGAAAAGTATGGCCTTTTTAGGTTAGATTTCAATTGCATTCTTATAAACGTCTGATATTTCAACATGATCTTTAATATCTACATTTCTATCAGCACTCTGTGTACTAGCACTAACAAATTAAACTTTACCTCTATTTACCTATGTATTCTCTAATTTTCCTCGAAACGTTAGTAAACTTCATTAGTAAAATCAAATATAAAATGTGTCGATATGGTGTATGGTAATATATGGTTATAGCAAAAAAAAACTTTACTTTTCATATCTTACTTTCTAGTTTCTTCAGTTTTCCATCTTAAGTACAAATAAATGAAACAGAGCCTATAAATTTAAAATGTTCACTTTGACTCATAGTTTCAGAGACTCTAGTCTTATAGTGATTGGCCACATTATTGTTAGGTGTTCATGCATTGTATCTTAGTAAGAGTGTGTTGCAAAGCAAAACTTCTCACCTTATAAATAGGTTTCAATAAAGTCAAAAGCCTAGACTCTTCTTTTTCCCTCCAAGTATTTATCCCCAGTAATCCAAAGACTTCTTACTAGGTCCTACCTTTTAATAGTTATATAGACTGGGAAATAAACCTTTAATGTGTAACTAATTTGGAATCTGTATCTAAACCACATAGTATCTGGATTATGTTATTCATGTTTTATTGAGCTACAGGGAATTTTGATATGAAGATATTTTCTTCCAGTTAGCATCAGTCATGTGATGTTTCATTCAGATGTCTCTATCATATTGTCCCAAAGTTAATTTAAAAAGTGAGATTCTTAAGTGAATGGGAATAATCTCTGTAGGACATCAAAATTCAAAAGAATCAATGTCAGTCAAGTAATATTTATTTGAGTAATTATAATGGGAATGGATTCGCTTTTTCACCACTTAGATCTTAAGATTCTAAACATAAAGCTGTTATTTTAATAAGATGTCCACTTAAACTTTTAGAAAAAAATATTGTCAGTCATACATATAGTTAAGTTCCTTCCTCATTCAAAAATTGACAACTATCAAATGTTATAATATAAAGTGAATGGGAAGTTATAGTATGTCCTCTCTTAGGTTGTGATGCCAGGTAGGTGATAGTGTAATATGAAGCTATTAGATGTTCCTGAGTCATGTGAGCACACTTGAAAGTACATCATTATTAATCTAATAGGGCCACTTAAAGTTTATAATTGATAGATAAACTTCAGTGGCTGGAATGCAAAAAGATACTTAACATAGTAATAAATTCCAATGGAATAAAAGTAGTATCATTTACACATGAATAATTCACATATTTAGATAATTAAATTTGAATGTTTATGGTTCAAATATAAGAGAGACTAGATTGCAAATTAGAATAACTAACCAGCTTCGAGAAATTGGAGCAAAGCTTTAAAGATTACCCAAACTAAAAGGGTGGCAAAGAAGAGAAACTAGCTCAGTCCTGTATAAGAGTTTAAGGAATCAATTATGAAAATGTATGATTCTTGTTTAGTTTTGGTAGGAGACAAGCATTCTTGGTTAATGTAGACCCATGTTCTAGAGCATGGTGAATAAGCAGCAAGACATGTATTTAGTCTCTGCCTCACTCTTAGTCCTTGCATTTCCTTTAAATAGGAACAATTCTAGGATAAAATTTGTTTATTTATTTATTTACACTTGAGATCTATTCCCTCCCCCGTCCACTCTCCGAATATTCCATACCCCATGCCTCCTTCCCAACCTCCTGTCTCCTTGAGGATTTCCCCTATCCCCACCCCACCTGACCTCTAAACTACCTGAGTCCTCCAGTCCCTGGAGGGTTAGGTGCATCATCCCTGATCATCAGTCCTCTGCTGTATATGTGTTGGGAGCCCCATATCAGCTGGTATAAGCTGCCTGGTTGGTAGTCCAGTGTTTGGGAGATCTCTGGGGTCCAGGTTAATTAAGACTGCTGGTCCTCAGTTGAAGTCTTCTTGATCTCATGGTTTGAACTCAAAAGTTAATAATTATTAATTATATATAATCAGACTTTATGTACTTCAGATTTCCATATATATTCTTTGTTCTGTATATATTTAATGTTTTAACTATAAAATTTCCTCTAGAGTTTTTTTTTTTTTTTCTCTTCCTATATGTTTGTTATTCTCCTTACCTCTTGCATGTCTATGGAAATACTGTTCTGCATTTTGGGGATTTTATATGATTTTATTAAAATATATTTATGCCCTTTAAAAAAAAAGACTGCTGGTCCTCTTACAGAATGACCCTCTTCCTCAGCTTCTTTCAGCCATTCCCTAATTCAACCACAGGGATCAGCAGCTTCTGTCCATTGGTTGGGTACAAATATCTGCATCTGACTCTTTGAGCTACCAGTTTGGTCCTGTGGAGTACAGTCATGCTAGGTTGCTTTTTGTGAGTGCTCTATAGCCTCAGTCAGGCCTTGGGAGCTCCCCTTGATCTGGATCCCACTTTGGGCCTGTCACTGGATGTTCTTTTTCTAAGGCTCTTCTCCATTCCCATCCCTGCAGTTCTTTCAGACAGGAACAATTATGGGTGAGTTTTGACTGTGAGTTAGCAACTCCATGCCTCACTCGATGCCCTGTCTTCCTGCTGGAGGTGGGCTCTATAAGTTTTCTCTCCCTACTGCCAGGCATTTCATCCAAGGTACTCACTTTGAGTCCTGAGAGTTTCTCACCTCCTGGATCTCTGCTGCATTCTGGGGTTTTCCCCCAGCCTCCTATCTCCTGAAGTTGCCTGTGTCCATTCTTTCTGCTGCCCTCGGGGCTTCAGTGCTTTTCCCTCATCCAATACCACATCAAGTTCCCCTCTCCACTGCCACCCCAGTCCACTTTCCCTCCCAGGTCCTTCCCTCCCTCCTCACTTGTGATTGCCTTCTTCTCCTTCCCAAGTGGGACTGAGGTGTCCTCACTTGGACCCTTCACCCTGTTGACCTTTATAAGTTCTGTGGATTGTATCTTGGTTATTCTGTACTTTTTTTGGGGGGGGGGGCTAATATCCACTTATTAGTGAGTAAATACAATGCATGTTGAGTATGAGTTACCTCACTTAGCATGATATTTTTCTAGTTCCATCCATTTGCCTGAAAAACTTAGGATGTCCTTATTCTTAATACCTGAGTAGTATTCTACTGTATGAATGAACCACATTTTCTGTATTCCTTCTTTTGTCTTGAGACATCTGGATTGTTTCCAGCTTCTGGATATCACAAACAAGGCCTCTGTGAACATAGTGGAGTACATACCCCTGTGGTATGTTGGGGCATCTTTTGGGTATATTTCCAAGAGTGGTATTGATGCGACTTCAGGTAGATCTATTTCCAATTTTCTGAGGAACCTCCAGATTGATTTCCAGAGTGGAGTGGTTGTACCTGTTTGCAATACCACCAGCAATGGAGGAGAGTTCCTCTTTCTTCATACCCTTGCCAACATGTACTGTCACCTGAGGTTTTGATCTTAGCTATTCTGAATGATGTAAGGTGGAATCTCAGGGTCATTTTGATTTGCATTTCTCTGATCCCTAAGGATTTTGAACATTTCTTTAGGTACTTCTCAGCCATTTGATATTCCTCTGTTGTGACTTCTCTGGTAATTCTATACCCCATTTTATTTTTTTGATTGGGTTGTTTGATATTTTGGTGGTTAGCTTCTTGAGTTCTTTATATATTTTGTATATTTTGATTATTAGCCCTCTATCAGATGTGGGGTTAGTGAAGTGTTTTTTTTTTTTTTTCTCAGTATGTAGGTTGCTGATTTGTCTTATTATGTCCTTTGCCTTACAGAACTTTTTCAGTTTCATGTGGTCCTATTTATCATTTCTTGATTTTAGAGCTGAGCCATTTTCTGTTTATAAAATTTCCCCCTGAGCAATTGAGCTCAAGGCTCTTTCCCACCTTCTCTTCTATTAGATTCAGTGTATCTGGTTTTATGTTGAGGTCCACTTGAACTTGAGCTTTGGGCAAGGTAACAAATATGAGTCTATTTTCATTTTTCTACATACAGACAGCCAGTTAGACCAGTACCGTTTACTGAAGATGCTTTCTTTTTTCCATTGTATATTTTTGGTATCTTTGTCAAAGATTAAGTGACAGTAAATGTATGATTTTATTTTTGGGTCTTCAATTCTATTCCATTGATCAACATGTCTGTCTTTTTACCAAAAACCACCCAGTTTTTATCACTATTGCTCTGTAGTAAAGCTTGAGGTCAGGGATTCTGATTTCTCCCAGCCGTTCTTTTATTGTCAAGTATTGTTTTGGCTATTCTGGGTTTGTTTTTGTTTTTGTTTTTTGAGGGGGGTTGTTTTGTTTCGTTTTGCCTTTTCAGATGAATTTGAGAATTGTTCTTTCCATGTCTTTGAAGAGATGGGTAGATAACTCAATCCCTCAAACAAGGACCATGCCTATCCAGTGGATATGGTCTATACATAGGTTCTCTCTCCCCTTTGTTGGGTATTTCAGCTAATGTCATCCCCACTGGGTCCTGGGAACCTCTTGCTTTCCTAGCATCTGGGACTTTCTAGTGGTTACCCCAGCTCCCTAGCTGCTATACACCCCTGTTCAATTTCCTGAGTATGTCTCCCTTGTCCCCTCCCATACATGATCCTGCCCCCCCTTTTCCCTCCTCCTCCTCTCTCCCTCCCAGATCCCTCCCTCCCTTTACCTCCCATCAAGTAGATTGCCGCCTAAATCAGCTTTCTGTTGTTATAACAAAAAACCTGGGGAAAAACAGTTCCGGAGACCAGATAACATTAAAACAAAATTGTATCCCAGCCCTGAATTCTGGGAGGTCCACATACATAGTGCAATTGTGAAGCTTCTGCTAAACATGTCATTTTTCCAGATCCAATAGAAAAAAAAAATGGAACAGGAACTTGAATTGCTTTATATCAACTTACTTTCACTTTAACTAATCTGGGTTTCTTAAAATAAGAATATACTCTCATGAAAAAAGACATTAGTTTCTGTTAATGAACACTCAACATGTACCAATACATTGTAGCCAATACCAAAATGATAGAATTCCATTTTTGTAATAAATTGTAGAAGGAGCATGTCATATTCAAGATGTAACATTAACCCCTTAATACACTCACTTGTACAGCATCAGAGTTCCTCAAAATTGAACATTTACTCATTAATTTATGGCATTTATCTCTTCATTTGTTGAGATGACATGTGACTTTTGTGTAAACTTTGTTTTGGCTAACTATTCAATTCCACACTGTTACCCACACCCAGCAATCTCCCCCTTAGCCCTTCCCCACTCAGTGCTTATATCATCTCTCTTACAGTAGTCTCCTTTGCACTTTCTGATCACATGGCCCATTTCACTATTTAAATGAACAAAAACTAAAGAAAGGCAATTCCCTATTAAAGGTTTTTAGGTATTATTTGTTATATTGAAGATAATATTGTTTTATACAACATTTCTGACTTAGAACATTATTTATAAATAGCAAATTATCAGGTGCTCTGTGAAAGGTTTTGTTTGTTCTTTTGTTGAAACTGGTTCTTCACAGTTCCACAGTAAAATACACTGTATAAACAATCATTTTGAACTCCAAGTTATCAGTATCTTTGCTCTATTCTTTTAGTAAAAGAAAGTGTTGATGAAATGACATTTGATGCTCTGCCACAGTATAATCACCTTTTCAGTGAGTTTAGAATGCCAGTTCAGGCTGTCTTCATTATTTTTCTATAACAGTCAGAGCCTCTGGGCAACAATATATCAAGGCTCACAGTGCTGGTATTTAGAAAATGCATTAGTAACCTATGACTAAACTGTAAGAGAAATAATAGTGTTGAAATGAAAAGATTAAAATAAAAAGTTAAGCTTAGTATAATGACATACAGCTATAATCCAAGAATTCTAGGGTGAGGTAGGAATGTCAAGAATGTTAGGCCAGCCAGGTTTACATAGTGTGTTCTATGCCATCTTGTCTCCACTGTGAGATCTTGCCTTATCTTTGAAGTACAAGAACATTTTTATTAGCATTTAAATGAAAGCACCTATAGTAGACAATCTGTTAATCTGAGCAGTTACCAGCAAAAGGAGAATGGAAGAAAGAGGTTAAAAAATGTCAGATGTAAAAAGACAGACAGGTTGTTTCATGGCAGAAATGAGAGATTTAAAAAGAAAAAGTGTGAAAGATCCCAATATACTGCTGAAACACCAAATATTAAGAGAAACATGTTTAGAAAAACAATAAAAAGAATAAAATACAAGATACTCTTTTGTGAGTATTATTTGGCAGGTAGATGGACCTGTATGGCTGCAGTCCCTTTAGCTACTGAAGACAGTGATTATGGGAAGAAAATGCATATTATCTCATTAAAGAACTATTCTGTCTATGTGTTCAGCATGGATTCAGATGAGTCTATCTTTTTAGGGCATTTCTACTACTGTGCATTTGCTACCACTCTAACATTATCCCACTGAAGAGAAAACCTGCAAATAATTTAAGAATTGGGTAAGGAACAAGAGCCTTCATATATTTCTGACATCTCTGACCTCTGGTAAAGATGTTGCCAAGAGTCCCAAGGATACTTGCAGTTTTCAGCCAAAGACATAAATAGCAATCTTCTTTGGGATGATTAATTGCCTAGGTAATTTTTGTTTCCCTTTTTCATTATTCCTTAGAGTAAAGAGGTGACCCTTATGACCATTAAAAATTCAGTTTTTGCTTCCTTCCTCCTCTCATCCCAGTCCTGCCCTTACAAATCCATCCCCCTCCCACTATCCCTACCCCTTCTCTTCCTGGGTACCACCGGACGCTGTGAAATCTTGTCCCATCAGCACTAAGCACCTCCTCTCTCACCAAGAAGTCCAGTTAAAGGAAGAGCATACAATGGCAGACAACTGCGTCAAAGACAGTCCCTGCTCCAAACAGAGTTATAAGACACTGTGATAATATATAATGGAAGCAATAAATCATCACATATAATTTTTCTATGTATGGTTTCATATTTGTCACCAAAGGGAACCATAGGATAAACAACTGCAGTATTCACTTTTGTTGTGACATGCTAAGAACTTATCTGGGTTAGGTCAGACTAGTTACCCACTCAGAAATTGATTAGGAAATCTTTTGCAAAATCAAAAGGAAAGCAAAGCTCGATCCCCAGTTGAGGTATTAATAATGACATGGGTACGCAATAGAGATAGCTGAAAATATCCTACAATTTCTATCATGGCCAAATATAATGAAATCAATTTCATTACCAGTGGCAAATTTTCTCTAAGCTGCAAGTTACAAAACTAGCATCCCTCACCTTGATGTTATGAAACATTAAGAAATAAAGTTATAACTTAATGACGACAAGTGTACCTAATAAAGAGTAACACTGAACCTCAAAAAATATTGCTAAGTGATTGTTTTGGCTTCTCATCGCTGAATGGGTGCATAGGATGTGGCAGTTATAGTACTTTTCAGAGGACTTATTGAAAAGAACCCAAAAGTATATCTACACCAGTGATTTTAGTTTTATAACTGCTATGGAGGAAAGGATATGAGGGAGACATATAGTTAAGTGTTATTGACATTATTAATCCTAGGCAGGGAAACAGAAAAAGTCATAACAAAGAATATTTTTAAATGTCCAAATCAAAGCCAATAAGAATCTCTTGATGGGCTCACAAGAGAATATCTACATTGAGATACTCCTTATTTGCTCCTTTGAAGATAATGTTTTTTGAAAATAGAAAATGATAGTCACTCGTAATAACAAACATTCACAAAGAAGTTTGAGAGTCACAATTTTAAATTTTATTTGCATTTCACAACTTTTATCTTCCCTTCCCCTTATTTTCTTCCTCAAATCTGCTTCACATTTTAAAAACTTGTAATAAGTATTATATGTATATTGTCATTTCTAATTTGACCATCCAAGATGAATTTTAGATGCCAACCTAGTGGAAAATATAACATAAAGAATGATGAGTTTTACAGAAGAAATATGCTTAACTCAGTAGCTAAGTAACTACTGAGAAATATTGACAAGCCAAGAAGGCCAAATATCTTTGTTTTACCAAATGAAATATGTAGCTTATACTTTGAGTACTGAGATTTGCAGACTGGTAACATCATTAAATTAAGATTATATATAAACAGAGATTATTCTCAAACTATGACATTCAGATTAATCGGTAAGCACCAAACCAGTGTCTCTGTGTAACTCTCATGTGAATCACGTTGTTGCAATATTTCTAAACAATAAATAACAATTTGATTTCAAGGATGCCATGGAGTTCTGAAGTAACAATGCTTATTGGTGAAATTTTCTTTTTTTCTTTTTTCTTTTCTTTTCTTTTCTTTTTTTTTTTTTTTAAGACTGGATTTATTTGGAGAAAAACAAAAAACCCTCAACCCAAAGGATGGGATTTTACATCTCAAGACATCTCCCAAGTAATGTCTACAGATTACAAATCATTTTCATAGAAGATATTTTTGTACAAATTTTACATGTATCCAGGAGCAGGACATAAGTCAACCCCTGTTTTTATTTTAACAGAGGAGCAAAGTAGGAGAGTAGGACAAAACAGCTGTCTTCTGGATGCAACTATCTGGAAGGGAAATAGACATGAAGAGGGCAAACTACCTTCTCATTGTCTACAACAATGGTTTTAAAAAAAACCCATTCAACTGTGGGTATCCAAAAAAGCCCACTTCCTAGCTACTAGCCAATCAAATCCACCGGAGAAGCGATTTGCTGTGCCTACTGCTGCAGCACGGGACATCAATGCTCCTGCACAGTAGGCCTAGGACCAAGGTATCATCTGTCTGCAGGTACCTGACTACCCACAAAAGAGAGGCTTGCCATCTTTGGAGCTGACCCCTACAAAGGTGCACATCAAAGCAGACAGGTCAAGCTACAGTGTTGCAAGAGAAACCAGGACCTTGCTCATTCGTTCTTTGCATTATCCTTTATTCCTGAGGGGAGTAAAGAAGCCAACCCTCCTAAGCAGAAAACCAGTCTAGGTCACATACATTATAAACAAGCACCAGCGTGGGCTTCCAGTGAAGGAAATTTATAGAAACCTTAAAACACCTCATTCAAGGCTGAAGACCTCCAACTCACCCCATTTACACACCCCTATTAACCACATAAGCCCATTAGTTGGGGCTAAAAGCTACAGGAGCAAGCAGAAAACAAAGATGGCACAGAGAAAACTCACTGGTTTGCTTGAGAAAAGGAGTGAGTCTTCAGGCCACAGCTTTTTGTGGAGAGGATACAATGTCTGTGGGAGGTGTGCGACTCACAGACAGCTCTGGGAGGCTAAGTGTCATGAAGACCATGAGATGACCAGAGTGACAAGGTTTTCAAAAAATGTGGACATATTTGAACCTCTAGAAAGGACAGTTTAGAAGGGGCAAAACCAAGACTTCTCACTACCTGTAAGTTCTTTCTCATCCAGAAATGACCATCCATGTATTTACTGGAGGTCACACCGTTTCCCTCACTACCTGTTATAAAATATAATCAGTCACCTTCCCAAAGCTTTTCAAACCACGATTGAGTTTCCGATTGAGTTTCCATTCATCTTGGTCCCCAAGCGGAACTACTTGTTAGTGCCCCGTAGACTCACTCCCAACTACCCCCTTGGGGATAAAAAAATAAAACAATCCCCCTAGGCTGGCCCCATTGAAGTCAGAACTAAAGTAGAGGGGCTGGCAGCCTCCTGGAGACTAAAACAGTTTCAGACTAGAGCTACCTTTCTAAGGATGGGAAATTTATTCAGGTAATGTTTGGGAATTCACAGGTGCCATCTTAGGATAAGAATTAGAAGGTAGAAATCTCACTTCTGCTTTTCACCTTTTTCTACTGCCTAAGTGATGTGACTGCCTCTCTGTCACTGCAATTCTGCTGAATGGAGCCCCAGGCACTAGTCACACAGTAACTGCTTGGTATCCTCAGATACAACTTCCCCATTCAAAAGCGGTAGCCACATCTCTGGCTACAGTGGTGATTCTCCAGTTACTTCAATACTTTAAAAGGCTGCAGCAACATGCAAAAGAATTTCATTTCATTAAAAAAAAAAAAAAAAAAAAACGTTTAGAAAGGTCTTCAGGAGATGGTGAGTTTGGATAGAGGTTTGATTTGCTCTTGAATGTTCCGGTGTGGAGACTAGGAGAAAGCACAGGGTGTGGAGGTCTAATCACTGCAGTTGTCTCCCTCATCCTCTTCCTCACCGTCCACAGACGGTACTTGCTTGCAGAACTGATCTTGGAGGCCGGATTGTCCTCAGGTTTCTTTGGCTCAGGTGCAGATCTGGAGTCTTGATCTTTTTTGCCATCCTTCCTATCCAACTCCTTCCATTGGTCTCTGTTCCCTCCATCCCCGGGACCATGGCTGGAGCTTCCAGTTTGGCCTTGTGTGGCACTCACCACATCAACTTTATTTCCATCTTTCCTTGATGGTCCTTCCTCAGAGGGCTGGACTGGAGCTACTTTCCCTCTACCACTTGTATGGGACGGCTGCTCTGTGTCTGAGCTCTGAGATAGAGCAGGAGGGTTAGAGCTTCGCTTCACCCACGCATTCTCCTTTGGTGGAGGGGCTGGCATTACCTTTAGAAGGCTGGTCAGGTTTAGGAGGCTTAGAGGTTGGAGAGTGAGAGTCTTCTTTATTGAGGGTTTCATTTTCTAGAGACTTCTCACTCTCTCTCCTTCGTATATTTCTGCCAGATGTGGTGGAGGCCCCAGTCTGCGATGACTCACTTCCTGTCCTGTCCTCGACCCTTCTCTTTCCTGAGTTTCTTCACTTCGCCAACTTGGGTGTCTCTACCAGGGCCAGTTGTCTAGTTTTGGCTCATCCAGCTGACGCTGCAGTTTCTCCTGCTCCTTCTGTAGCCGCTCCTCTACTTCTCTTTCCCTAGCAGCTGTGTCAACAGGGTTCGTCCCTCCAAAGATGGAGGCCGCCCGGCTGGACTGGGAGGTGCTGGCAGAGGCGTCATCCTCCTTAGGAGCACTGCGAGGCTTGAGGTTCAGTCTGGGTCTCGCGGGGGGGGGGGGGACCTCTGTCATCACGCCTATAATTGTCCCGAGAGTAATCATTCCTGGAGCTCCACAACCGATCATCCCGTCTGTCATAGCGGTCTTCATAGAGGTCCCCACCTCCTCTGTAGTCATCATCTCTCCTGTACCCACTTCCAAATGCTCTTCTGCCACTGCCTATCCTGGAGTCATAGCCTCTGTCATAGTCTCTGCTGCCTCAGTCATAATAGCGATCCCTGCCCCCATAGCTGTCCATGTCTCTGCGTGGGCCGTCCCGATATCTATCCCTATACCCATCCCGATACTGGTCTGAATCATAATGATCTCGATACTTGTCTCCAAAGCTATCATCGCCTCTTCTAGGTGGGTAGTCATCAAAACTGTCTGTGGCGGGACGGGCCCTCCAGTCTGTGTCTATTTTGTCAGAATCCCGATTTCTATCTCGACCAAAAGAACGGTCATCCCTGTCTTTATCCTGTACTTGATCAGCAACATCCACTGGAATTCTCCTGTTACCTAGAGACTCTTCATTTAGACTCAGAGCATTGAGCAGAGAATCCAGGTCCTCAAATTCTGCGTAACCGAAACCTTTCAACCTGTCTGGATTATGGGTTCCTGTGGTTAAGCGTACAACGCTGATATTTAATCCTCTAAAGGAATCCTTAATGGAGTCTTCTGTCACATCATAGGGCAGATTCCCTAGGAAAGCAGTGTAGAGTGGCGACTTGGGAAGACGGCTCCGGTCCATATTGGGTTCCCGAGCAGCCCGTGGAGCAGTGGGAAGGATGGAACGGTCAATTGGAGGCGCCCTGTACACGTCATCATCGTTACTATGCCAAGTTGTTGACACATCTCCTTCCAGATCGTCTGTTTCATCAGCCCAGCTGACTGCTTTGGGGACATAGGTACTTCCTCCACCAGTTCCTCCATCCTCAGCTACAAATTCTGTTAGGGAGATAGTCTTCCCCTTCTTATTCTTTTTTGCTGAGGTCACCATGTTGGGAGAGGGAGAGAGAATGCAAAGGGGAAATTTTCATTTATGGTAAATCCTTCCCTATCTCAAGGAAACCACAGTGATGAATGTAGAAAACACTAAAATACGTGTCTGTGATTGCAGTCCAAAAATTCCATTTATAGAAGCCTAAGTCACTATAGCAACATTTATGTCACAGAATATATGACTCTACCTACTGGCACCTGCACATATTACTCATTATGCCATTTAATGTTTAATGTTTAATATATTACTTTGAAATGTAACCTGTCTGTCCATGCCTAATGACACACTGTAACAGAGGAGTGCTACTTACTGCATTTAAATTTACTTTTCTAGAAAAAATAAATTTCTTTTCAGGGTAACAATTTCAAGTGGAAATATTAAGAACTATGATACTACTATTATTCTATGCTACATGGTTCTACTAGTACCAGGTGTACAAAACTTCATTTTGCATGGTTGGTCAGGGAAGTCCAAGTACCTTAATTAGGTTTTTAATTGCTACAATAAAACACTACTAACTAGTACCCCCAGAGCTCCTGTCTCTAGCTGCATATGTAACAGAAGATGGCCTAGTCTGCCATCATTGGGAAGAGAGGGTCCTTGGTCTTGCAAACTTTATATGCTCCAATAAAGGGGAATGCCAGGGCCAAGAAGTGGGAGTGGGTGGGTAGAGGAGCAGCGTGGGGGGAAGGTATAGGGAACTTTCGTGCTAGCATTTGAAATGTAAAGAAAGAAAATATCCAATAAAAAATTTTAAAAAAAGAAAGCTAAAAAAAAAAAAAAAAAAAAACCACTATGATAATAAAAGCAATTTTAGGAAGAAAGGGATTATCTGGCTTACACTTCCACACAACTGTTCATCTTCAAAGGAATTCAGAACAGGAACTCAAATACAGCAGAAACCTGAAGGCAGGAACTGATGCAGAGGTCATGGAAGAAGAGAGTTACTTAGTGACTTGTTCCTCATGGCATGCTCAGCGTGCTTTAAGGACTACTAGCCCAGGAGTGGAATGACCCACAGTGGACTAGGTCCTCTCCCATCAATCACTAATTAAGAAAATTCTTATTCATAGGCAGGTATTATAAAGTTGATGTGATCTTGTAAGTATTGGGAAGATCCCAGAAGTTCAGAAATTATTAGTGATAAGACGCATATGCCTGTAAATAGAGTGATGTTCTTAACCCCATGAGCCATGTCGTCCAGTCAAAGAATATTCAACCCTTCTGTGGTGTACTGAAGCACGAAGTCTTTAACAAAATGAGCAGGGATATTCTCAAATGATCTTTTATTTATAGATACTCAAATTTATTGTAAAAACTTTACAGTCTATAAAGTCTTATTTTAAACACTTAAAATGTATATATTATCTATGTATGTAGTGTGGTATACTATCTTGTATGGTATTATATGGTATATATAGTATAGTGTGTATATATACACCCACAGTGGACTGGGTCTTCTCCCATCAATCACTAATTAAGAAAATGCATTTTCTATAGACATGCATTATAAAGTTGATATTGATGATGTAAAGTTGATGTTAATGTGATTATATATATATATATATTCCTTAGCTAACATATCATACAAGAGTGTTTATACTATCATATACTGAAATCTTCAGATATAGCTGTGTCTTAAAGTAGTGCACAAATGCACACACAAAAATATATGTGCACATGCCTTTCACAATAATGTATAAAACCTCAGTTTGTCTAACAAACATGTCAGATTTGGGGAATAATGCCTTAGAGGCCTGCCTACAATCTGATCTTATGGAGACAATTTCTTAACTGAGGTTCCTTCCTCTTATATGACATCTGCTTGTCTCAAGTTGCCATAAAACTGTCAGCACACCAAGTGACTTCCAAAGCAATATAGACTTTCAGTGGAGCCCTTACATGCCTCACAGGGATTGAGGGTGAGCCTTTATTGCTAAAGACACTGCATACTTAGTATGCAGACTTTGATAACTTAAGATAGATCTGAACTGACAGACTCCATGGTACCAGAAGATAATATCCAAGCTGTTATGGGAGAGAAGCAATTAAACAGTACTATCCAGCAGCAATGTCTATGAAACATAACAATATCCAGCAGGGCAAGATACCAGTATACGTGTAATAAGTGGCATTCATATGTCAGTGGCAAACAACTTCTGTATAATTGTACTTAAGGCCTATTTAATAAGATGGAAAGAATGCCTACTACTAGAAATCTACAAGTTTCCTAAAGATAATGATGTCATGAGTAGATTAGAAATAAATCTACTTCCATCCATTTGCTAGACCAGAATAATTTATTACCATATTCTAAAGCTCATCATCACACTCACAGATTAAGTGTAGCAACCACCTCTTTTCAAAAGAATTACACTATTTATGGCAAAGAAAAACACAGTGGACACAATGCAGAAATCAACAGATCATGGGTTGCCCAACCCAAGTGGATACATCTGTATTACATCTCCCTCTATGACTCAGGAAACCTTGCAGAAGAGGGAGACAGAAATGTTGTTACAGACAGAATACTAGGAATTGTGTGCTTGTGTGTGAGAGTGGGGGGTGTAAAAACAGTTTATTCTAGGAATAGTTTCATAAACAAATTGAAACAATATTAATAACAATTGAGTCATTTACATTTCCTGGGTCCCATTCTAGATAATGAATTACAGACAAACAATGACTTCCAGCAAAAGGAGAATAAGCCTATTTCAGGGGAGAGGTCACAGGGATTAAATTGTCCAGTACAAAATGGTCAGCCCTAAAACCATATACACACAAGCCTCAGAAACATGCTCATAATTATGTAGTTATTATTTGTACATACACACAGTCTCTTACTCATAATCTCTGTATAATGTCTGGCTGGTGGTCTCTGTTTTTTCTCATCTGCTGCTAGAGGAAGCTTCTCTGATAACCACTGATGTATGAGTACAGCTGAATGATATAATGAGCCATTTTCTTGTTACCATTTTCCTTTAAGAACAGTACTTTTTAGCTTTACTCTAGGTCCCTGGGCTAGTTTCTAGTTCTTGGTCAGTGCAGTGTCTAGTAGTGTTCAATTGTGTAGATCAGGCATTAAGTCAAATTAGATATTGGATGGGTATTCCCACAAACTATATGCAACTATTGTAAATATATTTTACAGGCAGGATATCATCATTCTTTTGAGAAACAAATCCTAAAGTTCTATTGTGTCTTTGAAGAAACTGAATAAATACTTTACCAGTGTCCAGTTATCTGTGATGTAATATGACCTGTGCTTAAAGAACTGTGTATTAATCTAATTCATCGAAACATATTGTCTGAATATATTACAACACGTCACCACCTCATCATCAAATAGAATCCCTGTGTGTGTGTGTGTGTGTGTGTGTGTGTGTGTGTGTGTGTGTAATTCATCTGCAGATTGGTTCATAGATATGATTAGACTTAGACAAGTTAAAAATATATATAAATTACATGATGAAACTCACATTTGCATGCCCCCTGTGATAGTTATTTCCAATTTTCAACTTGGAAAAAAAAAAAAGTGGAATCACCTAAGAAAGGAATCTCAATGAGGTATTCTATATATTAGGTTGGTTTGTGGGCATGTTTATGGAGTCATTAGTAGGGTTAATTGGAGTGTAATGGCTCACCCTTAATATAGCCAACACTATTTCAGGGCCCGGGTCTTGAACTGAACAAAAAGCAGAACAGCTAGTCACACTCATGAGATGATTTCTGCTTCCTGACTATGGATACCAGTGTAGCTAAGCTTGTATCAGGTTTGTGCTTCTGTGACTTCCCTATAAGGATGGACTGTAACCTGGGACTGTGAACCCTTTCTCCAATAAGTTATTTTTGTTATAATATTTTATCACAGCAACATAAAAAGAAACTGAGACAATTTCTTTTCTCTCTCTATGGGAAAAATCTTATAATTATTTGGCAAAGAAAAACTATCCTTGGGCTGGAGAGATGGCGCAGTAGTTAAGAGCACAGATTGCTCTACTGAAGGTCCTAAGTACAAATCCCAGCAACCACATGGTGGCTCACAACCATCCATAATGAGATCAGATGCCCTCTTCTGGGGGTGACAGAACACAGCTACAGTGTACTAACATATAATAAATAAATAAATCTTTAAAAAAAAGAAGGAAAAATATTCCTCTTAGTTGTTGTGCTTTCAATTCATAGGTGTGTGGGCAAGGAGAATGAACTCAGGAGATCCTCAAAAAAGGCTATCTACCCAAGTCTTTACAACGTTGAGCTCCATTGACCTGGAGCTCATTGATTAGGTTTATTAATAACCTCCAGATATCCCTTTGTCCCTGTCTCCCCAGCACTGGAATTATAAGAACACACAAGCACAGCCGACGCTTTGGTGGGTTTTGGATATCAAAGTCAGATGCTTGTTTGGTCTCAGGAGATGGTTCAATGACAAAGAATGTTTGCTCTTTTGGCAAAGGACATGGATTTTTTTTTTTTTCTCGCACCCACATTTGAAGCTCACAACAGTATAAAACTACAGCTTCAGGGAGCCTGATGACTCCTACAGGCTGTTACAGACACTCAAACACATGAAAATATACACATGCACTTAACAAAAAATAAAATATTTTAAAAGTTATTTTACTTTTTGTGGTGGGTTGAACATGCTTGGACCATAGGAAGTGGCACTATTAGGAGGTATTGCATTTTTGTAGGAGGTGTAGCCTTGTTAGAGAAAGTGTATCACTGTGAGAGTGGCTTTGAGTTCTTTAAGCTCAAGCTCTGTACAGTGTGGAAAGAGAGCTTCCTCCTGTAGACCTTTGGACGAAGATATAGAACGCTTGGCACTTTCAGCACCATATCTTCATTGATTTTCCCATGATTCTCACTATGATGGTAATAGACTGAACCTCTGACGCTGTATGTGAAGCCCAATAAAATGTTTTCTTTTGAGTTGCTGTAATTATAGTGTCTCTTCCCAGCAATGAAACCCTAACACAGAAATTGGTACCTGGGACTGGGTTCCTGCTGTCTTAGGCCTGATCATGCTTTTGCTCAAAGGAATTTGGGGACATTGGAAAGTAGTGAAATGCTTTATGTGGAACTTAATGTCATACTAGAAGCATGAAAGACAATTGTGCTGAGGGTGATTTAAAATGTGGGGGGCCTTATCCAGAGGTTTAGGAGGAAAATTTTATTATGTGGCCTTCTTTGGATATTTTAGTGAAGAATGTGGTTGCCTTTTGCCCTTCTTTGAAGAGTTTGCCTAAGACTAATCTGAAGAAGTTCAGATTCATTACATTGAAAAAGAAAGTCTCAAGCCCACCACAGACTTTGTCCTCTGGTTTACTCTCATGAAGAGTGTTTTGATCAAGATTAGCAAACTAAAAAAAAAAAAAAAAAAAAAAAAAAAAAAAACATGAAATGTTTTAAAGTGGAATGAAGCTAAATCCTATGTTCAAACACATTAAGTAGAATTAAAAGACTGGTGACATGAATGATCCTACCCAGCTAAGCTTATTGTTTATGCTGTTACAGCTGAACAAGGAATAGGTATATCATGGTAGGCTTTGTTTTGACATGGTTATTGTCTTCATTTAGACTTTTAATCTGTGATGAACTATAATCCAGAAATGAAAGTTACACCTGTGATCTGTGACCATGCTTATAAAGATTTTGTAAAAGGGAATTAAAGAAAAGCTTAGGTCCAGGCATGGTGGTACATGCCTTTAATTCCAAGAGAAAGAGACAAACAGATATCTGAGTTCAAGACCAGCCTGGTATACAACATGTTCTAGGTAAAGAAAAGCTTAGGCTCAGGTGTGGTGGTACACATCTTAATCCTAGCACTCAAGAGATAGAGGCAGGCAGATTGCTGAGTTCAAGGTGAGTCTACAGAGCAAGTTCAAGGACAGCCAAGCTTAGGCAGGAAAGGAGTTGGAAAACAGAAAGCTGGAAATGGATGAAATATAACAAGGGGAGGGGTATGTTCCAGACCCAGCATAACTCAGCAGCTTCAGCCATGTGTCTCTGTCTTTAGAGTCACAAGAAGAAAGGGTTACTGGAATAGCTGATACTAGATAGTTGGAGCTAAGAAATTAGCAGTGATTAAGAAGATATCAGTATCACTGAAGTAAAAATCCTCTGGTTAGTGTTTTCTGAGAGCATAAATAAGCTGTATTCCAGAGATAGACATTGTGCTGGCAACTAGACTTGGTAATATATAAGAATCACCCAGGTAGTACTGGTTTTGAAGGTATGAAGGAGTCATGGAAGACAGCTGAGGATTGGCAGTGTGAGAGGCCAGGAAAAGCCATTGGTGAAAGCACAGCTACAGTTACATAGGTACAGACTGAAGGAGTAATACAACAAAGTTGAGGCTTGACACCATGAAGGAAGCCTATGAGAGGCTATTGGTGAATCCTAGTTGCAGCAGAAGACCCCAGCATATTGGAGATACAAGTACCATGGATGACCACCAAGAACAACAACAGCAATGGAACAGTCAACCAGACCGTGAAATGCTCTCCTTCCACACTTGCTGGAGCTTTAACATGGAGACCTCAAAGCCCACCTCCACTGTAACACACTTCTTCTAACAAGGCCACACTTCCTCTAATAATGCCACCTCCTAGGAATGCCACTTCCCATTATTGTGCAAGCTTCTTCAAACCACCATATTCCACTGCCTGTCCCATATAGGCTTGTTCAAACACATGAGCATATACAATACCATAGCATAATGCAAAATACATTTAGTCCAACTTCAAAAGTCTAACACAGTCTCAATAATGTTTAAAATTCCAAAGTCCAAAGTCTCTTCTGAGATTTGTCTGCTCACTTAACTGTAAACCACTATAAAATAAAAATAAAGAAACCTATCATATACTTATAACAACACTTGGAAGAATAGTAGTTTTCACAGACATCCCTAAAAACAGGAAAATTTTGCCAATGAGCATAACTTATAATTTTACTTAGTTTTGTGTTTTGAATGGAAAGAAAATGATTATATATAGAATTATATATCAATTTATGGTATATAGTCAGTAATTTGGTCACATGGTCGAGAACATAGATATCATGAGATTGGGATGTTGGCAGAAAAGAAATTTGAGGAAAAGGCCATTCTTAGTAAAAAAAAAAAATAAATTATAGTAGGAACTTAGCCAAGCAGGCCTAGCCACAATGCTGGTGCATGCACTGCTGCTACTTTCTCCCAGAGTGAACTTAGAATCTGCTGGCATGTCTAGAGACTGCTGACTTTGGATCAGGCAATGGAGCAAGCCAATAGGAAAGAGTTAGCCCCACCATTTTGCTACTTGAGAGCCAATAAGATGGTAGGAGGGGGATATAAATGTTTGCCCACTTTCTGCAATAAATGAGTCTGCTTTTGTCACTTGTCTGACTCCCAGAGTCTGTGCAGTTGACTCTGTGCCTTCTTCTCCTGACCCCAAAGGGTCTTAGTTGACTTGCAAACAACAAAAACTAATTATAAAAATAATTCTATTTGCCTCCATTGGGGTTTCCATTTCTGTGAAGAGACACTATGACCAAGGCAATACTTATAATGGACAATACTTTATTGGAGTTTGCTTACAGTTTCAGAGGTTTAGTTCATTATTTTTATGGCAGCATCCAGGCAGACATGGTGCTGGAGGAGCCAAGAGTTCTATACCTTGCTTTGAAAGCAACCAGGGGGAAATTAGAATTCTATCCTGGGTGAAGCTTAAGCCTACCCCCACAGTGACACACTTCCTCCACCAAGGCCACACCTACTCCAAAAAGCTACACCTCCTAAGAGTGCCATTCCCTATAGGCCAAGCATTCAAGCACATGAATATATAGAGGCAATAGCTATTGAAACTACCACATTGTTTTATGAAAACTAACACCAAAGAATGTTCTTACCAGAAAAGAATTTTAGTAAAAATATGAGAAGACTAATGTACAAAACTAGAATTCACTCATTCTATGGATATTAGTTGGTGCCAGTCAACCTATTTCTTTAGCTCTTCTTTCTTTAATCTAATGGAGTTATGAACAAGGTTGTCATGGTATTATTAATGGGAGTGAGGTAAAGGCTTAAAAAATCAGCTTAGCTAAGAATTGAGTACAAAAATATGCTAGCAACAAAGACATACTTTCATCATTCTCTAAAATTGCTTATTAGGAAATTAGTGGCAAATTTGAATTATATACAACCTCTACCATGGAAATAACTAGATTTTCAACCTCATCAAAAGACATTCAGACAATAATATGACTCCAGTATTTCTACCCAGAAAACCATAATTGATCTCACAGAATTTATTTTTTAACCTTATTTTTTATTGGTTATTTTATTTACATTTCAAATCCTATCCCCTTTTCCAGTTTCTCCTCTGCTATTACATTCCCCCTCCCTCTGCTTCTATGGGGGTGTTTCCCCATCTACCCACCCACTCCTGCCTCCCTACCCTGCCATTCCCCTACACTGGGGCATCTAACTTTCACAGAACTAAGGGCCTCCCCTCCCACTGATGCCAGATAAGGTCATCCTCTGCTACATATGAGGCTGGAGCCATGGGTCCCTTCATGTGTACTCTTTGGTTGGTGGTTTAGTGCCTGGGAGCTTAGGGCTGGGGGGGGTAGTGTCTGGTTGGTTGGTATTGTTGTTCTTCCTATGGGGTTGCAAACCACTCTTCAGCTCCTTCAGTCCGTTCTCTAACCCCACCATTGGGGACCCCATGCTCAATCCGAGGTTGGCTATGAGCTTCCACATCTGTATTGGTCAGGCTCTGGCAGAGCATCTCAGGAGACAGCTATATCAGGTTCCTGTCAGCAAGCACTTCTTGGCATCAGCAATAGTGTCTGGGTTTTATGTCTGCATATGGGATGAATCCTCAGGTGGGGCAGTCTCTCAATGGCCTTTCCTTCAGTCTCTGCTCCACTCTTTCTCCCTATATTTCCTTTAGATAGGGGAAGTTCTAGGTTAAAATTTTGGAGATGGGTGTGTGTTCCCATCCTTCAACTGAGGCCCTTGTCTAACCTCTGGATGTTCTCTACAGGTTTTCTCCCACCTTTGTTGGATTTTTCAGCTTATGTCATCCCTGTTTGGTCCTGGGAGCCTCTTGCTTTCCTGGTATCTGGGACTCTCTGGTGGCTACCCCCAGTTCCCCATGCCCCATTGCCTCATACCTCTGCTCAACTTCTTGACCCTCTGTATATCTGCCTTGACTTCTCCCATAACTGATCCTGCTCCCCCTTTCCCCCTCCCTTCTCTTCTCTTCCTCCCAAATCCCTCCCATCCTCTAACTCCCATGAATATTTTGTTCCCCCTCCTAAGTAGGACTGAAACATCCACAATTTGGTCTTCCTTCTTCTTAAGCTTTATATGGTCTGTGAATTGTATTGTAAGTATTATAAGCCTTTTGCCTAATATCCACTTATCAGTGACAGAATTTCTTATCCAGCATCACAACATTTCATACAACATTGATTCCTTTATAGGAATAATATTAATCATACGGTCTTGTTTCTTCCAAAGCAATATCATGGATTCCAAAATCATTATATGAATTCACCCACTAGCAAATATTTTCCTCGTCTTTCTTCAGACGTATACTTGCCTTAACTAACTGCCTTAACAACAATGAGAGGAACCTGCCCATCATGAAACAACACAGTACTGCACTGAACATGAAGTTAATTATTTACTTAGCTACTTTATATTTGTCTGGCCTCTGTGCATGAGCATCAAGCAAAGAAAAAAGTGATCTTCTGTTCAAGGTGATTTATGCTGACAACAAAATTGAAATTGATTTACTACTTCAAAATGGGGAAGAAAAAGATTATGTCTGTAATTTAGGAAATACATCAGAACAACTCTTTTATTATCATGTCCTATGATTAAAGTAGATCAAAAACGATGACAATCAAACGCCATGTCTTAGTCAGTGTCCCATTGCTATGAAGAGACACCATGACCACTGCTACTCTTATAATGAAAATATTTAACTGGGAGTTGCTTACAGTTTTGTAGATTTAGTTGATTGTTATCGTGGTGCTAGAGAGGTAGCTGAGATTTCTACATCTAAATTCAAAGAAAATACAAAAAGAGAGACTGTGGGCCTCCCTTGTGCTTATTTACCTTCAAAGTCCACCCCCAGTAACATATACCCCCAGTGACATACTTCTTCCAACAAGGCCATACCTAGTCCAACAGGGCCATACCTACTAATCCCTCCCCAATAGTGCCATTTCCTGATGACTAAGCATTCACACATGAGCCTATTGAAGCTATTCCTTCTTAAACCTTCACAACCCATCAGCCTACTAATGACCCAGATGTTTCGGGAAGGAATATTTGACTTAACTTACTAGGTAAAGAATTATAGCTAGCAATGATTTTACTGATAGAAAGTTGTTAAAAACAGCATCTGTGACATGACCAGTTTCTGAAATGATTTTGATTCTCATGAGTAATTTTGCTTATTTTGTCAGGAATAAAAATTTTTGTGCATTCTCTCTATAATCCCCATATCAAATTTTATAAAATGTATTCATTTTATATAATGTATTTCATTGTTATTTTTCATGAAAGAACTTAAATTATGAGATATAAAGAAAAATGTTCAAAAAACTTAAGGAATTTTATCTCCTGTTATGATTTGGATGTGGTTTTCCAACAGAGGTTATTATGATGAGAGATTGGCCCTAGTATTATAACATTGATTTGTAATGGATTGGTTTGGGTTTTATTGCTGTGAAGAGACACCATGACCAAGACAACTCTTATAAGGAACATCATTTAATTGGGGTTGCCTTACAGTTCCAGAGGTTCAGTCCATTATCATTAGGGCCAAAATGATGGCAGTGTGCAGGCTTACATACTGCTGGAGCAGTCAAGAGTTCTGCATCTTGATTTGGAGGTAGCCAGGAGTAGATTAGAAATCTACACAGGGTGGAGCTTGAGTATCTTGATCGGCATGCAACAGAAGGGGACTGTCTTCCTCAGGCAGTCAGGAGGAGACTCTATTCACACTGGGCAGAGCCCACCAGGAGTCATCAAAGGCCACCTACACAGTGATACACTTTCTCCAACAAGGGCACACATACTCTAATAAGACCACACATCCTAATAGTAGCACTCCCTATGGCTAAACATTGAAACAAATAAATCTATGGAAGCTGAACCTATTCAAAATACCACAGGTAATATGGTTGTTTAATATGGTTGTTCATTGAGAACTTATTGGGTTATTTAAGGGTATTATCCTTGGAAGTTACTAGAGTTATTGTCATAGACAGCTATTTTGTCCTCTTGAGATCCAGCTGTTTTATGAAAAAGCTGAACATCAGAAAGTTTTCCTATTTGATGGTATGATCTCTCCATCATTTATGTAGTGTTGTCATTGTGGAGTGATAAAACACCAGATTGTCATTAAAGCCTAGTAGGTATCAATGCCATTGTACTTGAACATTCAGGACTGGGAGTAAAAGTATATTAATTCTTCCTATAGGGTTGCAAACCTCTTCAGCTCCTTCAGTCCTTTATCATCTAATTCCTCCATTGGGGATCCTGTGCTCAGTCCAATGGTTGGCTGTGAGCATCCACCTCTGTATTTGTCACATTCTGGCAGAGCCTCTCAGGAAACAGCTATTACAGCTCCTGCCAGCATGCACTTCTTGGCATCCACAATAGTGTCTGTGTTTGGTGATTGTATATGGATGGGATGGATCCCCAGTTGTGGCAATCTCTGGATAACCTTTCCTTCAGCCTTTGCTCTACACTTTATCTCCATATTTTCTCCCGTGAGTATTTTGTTCCCCCTTCTAAGAAGGATTGAAGCACCAACACTTTGGTCTTCCTTCTTCTTGAGCTTCATGTGGTCTGTGAATTGTATCTTGGGTATTCTGAGCTTTGGAGTTAATATCCACTTTTCAGTGAGTGCATGCCATGTGTGTTCTTTTGTTATTGGGTTACCTCACTCAGGTAATATTTTCTAGTTCTATCCATTTACCTATGAATTTCATGAATTCATTGTTTTTAATAGCTGAGTGTACTCCATTGTGTAAATGTACCACATATTCTGTATCCATTCCTCTGTTGAAGGATATATTTTGGGTTCTTTCCAGCTTCTGGCTATTATCAATAAGGCTGCTATGAACATAGTGGGGCATGTGTCCTCTTTCCATATTGGAGAATCTTTTGGAACAAAAAGATCAACCAAACAGATGCACCCTCCCCCAAGCTCCCAGGGACTAAACCAACCAAGGAGTACACATGGAGGGACCCATGGCTCCAGCTGCATATGTAGCAGAGGATGGCATTGTTGGGCAACAATGAGAGGAGAGGCCCTTGGTCCTGTGAAGGCTTGATACACCAGTGTAGGGGAATACGAGTGCATGGAGATGGGAGTGGATGGGTGGGTGGTGGAAAACCCTCATCAAAGCAGGGGAAGTGGAATAGGATAGGGGATTACTTGTGGGGATACCGGGAAAGGGAAAATTTTGAAATGTAAATAAATAAAATATCCAATAAAAAAGTAAATTAGTTTTATTTATAATTTTTCTAGTTTCATAATAGTGATGAAAATGTGCAAATGAACTTTTGTTTTAGGGAAAGGGCCACTGTGTTGTTTACACAGTATTGCTGTATTTGAAAAGTGAGTACTGTGACTACATTTCTCTTACTTGGAGATTTTTTTTATAATTGTTTTAATTAATTATTTTATTTATTTACATCATCCTAAAAGTTGCCACTCGCCCAGTACCCCCTCCCAGAGTCCTTCCTCCATCCCCCTCCTCTTTGCTCCTGAGCCGGTGGACACCAGAATCCTCCTTCCCTAGAGCATCAACTCTCTATAGCATTACGCACATCCTTTCTCACTGAGGCCAGACAAGGCAGTCCTCTGCTACATATGTGCCAGAGGCCTCAGATCAGCCCATGTACACTCTTTGGTTGGTGGCTTAGTCTCTGGGAGCTCCCAGGGTTAGTTGACACTGTTAGCCTTCCTTTGGGGTTGCCATCCCCTTCAGCTCCTTCAATCCTTCCCCTAACTCTTTCATAAGAACTCCTGACCTCAGTCCAATGTTTGGCTCTAAGTATATGCATCTGTGTCTGTCAGCTGCAAGTATAACCTCTCAGAGTACAGCAACGCTAGGATTCTGTTTGCAAACTCAACATAGTATCAGTAATGAATAAGATCTGGTTTAGTAATATGTAGATGCTTTGAGAACTGCCAACAGCCTACATCAGATATTACAGACAGTATGCATAACACAACAGGGATTTATGTGTCAGCAAGCAACTTCAGAGGTTATGTATTGTAAGAAATCTCTCTGAGTATGACAGAAGAGACCAATGGAAAATTGTGGATATAACAGAAGAACTAAAGTGGGAAAGGGATATGTGGGTATGAGCTTTAGCATTTGCCTCTGACTTGCCAGGTAAACCGTATAAAAGATTTAGAGAATAGACATGTTGGCCTGTCATGTTTTTCTTAAATCTAGGGGTTAAAAGGAGTAGAGGGCCCAGATCATACCAGTAATACAGAGCCCTTCTCAGGACCTCCAAATCTGGAACCTTCTGTGGAGAGTCAGAGAGGTAGGAGGAAACATATAACCTAAAAGTGACTGCATTTGTCTTTCTTGTACAACCTCAGTAAAGAGAAAGCCTATGATACAGCATGCTGATGGAGGTTTCAATACTATTTTATTTCAGAAAACCATGGTAATAAGACAATATTGAAATTTGTAACTATGAGCTAGTGTAGGAAACCATGGCAACTAGAGAATGTTAAAAAATCAGAGCTGTTGGAGCTAGGGAAGACTTTCAAACAAGCAATGAAGGAATCCTTTGCTACCTGGCTTCAGGGTTTATGAGACATGGAAGCAGATGGAATAAGCCTCAATAAGCCTCCTGCTGCAGAAGCAGAAAAATGATCAATATAACCATCCCTCTCTGAGACAATGTCTTCATAATATAAGGCAGAACAAGATGACTCAGTCACTGATGTTTCGCTCATGTAAACCTTGCTATCTGCAGCTGAGGTACCTCCAAATATTAAGGAATAGAAAACAATAGAAGAAGGGCAGGCCCTCTTTGGGGCACTTGGGATTCAGGAATCAATATTTGATGTTCAGGTCTCAGACCCAGACAGGACTGTGATAATAGGAGAACTAAGAAAGAAACTGATTCATTAAAGACCACAAGACTTGTATGGAGCATTGCAGGCAGAGCCACATGGCATGACAAAACCTGTATTAATTAGGAAAGGCTTTGACCAATCTATACTAGCATATAAATTGTGTGAGTAATGTGCTAATCCAAGAGTGAATGAAGGGTAAGGGGGTCAGGCAAAAGGGCCTTTCTATGCCAACCAAACATGTAGATATGGGTGGACTTAGGCTGCTCACAAGTTTCTAGGAACAAAACTAATGGAGCATTCAATGCTCTGCTGGTTAGCCTGTGGGGATCCTTAAGCCTAAGCCTGCAAATAACCACCAGAATAAGAGGATCAGTAGGAATAGGTGATTTATACTGCCCAGATCTGCTGTGGAGGAAGGCCTCATCAGTCCCTCCTTTGATAGAGTAGCCAAGGTTGCCACAGCTGAGGGCCATACAAGGGGAAATGAGACTCACATGTTGCTTCCTTACCACTATGCAGAATACTTGAGTCTCAGTGTTTACATTGATACCTAGAAGCCTTCAAAGCCACTGGGCCAATTGTTGGTAGTGGATGGGTATTGGGAAACACAGGTGACTCAGACTGAAGTAATTTTGTGGGTAAGTAATTACAGAGAGAGAAAGAGAGAGAGAGAGAGAGAGAGAGAGAGAGAGAGAGAGAAAACAGGAGTATAATGTGTATCTTATCTTGCTTCTACAAGAGGATATTCTGATGTCACATGTCCTACTATGATACATCCTGATGACTACATTTGGAGAAATGTCAACTGAAGGGGTAAAAGTAAAAGCAACTATTATGTAGATGGTAAGTTGATAGCCTATAAATTTATCACCCCCCCCACTCCACACACACACACAAAGTGCAGTAAGAATCAAATAGACTCCCTAGGAAACAAGATGGAATTACTAAAATCATTCAAGAGCTCTAAAAAGTAAGGTCATTCACCAAACTCATAGCCCCTTTGAAAGTTGGGTGTGGCAATTAGAAACCCCAATGGCACCTGTAGAATAAGAGTTCATTGCAAGAAGCTGAAGAAGCTAGTGTCTTCAATTTATGCAGCTGTGTCAAAATTGCTTTCTAACTGAACAGTTAGTACAGGTAGTGGGGTTGGGTGCCAGAGAATGGACTATGGAATGTAAAAAAGAAATTAATTTAAAAAACAAATACTTTAAATATGCAAGCTAATTTGGATAAAGTTAACATTTAAATAAAATAAAATAAAATAAATATAATCTAAATAAACCATATCTAAAAATACTATATATAAGAAATGCAGTTATTTGGTACATATTAGTTGCCAAATGTCCAGAATGCAATTTTATACTATTAGAAATTCCATGGCACAACTTGACAATCAACAATTTTTGTGGGAGAGAAAAACAAAGTTTTTTTTCAAGTGTATATGTAATTTATACATGAAAACAAACTGTACAAAATAATGTTACTCATAAAATGTGCTTTTCACATTTAATGTTTTAAAATATATCATGATGTTATGAGATTATATGTCTATGGTATCTGAATTAAAATATATTAAATCCAAGGTAAAAATCTGACTTCAAAGATTATTCATACCAGATTTAGCCTGAGGTAAAATATAGAATATGTGAAGCTTGCTTGTAGTGTTTCTATATCCTACCAGATAAGCAGCTGACTAACTGGGATTCAAAGTAAACTGAAAAGAAAATGTATCCTTTGTTGTAAGGTCCATGAAGAGGACCTCCCACTCGAGTCTTGGAAGTTCACCCACCCAAGGAATCACTAGAGACCGTCTTGATGCAAGGTACACAAGGTGTTTTATTCACAGAGCTCCTCGTGCCGACACACTCCCCATGCAAGAGGTAGAAGAGTCAACCACGAGGCTCGAAAACTAGAAGCTTATATAGTAAATGGGTTCGGGGGTTGGGAAAATTGGGGTAGGGGATCAGGAAATTTGCATGGTTTTATATGATTCGCTAGTTCAAACATCAGCAAGAGCCCCCAAGGTAGCAGCTATCCCCCTGGGGGTTTTCCTGAGTCAACGGAAGCCAGGCCAAATGGCCCATTACTCTTTGCATACCTTTCCTATCTCTACAACCGGTCAGTTCTGGAAGTGAATCAACAACTTTTGTTGACTTGCCTGTACCTCTCTCAGGCCTAGGTTTGCAGCCTTAAATCCTCTTCAGCAACTGCTGTTTAAACCATAAGCCTCCTATATTATTTTCTTTCATGCTTCCTAATTATGTCCATTTTATTACACAGATTACCTTTTATAGTTTATTAGCAAATTTTGTTTGCCTAGCCTGTCCAAACTTGCCTCAATAGAAGGCAAATGAGTTGTGATACTTATATACTTTTATATATTCTGGTATGTCAAACTAGTAACTTTTATATAAATTCCTTAAAGGTAGGATTTTCTGTTTCTTCAATTAGCTTCCCAGAAAATAATTCATATTAGAGTAGACTTGTAATAAGCATCATAGTTTTTAATTCTAAATCATTTAATTTCAATGTATAATTTACTTGATGCCATGATAATAAAGACTTTTCTTTTTGACTTGGAGTTTTAATAAACATAGTTGAAAAGGGAAAGTGCAAATAAATATATAAATATACAGAGAATGGGTTATTGCCCTGACAGGATAATGTTAATGCTTCATAAAGATAGTGTATATATTATGTTTATTGAGCCTTAAATTTTACTAACAGTTAATAATGTGAAGAAAATATTACTAAAGATTTCAAATACAGACTCGAAGAAGGTATCTTGAGCTAAAATACAGAGAGAAGAAAAAAACCTGTTTTTTTGTTTGTTTGTTTGTTTGTTTTCTAGGTAAGACACAAATATGGAAAATTCCAGAAAAACACAAAATAAAGGATAACCCTTGATTGTACTAAATATGACTAAAAATTGAATACCAAAAATTATTGAAGAATGCTGTCCTGAAGGAAATTCCTTTTAATTGAGATAGATCATTCTTGAGAGAGGCTCCTGAGACACAGGAAGTAAACAAGAACTGAAAGAAAATAATATACGAGGCCTATGGTTTAAACAGCAGAAAACCTGAGGCAGGTACAGGCGAGTAAACAAAGTTGTTGACCGGTTATAGAGATAAAAAGGTATGCAAAGAGAGTAATGGGCCATTTGGCCTGGCCTCCACTGACACAAGAAAACCCCCTGCGGGATAGCTGCTACCTGGGGACTCTTGCTGCTG
>LR753306.1:351298-405037 GCA_902729485.2 Mus minutoides
CCCTACCCCATTGTTATAAAAGCTCCTGATTTTCGAGCCACGAGGTCGATCCCCCTGTCCCCTGCGTGGGATATGGGTCGTCCCGGAGCTCCGATTAAAAATCCTCATGCTTTTTTGCATCAAGATAGGTCTCGGTGATTCGTGGGGTGCACGAACAGCCCGTGTTTGAAATAGGAGTATTTCTGGATGGATCTTACAGAACCTCCTGAAACATGTTAGCTCCAAAATGTTCTTACTGAGGTTTATGTAAGCAGTAATGTCTTCTAGGGAAATGTGATTGACTGCCCAAGCTGTAGGTAATTTTTAGTTGAAATTTTGTGATTCAGCACCCATGCAGGGATGGATTTTTTGGTCACATGTCCAATTTGAGTTACCCATGTACCTATAAGCAACACCTTTCTCATATCCTTAAAAAAAATTCAGTAAAGTCAATGGCTCACCAGAGCAGTTTGGGTGGAGTTATTACTTTCTTCTCTCATTGTTTCTTTAGCTGGACTAAGGAGGCATTTGTTCATATTTGTGCAGAAAAAGACACAAATGACTTGTTTTGTTTGCTCTCTCTTTTTTAACATATTGTGTGTATTTTGAGATATGTTAACAGTATTTTTTTTTTTTTGGTTTTTCGAGACAAGGTTTCTCTGTATAGCCCTGGATGTCCTGGAACTCACTCTGTAGACCAGGCTGGCCTCGAACTCAGAAATCCGCCAGCCTCTGCCTCCCAAGTGCTGGGATTAAAGGCATGTGCCACCACGCCCAGCATGTTAACAGATTTTAAAAGGCATACTTTCATTATTGAAAAATTTTGTTGGGCTATGGAAATGGTTGAGTTGGCAACGCATGATAATCTGAGTTAGAGTCTCTAGAATCCATGTGAAAAGATTGTCACTGCAACCTCAGCTCTGGGGATGTGGAGTAGAGAGACAAACAAATTGTCTGAGATCACGGCCTATCACATTTAATTGAATTGGTGAGATCTATTGAGAGACCCTGACTCAAAATTTAAGATAATGAGCAACTTACAAAGATATCAGTGTCAAACACTTGCCTAAACACACACACACACACACACACACACACACACACACACATACACACACACACACACACACACACACACACACACACACACACACACACACACACACACACACACACACACACAAACTACATACTCTAGTTACAAGCTTTATTACACACACAAAGAATCTGGTATGTGTCTAAAATAAAATACAATGACTAATAATAAAATACAATGACTAACCAGTTTCATAATGTGTAGTTTTTCTATCTAGTGGTATGTGTGAGTATGTGTTTGTGTGTGTACTCACTTATGTGTGAAAAAAGTTGGAAGAAAAACTTTATAATTGCTAAGGTTGTTCAAGGACCATCATTATCTCTGTTAATTGTCACACTGATCTAGGTTTAAAAACTGAATCCTGAAACCGTTTAGTTGTTGGACTTAACTCTGATCTCCACATGTAATTATCACATGGTTGCTCCTCCAACACTAAAGATATGAATATAAAAAGGAGACTAATCCTCTATTGTAATGATTAAAGAGGACCATGAAATTATAAAAAAGTGAGTAAAGAAAATTTTGGATTTAAAGGAATTCATAGTTGTTGATGTCTCTTCACTTAAAAATTGTATTCTATGTTATACATTTCTTTTTCAGTATCTGTGATAATTTTATGTGTGATTATAACTACTAATATTATTCATATTTTATTTCATCTCTTAGTTATTATTATAAAGATATCATTTTTACATGCAACTAAGCATTTAACTTGGTAGACTTTAGGTGTAGTAGATCATCCTTCATACTGCATGTGGACCTCATTCATTTAGACAGTGGCTTTAAGAGAAATCATTGAGGTCTTCTGTAGAAGAAGCTGTGTCTTAATATCTTTTGGAATGAAAACTACAGAGTAAATCCTTTCTGGAACTGTTAGCTGGACAACATGCTCAGATATGGGTCTTGTGTAGTTCCACATACATACTCACAAATATATTAATTTCCTATTCTGTGTGTTTGGAAAATTGTGACTAATACAAATAGCAATTTTGGTACTGAGAGTGGCTCTAGAGGAAATGAAACCACAAGCACTTCCACTGTGTAACTTCCTGAGTAGCTGGGGCTGTAAGCAAGTGCTGCTGCAGCTGCAAGGAAGTCGGTCTTAAAAATAACTTGGATCTTGGACTGGGGTTTCAGAAATTGATTGTCTATGGTTGCTGTGTAAGTTACACATTAAAGTGGGCCATGTTACTCATGAATTAGAAAGCATAAATATAATGAATAATTACATATTAAGGAGGTAGGAGTCAGGTGATGACAAATGTGGATGCAACATAGTGTAATGGACAGTATACTCCAAATGGCCATCAGCATAGAATAAAAGGAGAGAAGGATAGTGATGACTAGTTGAATGTGACATCCTTAACACTGAAACAAGGCCAGGCGTGGTGGTGCACACCTTTAATCCCAGCACTTGGGAGGCAGAGGCAGGTGGATTTCTAAATTCAAGGCCAGCCTGGTCTACAAAGTGAGTTCTAGGACAGCCAGGGCTACAGAGAAACACTGTCTCAAAAAACCAAAAAAAAAAATAAATAAATAAAAAACAAAAACAAACAAACAAACAAAAAACACAAAACACTGAAACAGACGTGACAGTTAATTTCTTACTTGACACTTAGGAGTGTCAAAATCAAATGAGTAGAGGTTATGATTTGGGTAGAAATAGAATGCCACAGTTTTTCAAATTTATAGATTTAAGCCACTTTAGAGACTCAGAACTTGGATGAAAAAGATGAGGCCACTAGAAGATCGACACTGCTACAATGCCAATAGTTAAGCTTTTCCCAGACTGCCTAAAGGATTACACATGGCTTTTTGTGTGTGTGATTATAGACTGAGGAAAAGCATATCATGAAAAATTTCAGTAATGACCCAATGATGGTTCTGAATTGAAATTAATACCAGGAGAACAAAGATGTCATTGTGATCTGTCATTCAGAGAAGGAAGTTATATAGATTAGGCAAAACATAGAAATTGAGATCTGATACATTACATTGTACATATAATTGAAAACTAAATCTCTCATGTTACTGACACAGGTGAGATATAACAGAGTGGATATATATATATATATATATATATATATATATATATATATATATATATATTGTCTTGTCTTATTTGGAGAATATACATGAGTTACTAAGAGGCCTTTGGGTGTCAGGTGGACAAATGTACATAAGTAAGTTAAGGTCAATTTTAAGACATCTGGACTGATGGTAACAGATACTTGTTCAAATATTAAGGTTTATACTTTGAGAGTGCTTTGGGGTTTTTGTTTGTTTTTATTTCTTTTTATTGAAAATAGACTTTTTCTCCTGACACTGTTTCCTCTTCCTTTATACCCCTCCCAATTTCCTCTCACCTCAGCTCCCATCCAGATCTAGTCCTGTTTCTTATTAGAAAACAACAGGAGTCTAATGGATAATAATGAAATAAAATGGGGTAAATAAAATATAAGACAAAATAAAAACTAACTCATCAGAATTGGATAAAACAAACAAACAAACAAACAAAAGAAAAAGCCCAAGAAAAAGCACAAGAACCAGACACCCCATGCTTGGGAGACCTATAAGAACAATAAATTGGAAGTCATAATATAATTAGAGATGACATGGTAAAGAATCTTGCAGACCATGTGCAGGCTGCTTCAGTGTTTATAAATTTCCACAAAATTTGCATATGCTGTTTTTGAGGGTCTTGTTTTGGTGTCCTGCATCCTCTCTGTCTCTTAACCTTTT
Source organism: Mus minutoides (assembly GCA_902729485.2). Classification (NCBI taxonomy): domain Eukaryota; kingdom Metazoa; phylum Chordata; class Mammalia; order Rodentia; family Muridae; genus Mus; species Mus minutoides. The sequence continues at coordinate 355,116 of LR753306.1, forward strand.
ATTGCCTACTGTTCTAAGGTGTTCCCTGATCTCTGAGGAGAGGAATTCAATGGAGATATGCCACTTAGTGCTGAAAGTTCTAAAGCCACTCACTCTCTATGCAATGTCTATCTGTGAATATCTGTATTTGCTGCCATCTGATGCAAGATGTACAAGGTTCTGATCCATGAATATAATGAAATGGCCTTAGGAGTCATGTTATTACTGCTATTTTTAGACTAGTATTATTTGGTTTTACTCCAGGTCCCTGGGCTATCTATTCTCAGGTTCTTGGTCATCGGAGCTTTGGCAGGTATGTTCTCCAAGTTGTGGAATGGGCCTTCAGTTAAATGAGATGATGCTTGGCTATTCCAACCAGCTTTATGCCACCACTGCAGCAGCATAAATTGCAGGCAGGACACCATCATGATCAAGGGTTCAAAGGGTTTGTGGCTGGGTTGGTGTTTACATTTATTTTTTGATAGCCTGCATAATATATCTCTGTACCAAAGACACTAGAACATAAGAGTATGGATCCATGGAAGACCCCAGATCAATTTTTCTATGTTCAGTTGGTTATGTAGGTGTTGTCTTCAACAATGGGACATTGTTTGTTTTTTGATGAGATTATCTTTGAAAATGCAGGTCGTGTTTGGGAGATAGAATTAACTTTATTCCATCTATTCTGGTCATTTAGCTGAGGAGGAAGGTGACCCTGAAGGAGTAACACCAGTCTCATTTAATCTGGACCTCTGAGATCTCTCAGACACTGGATCACCAACCAGGCAGAATATACCAGCTAATATGAGGTCCCCAACACATATACAGTAGAGGACTGCTGGGACTGGGTTCAATCAGAGATAATGCACCTAAACCTAAGGAGACTGGAGGTGCCATAGAGGTTATGGGTCTGGTGGGATAGAGGGTTGGGGCATCCTCGTGGAGACAGGAGCAGGGGAGGAGGTATGGGATCCAGAACAGTGGACCAGAAGGGGAATAAAATTTGGAGTTTAAATAAATAAATAAATAAATAAATAAATAAATAATAGTTAAATAAATAGTTAGATAAATAGTTAGATAAATAAATAAATAAAATGAAGACACCAAGAGAAAACAAATTACTTTTCTCTGAAAAGAATTAATTCTTCCATGCAAATCCATCCATCCATTCTTATCTCCTTGTAAAAAGCTAAAGTTCAAGTGGATCATGGACCTCCATATACAATTAGATGGAATGAAACTAATAGAAGAGAAAGTGGGAAGCGTGTTGAGTACATGGGGTCAGGGGAAATTTTCCTGAACAGAACACCAATAGCCTGTGCTCTAAGATCAGGAATTAAAAAAATAGGACCCCAAAATTGCAAAACTTTTGTAAGGCAATGGGCATTGTCAATAGATCAAAACAGCAATCAATAGATTGGTACAAGATCTTTACCAATCCTATATCCAATAGAGGCCTAATATCCAATATATACAAAGAAACCAAGAAGTTAGTCTCCAAAGAACCTAATAACCCTATTAAAGACGGGACACAGAGCTAAACAAAGAATTCTGAACTGAAGAATTCCAAATGGCCAAGAAGCACCTAAATAAATGTTCAACATCCTTAGTCATCAGGGAAATGAAAATAAAAACAACCCTGAGGAGAGTACAAAATATCCCTGTAACGGAGTTACAGAGACAAAGTTTGGAGCTAAGACAGAAGGAAATACTAGGCAGAGACTGCCCCATCCAGGGATCCATCCCATAATCAACCACCAAATGCAGACACTATTGCATATGCCAGCAAGATTTTGCTGACATGACCCTGATATAGCTGTCTCTTGTGAGGCTATGCCAGTGCCTGGAAAATACAGAAGTGGATGCTCACAGTCATCTATAGGATGGAACACAGGGCACCCAATGGAGGAGCTAGAGAAAGTACCAAGGAAGCTGAAGGGGTCTACAACCTGATAGGTGGATCAACAATATGAACTAACCAGTACCCCCAGAGCTCATGTCTCTAGCTGCATATGTAGCAGAAGATGACCTAATTGCCCACCAATGAGAGGAGAAGCCCTTTGTCTTGCAAAGATTATGTGCCCCAATAAAGGGGAATGCCAGGGCCAGGAAATGGGAGTGGGCAGGTTGGGGAGCAGGGGAGGGGGAGTGTGTAAAGGACTTTCAGGGTATCATTTGAATTGTAAATGAAGAAAATATCTAATAAAAATTGTTTTAAAAAAGAAAAGAAAATAGCAAAGAATGGCTTCTACAAAAACAAAACAAAACAAAACAAAACAAAACAAAACAAAACAAAAAACACTGAGATTCTACCTCACTCCATTCAGAATAGCTAAGATCAAAAACTCAGGGGACAGAAGATTCTCGTGAGGATGTGGAGAAAGAGGAACTCTCCTCCATTGCTGGTGGGATTGCAAGCTGGTACAACCACTCTGGAACTCAGTTTGGTGGTTCCTCAGAAAATTCGACATACCAGCTATACCACTACTAGTCATGTACCCAGAAGATGCTCCAACTTGTAATAAGGACAAATGCTCCACTATGTTCATAGCAGCCTTATTTATAATAGTTAAGAGCTGGAAAGAACCCAGATGTCCCTCAACAGAGGAATGGATACACAAAATATGGTATATTTCCACAATGGAGTACTACTCAGCTATTAAAAACAATAAATTTATAAAATTCTTAGGCAAATGGATGGAACTAGAAAATATGATCCAATGAGTGAGGTAACCCAATCACTAAAAACCATACATGTATATACTCACTGATAAGTAGATTTTAGCCTAGAAGCTCAGAATACCTAAGATACAATTCACAAACCACATGAAACTCAAGAAGGAAAACCAGTGTAGATACTTCCATCCTTCTTAGAAGGGGGAACAAAATAACAATGGAAGGAGTTAAAGATACAAAGTATGGAGCAGAGACTGAAGGTAAGACCATCCAGAGACTGCCCCACCTGAGGATCTATCCCATAAACAATCACCAAACCCAGACACTATTGTAGATGCCAACACATGCTTGCTGACAGAAGCCTGGTATAGCTGTCGCCATCCTGAGAGGCTCCACCAGTGCCTGACAAATACAGAGGTAGATTCTCACAGCCTACCATTGGACTGAGCATAGGGTTCCCAATGAAGGAGCTGGAGAAAGGATCCAAGGAGCTGAAGGGGTTTGCAGCCCCATAGGAGGAACAACAATGTGAGCTAGCCAGTGCCCCTAGAGCTCCCAGGGACTAAATCTCCAACCAAAGTGTACACATGATGGGGCTCATGGCTCCAGCTTCATATGTAGCAGAGGATGGCCTAGTTGTTCATCAATGGGAGTAGAGGCTCTTGGTCCTGTGAAGGCTCTATGCCCCAGTATAGGGGAATGCCAGGGCCAGGAAGCAGGTGTAGGTGGTTTGGTGAGCAGGGGGAGGGGGGAGGTGATAGGGGATTTTTGGAGGGGAAACCCGGAAAGGAGACAACATTTGAAATGCAAATAAAGTAAATATGTATTACAAAATTAAAAAAAAAATAATTCTTCCATATTAGATTGTCTTCATACTGGAGTATTAGCTCTTCATGAGTCTCAAGCCAATGGACTTCAGTTAATAAGTATTCTGCTTGCCCTTTATTGTTCTCAGTCTTGAGATATAGACCAATATAAACATTGTCAGTTTCCCGGCATTTCCCTTGTGCTATAGATCACCTTTAACTCTTGGAAAAGTTTCTTACCTATAAAAAAGATGCCAATGCTTTATTATAAATCACGTGTACATATTCCATATGCATCATCTTTTATATCTTTTTATTATATATTTTCTTCATTTACATTTCAAATGCTATCCCAAAAGTCCCCTATACCCTCCCACCACCCTGCTCCCTAACCCACCCACTCCTGCCTCCTGTCCCTGGTTTTACCCTGTACTGGGGCCTATAATTCTTGCAAGACCAAGGGCCTCTCCTCCCAATGATGGCCAACTAGGCCATCCTCTGCTATATATGCAGCTAGAGACATGAGCTCTGGGGATCCTGGTTAGTTCATATTAAGTTCAGGAAACTTTTAAATAATATTGTAAGTGATTTCCAAGAATGGATTTCTTTACTCAACATGACTTTAATTATCCTTTTTTTTTTTCAACTTACATGATATAGTAGTTTTCTCATATCTCAAACTCTACACCAGCTTCCAGTCCCTCCTCCCAGAGTCCCTCCCACATCCCCCCTTAGACAGCCCCATACCTTGCATATTCCCTTACTCTGGCTCATCAAGTAAGTCTCTGTAGGGTTAGGTACAGCCTCTCACAGTGCTGTCAGAAAAAGCAGCCTCATGTGCTGGGGACCTCTGTCCAGCCCATGTCTGTGCTTTGGTTGGTGGCTCTGTTTCTGAGAGCTACCAAGGGTCCAGGTTAGTTGACTCTGTTGGTCTTCCTGTAGAGTTCCCATTTCCTTCAGGACCCCCAATTCTTCCTCCTATTCTTTTATAAGAGTCCTCAAGCTACATTCACTCTTCGGCTGTGTGTCTGTATCTTTCTGAGTCAGCTGTTGGGTGGAACCTCTTAGAGGACAGCATGCTCCTTTCTACAAGCACTAGAATGTCCTTAATAGTGTCGGGGATTGGTGTTTGCCAATGGGATGGGTCTCAAGATGGGCCATTTATTGGATAGTGTCCTCCAGTCTCTGCACCATCTTTGTCCCTGTATTTCTTTTTGACAGGAAAAATTTTGTTGAAAGTTTCGTAGATGGTTTGGTGTCCTCATTTCTCCACTGAGGGTCCTGCCTGGCTAAAAGAGGTGCCCTCTTCTGGTTTCCTGTCTCTACTGCTAGGCTTCTCCACTAAAGTCATCACATTGACTCCCAGGAGCTTCCCCCATCCCAGTTCTCTGGGGCTTCCTAGAGATTCCTACACAACCACCCCAACACACATACCTGGAAGCTGCAGATTTCCATTAATTCTCTGGTCCTTCTGTCCCTCTCTCCTGTCTCTCTCCATACCTGATTCTGATACTCCCCAATTTCCACCCCCATGCCCTCTCCCACCCAATTCCATTCCTCTCTCTACTTCCTATGAACCTCTTCTAAGTAAAATTCAAGCATCCTTGCTTCAATCTTCCTTTTGTTTAACTTCTGTGTATCTGTTGGTTGTATCATGTGTATCCTGTACTTTAAGGCTAATCTCCACTTATCAGTGAGTACATACCATGCATGCCCCTTTGGGTCTCGATTGTACGTTCATTTGGTATTGGTAAATTTATACATGGAAGGGTTCACACAGCATTCTTTCATTATTGTATTCAATGAATTTGTGTGCCTATTTGACATTTTGTTTTCTGGTAAATTGCTTGAAGTTCTTTCTCATTTTTACTTTGATTACTTAAAAATTTTGTTTTGTTTTATTTATTTCCTCTTCATGTCAGGGAAAGTACACTTGCCAGGGAAAATAAATGGAGGTCAAAGGATATCTTATAGGAGTCAGCTCTCTTTTCAGCCACATGAATACTGTGGCGTGAACTCAGACTTCCAGGATTCCTGATAAGCCATCTCACCTACTCCAAATCTGTTACATTTTACTACTGAATTCTGAACCTTCTTCTAGTTTGTCTTATGTATAATTTATTGTTGTACTTCCTTTTCCTTCCTCTAAACCCTTACATATAACCCTCCACACTCTCCTTCAAATTTATGGTTTCTTTTTTCATTGTTATTGCATGTATACACATACACAGAGAGACAGACACAAACACACACACACAACTTGTTGAAGGTTGGGTGAAGACTTGTTGAGTTAATATAATATTACATACATGTATTATTTCAGGATTGATTGTTTGACATTGGACAACCAATCCATACCTCTCCTGCTCCCAGATTTGCTCAGTTGCCTGTAGAACAACTTGTAGGCTTGAGGACTCCTGTTCTTTTCCCTGTCAAGTCTGGCATGTTGCTCTATTTAGGATAATGAAGTTTATGCATGTCTATTATTATCTTTCTCAGTTATTGTTCTTTTGCTATGACAAAACACCATAAGCAAGGCAACTTGTAAAGCAAAACATTCAATTGGAGGTTTGCTTACAGTTTCAGAGAATGAGTTGATAATCATCATGGTGGAAAATGTGTTGGCACTTAGGTAGGGATAGCACTGGAGCAATTGCAGATCACATCTGATCTGCATACTTCAGGCAAAGAGAAATACTAGGCTTTTGGAACCTTAAAGTCCACATACAGTGACACACCTCCTCCAATAAGGTCATACCTCTTAATTGTTCTTGAACAGTTCCAACAACTGGGCACCAATGATGCAAATATAGAGCCTGTGGGGGCTATTCTCATTCAAACCACCAAATCATCTCTTTTTTATTGTATTTTCTATTAATCATATAAACATTTCAATTTCTATTTTTCTTTTTTAACTTTTTCTTGGTTATTTGTGAATTTCATATCATGTACCTCAATCCCACTCATCTCCTCATCCTCTTGTACCCACCCTCTACCCTTTCAACATCCCCTACAACAGGGGAAAAAGATCTCATCATGTAAGCTGTATTGTCCCATAAAATACCTCCTATAGCATGTCCCATAGTATAGCTTTTTGTATATACTTCTTTACTTGCAAAATGCTTATGGCAATGACTTGGTCTGGCAAGAAGCCTCTGGCCTCTGCTACTCTATTGATACTGGAACCTCACTGAGACTCTTAGATACTCTGTTGTTGCCCTGTGTCATGGAGATCCTGTACTTTTGCATCTGTAGGATTGGCCCCTTCATGTACTCTAGCAGTTCATCGATAGGGTAGATGTTGGGATGGGTCAATTCAAAGCCCTGGATCTGGGCTTGAGAGGTATCTTGACTGGTCAGCCCACCAGCATTCCTACTCTCATGTCCTCAAGGCTAGCTCATCAGCAACCACCACTACCAGGGCCAGTTCTATCCTGATGTCAAGGTGAGAGGTATTGCCTGCTCTCAAATTTTGGAACTGATGAAGGACATGACCAGCTCTTTTGATCTGAAGACTTTGGACTCAGCTTTCCTGCCTGGCATTTGTGACAGGTGGTGAGAGCTGAGAAATATCTCTCCCTCTCCCATGTTACTACAAATGGTGACAAACAGTGGGGCTATTTCTGCCATACTCACACTCTTAATGCTGGCTTACCTACACCTCCACATTAAGGTCGTCTCTACTGTGTTGCCCAAGGCCTGCTCTCCAGAGAGCTGCAGCATGTGAGGGCCAAGACCAGCTCTCTTGCACTCTTGAACTCATCGTGGACAACTCTCTTATCAGCTATTGGTGTTGAGGGCAAAAGGAAGGGCATTTCACTTTCCCAGATGCCTCCACATAGCAGACAAGAGGCAGGGCTAGCTTTCCCATGCTCTTGCTTTAGGGACTGGGTCACCTATAGCCACATCCAGGGCTAGCTCTACTATGCTGTCCTGGTGAGGTACAGGTACCACTTTTCTGAGTGCTGTAGCTCGTGAAGGACAGGGGCATCTCTCCTGCTCCCATGAACCCAGAGCCAGTTTTCCTGCTTGACACAGTTGGTTAGGGGCTATGTGGAGGAGGGCACCTCTCTCTTTTCCACCCCACTATATGTGAATCAAGTGGCAGGGCCAGGTTTCCAGGGGTTATAATCTTGGCAGGGGACAGAGAACAGGGTGTAATTCACCTGCAACATGAAGGGCCACTCTAGAGTACTGCAGCTAGCTAGGAATGGGGTCAGTTCTCCTGCTTTAATGCCTCCTGGCCTAGCTCTCTTACAAAGCCCAGGTGAGGGATGGGCCCATTTCTGCACAGCTCTCAGATGTCAACATACCCACGGGTAGAAGCCTAGACCAGGGACAATAGCCTGGCCTTTGGTGTCAACAAACCCCTGGTGCCACAGACATAGATGTGGCCTCCTATAGCAGCATCAGCCAGGACTCCACCATGTTCATGGGTAGCATCACCAACTATTCATATCAGGCTGTTCCTCACTACCCTTGAGTCTCCAGTTCTGTCTCTCTTCATTGTACCCATGCCCTAACTCTTTCATTTTTTTCCACTTACTTGTTCCTCTTAGAGGTCCTCAGGACCTCTGAGTTTCTGAGGTCATCTCAGGAATGGTCTCAGGAATACCACACCTTGCTCAGGTCATCTTGTCATGGTCTCTCTGCTTCCCCACAGCCCTGGAGCCCCTGGTAGTTGTCTCAGGTTCTCTCCCTGTCCAGGCTAGAGATTATCTAGTTGTCATATCAGACTTATTGCTCACTGGGCCCACCCAAATGGCCCCATGTTAGGGTCATTTGTCATGTGCTCACTTCTGCTGAAAGCCCTCAGTCCCATGCACAGTTCTAGTCTCTTGCTTGTTCCTGGTCCTGGGAACTGTTCTAGCATATGCATCACTGGACTACTAGTCCAGGCCAGGCTTGTTTTTTTGAGTTTTTTGTTTGTTTGTTTGTTTTGTTTTTGTTTTTTCAGGAAATTATAGGCTACTATTCATTCAGATGTCCATAGATCAGGACACTAAGCTAGACATAACCTCTCCCCTCTCTGTCACCTACTGAGTTGACAAAGCTGACACACCTGGAATACTTCTAGAACATTTAATTTTCATTAAGATAGAAGCCTTTGGTGAGAAGTGAATTCCTTACAATTTGGAATAGTGCCTGCTGGGCTTTATTATTTGTTTGTTTTTCTGAGAAAGAATCTGGACATGGCAATTTCCAAAGATAAAAGATTGATACTTTTTCTTCTTGGATTTAAAGTTATTTGATATGTACTCTGTCCTTAATGAGCATAATTTAGTTTTTATGCTGATTAACATTAAGAGGCAGTGATTTCTTTTTACTTTGTGTTTCATACAAAAAATTAAAGTAAAAAGAGGTTTGTATTTTGCACAGTTCTTAATATAAATAGAGTAATTTCTTAGCTTGTATTCTCTCTGAAGTATAGCCTGAGGCAAAAATTTATTTGTAGTACCTATAGGAAATGGAATTTTGTGGAACTGAACTTTCAAGCCACAGAAACATGTGAAATAAATTTACAACTGTATTACTGAGTGAAAGAATATAGTTGAAGAATCTATTAGTTTAACCATATGTATGCTTTCTAGGAAAAGGGAAATTGGAGAGATAGTAAAAGGACAAATGGCTGTTCATGTTCAAGAGAAAAATGAAGAGTAAATAAACAGAACCCCAAATATTTGTAAGGTAATGAAATTATTTTGTTGATAATTTATGATACATTGATCATTTGATTAATGTCATTTTATATTTATTCAATCCTATCCAGTGAGAGTTAGATATAATAAGAGGTGGTGATATGTAAGAACAAGAATTACACAGCATTTGTCCTTTCTGTTCAATTTTGCTTTGAATTTTAAACTATTCTAAAATAATAATAAAACAGTAAAAGTAATAAAAATTAATAAAGATGCTTAAATGCAAGCAATAGGAAACACGTTCTATGTCTTTTGTAAGTTCTGTTTTCTTAAGAACTAGATATTTGGACTGGAGAGATGGCTCAGTGGTTAAGAACACTTACTGCTCTTGCAGAGGTCCTGAATTCAATTACCAGCAAACACATGGTGGCTCACAAATATCTGTAATGTTATCAGATGCCCTTCTATGGTGTGGCTGAAGATAGGGACAGTGTACTCATTATTGGGTATTCTTATAGATGAATAGGAAGATTGCAGGCTCCAAAGAGGGTAGGAACTCCACAAGAGGACCAACAGAGTCAACTAACCTAGATCCTTGGAGATCTCAAGTCTGAACTACCAATGAAAGAACAAATAAGTGGGTGGTTTGGGGAGCAGGGTGGGGGGTATAGGGGGTTTGGGGGATAACATTTGAAATGTAAATGAAAAAAATATCTAAAAAAAACACTAAAAAGAAAAAAGAACATATACAGGCTGGTCCTAGGCCTCTCTGCACATATGTATTAGATGTACAATTTGGTCTTCATATGGTCCCCAAACAACTGGAGCAGGGATTATCCCCCAAAAGTTGTTACCTGTTCATGGGATAAGTTCTGGTTGAGCTGCCTTGTGGGTTCTCAGTGGGAGAGGAAGTGCCTAGCCTCCCAGGACTTCAGGGGCTGGGGAGGGAGCACCTACTCAGAGAAGAAGGGGATTGGCAGATAGAAAAAGTACTCTAGAAGTGGGTGACTAGGAAGGGGGCAGTGAACAGGATGTAAACTGAATAAATAAAAAATATGTAAATTTAAAAAATCAACAGGAATGCAATAAGAAATGAAGACTTAATCTACAAAGAAACTGTACAATTTTACCTTTTATTCTCATTGAAAATATTTTATGAGTTATCAAGCTATAAGATAGTGAAGTCATGATCACTAATGAGTCGGTGTAAATGGTATATAATAAGATTTTTGAGTAATAGTAACAAAGTTACTTCTGTTAAAGTATTTCTTCAGCAATTGAAATGATTTTTTAAAGATTTATTTAATTTATGTTTATGTGTACCCACATGTATATATGCTTACCTTATGCATTACTGCTACCCATGGAGAGAAAAGAAGAATATTGCATCTCCTGAAACTAAAGTTGCAATCAGGTGTGGCTAGGAATGGAGACACGATCCTTGGCAAGAGAAACAAGTAATCTTACCTTCTGCACCATCTTTCCTGTCGCCTAATGATGTTTTAATATATTCCCCCGGCACTGCTAATGGCTATTATTTTAAAAATTATTCTTCTATTAAATGAATTACAAACTGTACTAGGAAAAACAAGCACATATATTGGCTGTCTGGACATTCATGATGGTGGTTGAGTAGATTGAAAACAGGAAACAAATCCCTACTTCCTTCTACTCTGTTCTCCTTAGAAAATCATTTGTATACCGAGGCCTCCAGTTAATCTCTAAATATTTCCATATTTCACTCAAGTTTCAAAGAAATTAAGCAAACACTCATTCCTAACTAAGTGGAGCACAACTTGTTCTCTAATTTCTTAACAGAATTTTATTGGCTACTAGGGTTCGAAAACTGATGATTATTACATTCTATGAATATTAGTGGAAAACTACTAAAATTTACTCTCATGTGGAAATCATGAGCATAATATTCTATTCATTCTGAAAATTAATTTATAATTTTTTCTAAGAATTTATGTTAAAATAATATATGAGAATCCAGGCATGGTGAGGCACACTTGAAATTCCAGCACTATGGGATAAGAGACAAGAGATCTTTTAGTTTTTACTGCTGTCATTGGCTACATAGTGAGTTCAAAATTATCCTATGTTTTGTCAACAAACCATATCTATAAAATCATCATCATAATCATCAACAATAACAACAACAACAAAAGGCAGACATATGACATGCCTTGGTAAAATTTAGATAGCATTCAGATTAATTTCTTATCTACCTGTTTTTTATTATCCATAATGTTTCCTTTACTATTGGTTAATACAAATAGGAAGACCCGCCCCTTTGGCATTGATAGAACACTACTACATATCAGTGGTCTGTGAATGCTGGTTTGCTGATCAATTGCAACATAAAAATATGATAAACTATGGTAAACTTCCAGTATGATAAACATACAATAATAGAAAATGAGATAAATGAGTTCATATACATTGAAGAAGCTTCACTATATTAGAAAATAAGTTCTTATATAAAAGAATGTAATATCAAGAGTCTTTCAAATGGATGCATAATTAAATAAGTAACTTTTGTTTTTCACATGGCATATTTTGAATTAACAAACACTGGAAGATATATTATTGATCTGTTTTCCTAATGCCATTTAGGTAAAATTTGAATTTCTTTTTATTTCTGAATTTTTCAACTTCTCTCTCATCATTTACTTGGATGGAGGCAAATAAAAGTGTACAGAAAAAAGGGAGAACACTTTGATACTTAAAAATAAAAGTGATGGAATAAGGAAAAAAAAAACAACCTGATTGAGGTGTCCCAGATCATATATGTTGTATGTATTTATTTATATGTGGCTATTAGCTGTTAAGTTAAAGTAAACCCAGGTGCAATCTGTAGAAAAACAGAGGGTAAGTATAGGATAAGGGACTAGAGGGCACAGAGAGATCTTGTTAGGAAAGATAAATAGAATCAGTAATTATAGATAGGTGGACTAGAAGTATCAAGAAGAAATGGGAGAAGGAGTTGAGGGAGGGAACACAGGGAGAGAGAACAAAAATAAAGGGTCATTTTTAGTATAGTATCCAAACTTAATACAGCAAACAAATTAAATATATACATACATGAAAGTGATCTAAATGAAACTGCCAAAAACTGGCAATTGCATCTGTCCATCTCTTATAATCAAACAAAGTTTCCAGTGCTGGGATTAGGTTACATCTAATTGAGTTCTTGGCCAAAGGAGTACCACAGGAATTCCCAAACAAGTCATCCTGCTGACAAGACTTTAGGTTGTTTTCTACAAACTGACAACAGAACCCTATTGCTGAAGACAATTCCTATACAACTCATTGAACATGGAAAAGTTGAGCTGATGCCCACATACATCCTTCCCCTCCACATTCTAATGTTGTTTATATTCTACAAGCTACCAAAAGAGAAACTTAATCTCCAAGCCAGCCACATTTGATCAATGATGGCATCTTTCATCCAAGTATGCTAGAGCACTGGTGGCACAAAGCTGGTGGGAATAATGAACCAATAACTGATTTGACTTAAACCCCGCTCCATGAGATGAAACCTATCCCTGACACAGCATGGATAAGCAAGAATCTGAGACTAGATAGCCCAGAGACCTAGAATAAAACTCATTGGCACAGGATAAAATTTCCTAAACATAACTCCAATAGCTCAGGCTCTAAGATTAAGAACTGATAAATGTGACCTCATGAACCTGGAAAGATTCTGTAAGGCAAAGGACATAGTCAAGAGGACAAACTGATAACCTTCAGATTGGGAAAAAAAACCTTCATTAAACCCACATGCAACAAAGGGCTAATTTAGAAAATAATAAAGAACTCAAGCTAACCTCCAAAAACCAAACAATCCAATGAAAAAGTGGGTTATAGAACAGAACAGAGAATTCTCAACAGAGGAATCTTGATTAGCTGAGATGTCCCACCATGCCACATGTTCCACTAGGTCCATAGTTGCCTTATTTGTGATAGCCAGAAGCTGAAAATAAGCCAAATATCCCATGATAGAAGAATGGATAAGGAAAATGTAGTTCATTTACACAATACTACTCAGTTATTAAGAACGAGGATATCATGCCTTTTGCAGGCAAATGGATGGAACTAGAAAATACCCTGAGTGAGGTAACTCAGACCCAAAAGGACATGGATGGTATATAGTCATGAATAAGTGGATAATAGCAAAACAATGTACAGAATACCCAGGACACAATCTACAGAAATCAAGAAGGGTAGCAACTCAAAGGGCCCAATTGAGGATGCCTTAATCTGACTTGTGAGGCAGAAGAAAGAAATCAAGGGGGCAGAAGGAGGGAGGGATCTGGGTGGGGAAGGTACAGGGAGGGGAAGGGTGAAACATGATCATGTATTGTTGTTGGGGTAGACAGGACTGAAACCCTGACAGCCAGCAGAAAGAATGGAAACAGACAACCTCGTGAGGTAGTGAAAGAGTCCATGCTACCACCTTGCCAGAATCCTTCTGCAGCAAACTTTTATTACATCATGAGGAGGAAGACAGTGAGCCCAAGATGGGTCCCACTTATATACACCTCAGTGAGACGTGTGTCATCAGGATTGGCTGACTGCCCATTACCTCAAGTTATGCCCCTGGATGGGCAGTGACTTACGTGGCTTTGTAACAAACGCATAAGCACTGAACTTGTTTGCTTGTCCCAGGCTGGGGGTGGTGACAGGATGTCAGTGCCATCTTGGAATAGCAGCAGAACCAGCTCGGGCATGGCTCTCTACAAGGTAGGACATGAGGGGACCCTCTAGAATTTTAGAGGGCAGTGAGAGACTCTCAGGACTGAAAAGGAGGAACCTTGGATAAAGGGCTCTACTGTGGGAAGAGGGAACTTGTAGAGTCCACCTCCTTGAAGGGACAGGACATCAAGTGGAAGGATGGGGTTTCCATCCCACAGTCTAAAACTCTAACCCAGAATTGTTCCTGTCTGAAGGAAGTGTAGGAACAAAAATGGAGAAGAACATGAGAGAAAGGAGGTCCAGTGACAGGCTCAAACTGGGATCCAGCTTAAGGGGAGGCCCGGTGGCCTGACACTGTTACTGATGCTGTGGTGTGCTTGCAGACAGGAGCCTAGTATGGCTACCCTCTAAGAGGTCCAACAAGCAGCTGAAAGAGTCAGATGCAGATATTTATATCCAACCAATGGACAGAAGCTGCCGACATGTGGTTGAATTAGGGGAAAACTGGAAGAAGCTGAGTAGGAGGGCAAGCCTGTAGGAGGACCAGCAGTCTCAATTAACCTGGACCCCTGATATCTCTCAGACACTGGACCACCAACCAGGCAGCATACACCAGCTGATATGAGACCCACAACACATATACAGCAGATGACTGCCTGGTCTGGCCTCAGTGAGAGAAGATGCACCTAACCCTTGAGAGATTTGAAGTCCCAGGGTGTGGGGAGGTCTGGGAGGTGGCAGTGGCAGGTAGGGACATCCTCTTGGAGACTGGGGGGGGGGGGGGCAAAGAGGTATGGGATAGGCAGTGGAGGCTGGAGAAGACCAGGATGGAGATGAATACTGGACTGCAAAAAAGGATTAAAGAAAAAAAAAATACTGGCTCAAAAAAACCCAAAATGATAAAATGACTCTTAATGACATCCTGCCTTCTTTATCCATTATCAGAGAAGTTTCCTCCTGCACCAGATGGGAACATATATATAGAGAGAGACCCACAGACGGATATTGTACAGAGAGTGCATGACCTTGTGACACATAGTCCTAAATGTGATATCTCCTCAAAGTTCAGGAAACCCCTTGGAAGGTGAGACAGAAATAGTTTAGAGCCAGAGTGAATGCAGAACATCAAATTAACAAGGCCCCCTAAATCAATATTTGCACATCTCATAAAAATTCACAAGAAACTGAATCGGTATGCATAGGGCTTACATGAGTTTGCGCCTGGTCCTGTCCATGTATATTGTGGCTTCCAGTTTAATGTGTTAATGGGATTCTTGAGAGTGGGTATCTAATTCTTGTGCCTCCTCTTGGGCTCTTTTCTTGGTTTGTCTTCTTTGATGTGATAGTTCTTTGATTTATTTTATTATATTTTGTTATATTTTATTACTATCTCTTAGAATCATGTATTTTTCCAACACACACACACACACACACACACACACACACTTTAAATCACGTAAAATTATTATTCTAAAAGGAAAAAAATTAATTGTAAATAACTAAAGGACAATTAAACCTTGGTTCTGCTGGGTAATGCAAATCTTTTATATTTTTGTTTCAGTTAACTGCCTCATTAATGATTTATAGATGTATATATAGCTGTGGGAAAAAGCATTATCTAATGCACTCAGAGAATAATTACATATGAAAGAAATACGTGGCTCAAGGGAAACATCTCTGAAATTACTTACTGCCTTAACTTCAACCATATTAAATTGTAAACCATTTAGAAATAGACTCATCACATTTTGAGCTCATAATGCTGCCAACTTTTAGAAGAAAACTTTGGATTATCAGTCATATTCTTGCATATGTATCCAGAGTGCAACATTCAGAAACATTCTGGTTCATCAAACATGTAAAGCAACAGATTTTTTTTTTTTTTTAATTTTAGAACCCAAATCATAAAATCATTCCTTTTCATGTGTGTTTTTTATGTGTGAAGACAAATATTTGCACAGTAAGATAACTTATAAGCAAATGTACATTTATTATTATTATTAATATTATATTCGAATATGAACAATTTTAAGATAAAATTTTTACTTAACACCAATTTTCACAAGTTACATATTTCACTAGATCCATAAATTATTATGATTTATTTTTCTCCAAAAATATTTTCAACTCTACTTTGATGTTATTTTTTTCTAAATTTTCATCCATTTTTCCTTATTCTTTTCCACTCAAAGATGAATGATTCTCCTTCTCTCATCAGCCATTAATTGCCTGTAGTTCTTTATCTAGTGGAAAAGATCTGTGAGATTTCCTTATCAATATTGTCATGTAAACTGGATATTGTTTTGCCAGTCTTGTTACATTGTTGAAATTTCATGACTTCAACTTCCCTGTTGTAGTTATTTGAATCAAAATGTCCCACTTGGGCTTGGATGTTTGAATACTTGGACCTCAGTTGATAGAACTGATGAAGAGCATTATTATTCCACATAGTAAAATAAATATGTTTCCTCTTACATGGATATTGGCATTGAACACTTGTTGCTTTTGCAGTAGACTTTGATCCAATGCCAGTGTATTTAACCACTCAGCAATCTCTCTATTTCCTCAAATATTTTCTTGATATTAGTCATTATGACTAGAATAAGAAGTCTCAAAGTAATTTTAATTTATATATCCTTAATTGATTAGGATGTTTCACACTTTTGAGATGTTTCTTAGCTACTTTTATTTCTTCCTTTGAGAATTCTGTTCAGATCTGTACACTAGTTATTAATTTGGACATTTATTTTCCTGATTCTTTGTTTTTTTTTTTTTTTTTTTTTTTTTTTTTTTTTTTTTTTTTTTTTTTTTTTTTTTTTTTTTTTTTTTTTTTTTTTTTTTTAGTACTTTGTATATTCTGGCTATTAATCCTCCATCAGATGTACATCTAGAAAAATTTCTATCGTACTCTGTGAGCTTCCTCTTCAACTCATTGATGTTGACATTATTAAGAGGCGCCTTTCCTTCCAGTCTGCACCAGCTACGGGCCACCTGGTATACCTTGGTTTCAAATACACCAGAGAGGCCCATGGTCCCCAGAGGAGACACCACTTCCAGGAGCTGTAAATGCCTAGGATCTTAGTACCAGGATACCAGGAGCTTGGTCACATCAGAATCTCAGGGTCTCAGAGGAAGCTTGACTGCCAAGAACTCTGACACACCCAGAATCTCAGGTTCACAGGATCTGGGAATTACAGGATCACAGAGAAAGCTGGACTCTGAGGAGTCCTGAATCAACTGGGATTATAGGAAGGACAGGCTCCAATCAGATATTTTGGGGGCAGCAAGCACTTGAGATAATCAGATAGCAGGAGGCAAGCATAAGAACAGAAGCAACAGAAACCAAGGTTACTTGACATCACCAGAACCAAACTCTCCCACCATAGTAAGTCCTGGATACACTATCTCATCAGAAAAGAAGATATGGATCTAAAGTCACTTCTCATGATGATGATGGAGGACTGCTACATCCACTCCAGTAGTTACCCATGTAACAGGTCTAGAAGCCCGGACACAGTCCTGAGGGGAAAAGTTCATGGAAACTTAGTCTCCTGGAACCACGATATCCCATATAACAAATGCTCCAAACTTGTCCTTGTGAATGGATCTGTGTGCTTTCTTTCAGTATTATTATAGGTGCCTTGACTTGCCAAATACCTAAGCAAAATCGAACTTTGCTTCCTGGCCTTCACCAATGCCTTTGGCAGTTCTTGAGCCGACCCTGGGCTTAGAATTCAGTAAGAATGTTGCCTATTCGGCGACATTCAGAATTTCCTCTAGTATTGTAAGAGAGATAGTGAAAGAAATCAGGCATTACTATCAACTACATAGAGATTGAAACCTCAAGGCAAGCTTAGCAAAGTATACTTAGAATCTTCACAGTCAGGTATGGCAGACTAAATTGCATATTAGAAGAAAGTTGTGGAGTTCTTATAACAAATGGATATTCCCTACAATTACCTAAAAGAGAAGGCAAGTTACTGCCATATGCAGGAATTTACTATGACCTAGGAAGAAGGAAGGGTGTGGTCTAAGAAGAAACTAGAATAAATACTTAGAACTATAGATAGCTGAGTTACACCCATATACAGAAATTTACAATGGCTTAGGGAAAAGGTGGACTATACAATAGACTAGAATTGGAACTATGGAAAGGGCATGAAGCCCTTGCCCCTGGCTTCTAAGATGAAGCTGACTTGTAGGTGGGGCTGCTTTTGATCCCAGGTGTTAACACTGATTTTATCCCAGTTGGTTCCTGTTACCTTTTAGTATGCATTCTTCTCTTTTGTTTTAAAAGTAATTTTGCATCAGATAACTTCAATGTACCTTGAATGGCCTTAATATATCACTTAATTTCTTTGTTTCCTGAAATATAAAAGACTGATGCTCACTTTGACAAAAAGACATTCAGATACACGCTCTTTCTGTGTCCAAATCTGTTTCTCATCTTTGACAACTCCTTGCTCTTCTGTAACCACCAGAACCCGAGTTCCACTTGTGGATCAAGGACCCAAGTGAAGTCAGTCTGCAGCAAAGAACATTAAGAAGGAAATAAATAACTCCCTTAAAGAAATTCAGGAGAACACAGGTAAACAGCTAGAAGCCCTTAAAGAGGAAACACAAAAATCCCTTAAAGAGTTACAGGAAAACACTACCAAACAGGTGATGGAATTGAACAAAACCATCCAGGATCTAAAAATGGAAGTAGAACAAATAGAGAAATCACAAAGGGAGACGACTCTGGAGATAGAAATCCTAGGAAGGAAATAAGGAACCATATATGTGAACATCAGCAAGAGAATACAAGAGATAGAAGAGAGAATCTCAGGTGCAGAAGATTCCATAGAAAACTTGAACACAACAATCAAAGAAAATAGAAAATGCAAAAAGATCCTAACTCAAAACATCCAGGAAATCCAGGACAAAATGAGAAGACCAAACATAAGAATAATATGTATAGATGAGAATGAAGACTTTCAACTTAAAGGGCCATGTTGGGAACTAAAAAGGGGACCCTGGGGAAAAGGGGGAGGAAAGACCCACATCCCACCAGAGTTCCACCTATACTCTGGTCAGGCAGATGTGGGAGGGCTGCCATATGCACTCCACTCAAGCCCAGGTGGGCATTCAAGCTTTTGACACACTCTTTGGTGGGTGAACAAGGGGCAGCCCAACCTGTGAGCCCTAGTGCTACTTTCCTAAAGCCCCTGGGTTATAGGAGAGAGGGATGAGGGAAGAGAGATTCCAAACACTAGAGCTAAGGAAGGACATCCATTGGGAGATTAGAAAGAGCTCATTAGGAGAAAGTCTATCCCATCCTTCAAGCACAGTGGGCCTTGATGAGCGAGACATTCTATGGTTTTAGAGCTTTATTATAGAAAGGCAGAGGGGTAAGAGAGAAGGGAGGGAGAGAGAGAGAGAGAGAGAGAGAGAGAGAGAGAGAGAGAGAGAGAGAGAGAAAGAGAGAGAGAGAAAGAGAGAGAGAGGCTAGAGAGAAAGAGGGTGAGGAGAGGAGAGGAGAGGAGAGGAGAGGAGAGGAGAGGAGAGGAGAGGAGAGGAGAGGAGAGGAGAGGGAGAGGGAGAGAGGAGAGAGGAGAGAAGACAAAGAGAGAATTGAGAGGGTGAGAATGAGGAGTAAGAGAGTGACAACTAAGAGCTAGCAGGGGCTGAACAGCCCTTTTTAAAGTATGCTACTGTCTTGTCTTACTGTCTTATCTTCCTGTAACTTGGGAGTTTAGCCTGAAGGTCAGAAGCTTAAGGCATTGCCTACATGACTTGTAGCCATGCTTCTCTTGTGGGGGCTGTAGGGGGCAGTAACTTAGGCAGGAGAAGGAGTTCCAGAAGCATAAGGGAATCCCTACTGTGTCAAGTAGGTGAATTATTACCATTTTAGTGTTCAGACCTCAGCCAAACTGGAGACCAGCCTGTCTGTGCATAGCCCAATGTCCCACAGAGCCAGTAATTATCTTCAACAAAATTATAGAGGAACACGTCCCTAAAATAAAGAGAGAGTTGCCCATGAACATATAAAAAGCCTACAGAACTCCAAATAGACTGGAACAGAAAAGAAAATCCTCCCAAAACATAATAATCAAAACATCAAATGCACTAAATAAAGAAAGATTATTTTTAAAAGTAAGGGGAACAGGTCAAGTAACATATAAAGGCAGAACTATTAGAATTACACTAGACTTCTCACCAAAGACTATGAAAGCCAGAAGGTCCTGGACAGATGTTTTACAGACCCTAGGAGAACACAAATGCCAGCCCAGGCTACTATACCCAGCAAAACTTTAAATTACCATACACGGAGAAACAAAAGTATTCCATGACAAAACAAAATTCAAACAATATTTTTTCCAGGAATCCAGCCCTTCACATGATAATAAAGGGAAAACTTGAACAGAAGGATGGAAATTAAGCCCTAGAAAAAGCAAGAAAGTAATCCCTCAACAGGTACTAAAGTTAAATCAGGATCAGATTAACGTTCTAAACAATCCCATTTCCCCTAAAGAAATAGACGCAGTCATTAATAGTCTCCCAACAACAACAACAACAAAATGCCCAGGACCAGATGGGTTTACTGCAGCGTTCTATCAGACCTTCAAAGAAGACCTAATTCCAACCCTCTGCAAACTATTCCACAAAATAGAAACAGAAGGTACTCTACGAAATTCATTCTATGAAGCCACAATTACTCTGATAACTAAACCACACAAAGATCCAAAAAAGAAAGAGAACTTCAGACCAATTTCCCTTATGAATATCAATGCAAAAATACTCAATAAAGTCCTCACAAACAGAATGCAAGAACACATCAAAAAGATCATCCATCATGATCAATAGGGTTCATCCCAGGGATGCAAGGATGGTTTAATGTATGGAAATCCATCAACATAATCCAATATATAAAAAACTTAAAGACAAAAACCAAATGATCATCTTGTTAGATGCTGAGAAAGCATTTGACAAAATCCAACACACATTCATGATAAAAGTCTTCGAAAGATCAGGAATTCAAGGCTGATACCTAAACATAATAAAACCAACCTACAGCAAACCAGCAGCCAACATCAAAGTAAATGGAGAGAAGCTGGAAGCAATCCCACTAAAATCAGGGACTAGAAAGGCTGCCCACTTTCTCCCTACCTATTCAATATAGTACTTGAAGTCCTAGCCAGAGCAATTAAACAATAAAAGGAGATCAAGGGGATACAAATTAGAAAGGAAGAAGTCAAAATATCACTATTTGAAGATGATATGATTATATATATATATATATATATATATATATATATATATATATATATATATTTCTACAAATTCCACCAGAGAATGCCTAAACCTGATAAACAGCTTCATTGCAGTATCTGGATATAAAATTAACTCAAACAAATCAATGGCCTTTCTCTACACATAGGATAAATGAGCTGAGAAAGAAATTAGGGAAAAAACACCCTTCACAATAGTCACAAGTAATATAAAATACCTTGGTGTCATTCTAAGGAAGTGAAAGATCTGTATGATAAGAACTTCAAATCTCTGAAGAAAGAAATTGAAGATCTTAGAAGATGGAAAGATCTCCCATGATCATGTATTGGCAGGATTAATATAGTCAAAATGGCATTCCTGCCAAAAGCAATCTACAGATTCAATGCAATCCCTATCAAAATTCTAACTCAATTCTTCACTAAGTTAGAAAGGACAATATACAAATTCATCTGGAATAATAAAAAAACTAGGATAGCAAAACCTCTGGTGGAATTACCATGCCTGACCTCAAGCTATACTACAAAGCAATTGTGATTAAAACTACATGGTCCTGGTATACTGACAGACAGGTAGATCAATGGAATAGAATTGAAGACAAAGAAATGAATCCACACACCTATGGTCACTTGATCTTTGACAAGAAAGCTAAAACCATCCTGGGGCAAAATGACAGCATTTTAAACAAATGGTGCTGGCACAACTGGCGGTTATCATGTAGAAGAATACATATTGATCCATTTTTATCTCTTTGTACAAAGCTCAAGTCTAAGTGGATCAAAGACCTCCACATAAAACCAGAGAAACTGAAATTTATAGAGGGGAAAGGGGGAAAAGCCTCAAAGATATTGGCACAGTCGAAAAATTTCTAAACAGAACAGCAATGGCTTGTGCTGTAAGATGAAGAATTGACAAATGGGACCTCATAAAATTGCAAATGTTCTGTAAGGCAAAAGATACTGTCAATAAGACAAAAAGGCCACCAACAAATTGGGAAAGGATTTTTACCAATCCTAAATCTGATGGTGGACTAATATCCAATACATACAAAGGGCTCAAGAAGCTAGACTCCAGAATTTCAAATAACACCATTAAAACGGGGTACAGAACTAAACAAAGAATTCTCCACTGAGGAATACTGAGTGGCTGAGAAGCACCTGAAAAAAATGTTCAACATTCTTAATCATCAGGGAAATGCAAATCAAAACAACCTTGAAATTCTACCTCATACCAGTCAGAATGGCTAAGTTCAAAAATTCAGATGACAACAGATGCTGGTAAGGATATGGAGAAAAGGAACACTCCTATATTGCTGGTGGGATTTCAAGCTTGTACAACCACAATGGAAGTCAGTCTGGTGATTCCTCAGAAAATTGGACATAGCAGTACTGGATGATCCAGTAATACCTCTCCTGGGCACATATGCAGAAGATGTTCCAACTGGTATTAAGGACACTGGCTCCACTATGTTTATAGCAGCCTTATTTATAATAGCCAGAAGCTGGAAAGAAGACCAAAGTGTGGATACTTCATTCCTCCTTCAAATAGAGAACAAAATACCCATAGAAGGAGTTACAGAGACAATGTTTGGAGCTAAGACTAAAGGATGGACCATCCAGAGTCTACTCCACCCACGGATCCATTCCATAATCAGTCACCAAACCCAGACACCATCGCATATGCCATCAAGATTTTGCTGAAAGGATCCTGATATAGCTGTCTCATATAAGGCTATACCAGTGCCTAGCAAATACAGAAGTGGATGTTCACAGTCATCTATAGGATGGAACACAGGGTCCACTATGGAGGACCTAGAGAAAGTACCCAAGGACCTGAAGGGGTCTGCAACCCTATAGGTAGAACAACAATATGAACTAATCAGTACCCCCAGAGCTCGTGTCTCTAGCTGCATATGTAGCAGAAGATGGCCTAGTTGGCCATCATTGGAAAAAGAGGCCCCTTGGTATTGCAAACTTTATATGCCCCAGTACAGGGGAATGCCAGGGCCAAGAAGTGGGAGTGGGTGGGTAGGGGAGCTGGGCGCCGGGAGGGTTTAGAAAACTTTAGGAATAGCATTTGAAATGTAAATAAAGAAAATATCTAATAAAAAAGAAACACAAAATATTGTTTTATAACTTTGCCACAAATGAGTATATTTGAAATTATTTTGGATCATATTCACCAATAAAGTGTTTTTATATGCATGAATGTTACATTCTCAGTTCTTATAAAGTGTCTTCTATTAAGTTTTTGTATGAAACACTCTTTTCAGCAAGTCATTCAAGTCCTTTCTTCTTGGCTTACAATGCTACTGACAGTGGTCTATAGACACTTTCACTTCTTCATACTAACTGAAAATTAGTCATTCTCAGTATTTGAACGTTAATAATATATGTCATTTTACTATAATGTAAATAAGTTACACTTTATATATTTGATATTTCTTTATATACACTCTGATGTGCTATATATATATATATATATATATATATATATATATATATATATATGCTCTAATTTATTCTCTGAAATTTCTTTAATTCTTTAAATCAACATTATCTGTTATGTCTCTAGAACTATAGAATTTCTGTATAACTTATTTGTTTCTCACTTTCCTTCAATTTCCCATAATGGCAATGAAGTACTGTAAGAACTGACACTGTCAAAAAATAAAGACAGAGATGTCTAATGTCTTGCCTATCATAGTTTCTGCTGGCAGTATTTTTAAACACAGTGACTCTTAGAATCTGGAGTCTCACTTCATTTTATTTTGTCAGATAATTGAATGAATTGCTTTAATAAAACACCAATTCAACGCAAAGAAAAACTTCTCACTATATCTGGCTGTTTTGACTTTTCTTGACTCAAATATTCTTATTGAAACTTTACTGCTGTGATTTAAAACTTGTTTAATACCTACATGTACATTTTTAAGTCTGCATGTGAACATTGATAAACAGCTTATAGCAACCCTATATGTGCCATTATCTAAGGGATATTATTTGAAACAATATATCCTGTCAAGTAATACAGTATAAAGTGTATGTAAGTAAAAATGTAATTTTAGAATAATCTCTACAACTTAGAAAATACTTAAATGCTTTATTATTTCTTATATATAATATCTTGCTAATTTAGAAAATTATGAAAGAAAAAAACTGAAAAATTATGTCATACAAAAATGTAGGGTATGATTCACAGTATATAAACATTATTTAAGCATGATAGTTATGTTTTTATACTCTTGAAAGAAACCACAGACACTTGGATGAATTTTTATAATAATATTCATTCCAAAGTTCTTATAAGTCAATCTCTTAAAATTATGTGAACAAATCAAATAGTTGGATAGGAATCCCAAGTTACTATGGAGCAACATTTTATACAGTACTTTGAGCAAAAACAGCTATGGAAATTCATCATATTCCAATTGAATATTTATAAAAAGTTTATTTTTCATAAGAATACCGACATTTTTCCATGAACCTCACTATGAATCAATGAGCAATGTATTGCACTCAAATGATATTGTACCGAAGGACTACTTTGGTAGCTAGATTTGATTGAAAACTTTCAACATTAATTTTAGGGCCCAAAAGACTTAGAAAAATCCTGGGTCACACACATACACACACACACACACACACACACACACACACACACAAAGCACGTTAAAGTTATCTTCAGTGATTTACTGAAATCAGCCATTCAGCTTAAATGAAAAGGGAATGCACTCTGCTAACTTCTTAAAATGAATTAACAAGCCCTCCCTGAAATTGTTATTAACCTCATGACAGGTAGTTAATTAGCCCCATATCAAGGGGGGCTGATAATAACTGATGCAGCAGAATTTCTTGAAGGGATTTTTACCGGAAGAGAAACAAAAATACAGTAATTATTTGCTTGTTAGCAATTATCATAATGTAACCTCAAGTTGCAAGATTAAAGAAGGTAGATTTTCAACAAAGCTCTTTTCTCCCACCAGAATTTATTGACAGCAACTGGGAGTCTGTTTAGGAAAAGGGCTTGGCCCAAGAGCCTCCAAAGCAATTTCCAATTTTCGTGGCAAGTTTAAACAAAAGGGAACATATTTTGAATGTGAGCGTTGGGAGTTAAAATAAAAACAGAACTATCTACTTGTCTGTGTGTGTTGTAAAAAAAAAAAGATTCATATATAAGACATATGAATTAATCTCATAAAAGAAAACTTATAAACTTGTCTCATCTCATTTTGGAACAATATTTAATATAAGTAGTAAAAGAAATAATACTTTATTAGTCCTAATAATATAGCCAAAAGAGAAAGGAATTTTAGATTATCTTTATTTTGTAAAATATATTTTCTTTACCAGGCTAAATAAGTTCACTGAGACTTTCTTAAATTAAAAGATATATTAGACTTTGTCAAATAATTTCCTGGGGTGATCCTCTAGTTCTTTACCTCAATTTTATTTTTCAAATTATGTTTACAAATATTTTTATGTTGAGCTGGACTTTATATTCCTGATATAATCCTCAATGGATCACAACATAATTGTCTTCCTATACATGCCATATACAGGTTATTTTGTGTGTGTGGTAGCAAGAGTATTCACATATATATTCATAAATTCTATAGACCTGTGGTGCCATTTTTATGACATTATTTTTTTAATTAAAATGTAATTATATAATATTCCCTTTTCCCTTTCAACCCTCTAGTTTCTACCATGTATATCCCTTGCTATATCTCAAATTCATGGTCTCCTATTCTTTAGTTGTCATTATAATACACAAATAAAATAATTATAATGTCATTTGTACTTATATGACTTCACAGCTGAGCACTTTCTCTTGCAAAACCATATATGAATGCAAAGATATACATACATTATACATATATGTTTAACTTCCTGCCTATTTTACTGTTATTATGTGTATATGGTTTGAGAGCTAATGACTTGACTCTATTGGTCAAACAAAGAGGTGCTCATTCCTGTGAGAAGATATTTTTTCATTTCCCAGCAGGTTTTATTTGCCTACAATTCTTTATATAGAAGTGTGATGTTGTAAAACTTTCTCCCATCAATATTACCATGTACATTTATATTGCTATCGTTCCAGTCTTGTTTATACAACAATTCTATAGGAGACCATTTCAGGATGGACTTCCTAATATTCATCCTTTACAAACTTTCTAGACACTCTTCTGTCAGAGTTCCATGAGCCATAGCTAAAGGAGTTGTGCTGTGCATTTGTCCATTGAGGATAGGTTATACAAAATCTCTTGATATCTGGATTGTGTTTAGTTGTGATGTTCTAAGGTGTTCTCTATTTGCTGTAAAGAGAGGCTTTCTTTGATAAGGGGTGTTTATGAGTATAAAGATGAGCTTTTGAATGTAATAAGGAATTATTCTATTCTAACAAAAATGGCAGTAGTAGATTTTTTTCTAAGGTCCACGACCTCGTAAGCTCTGGGAAACTGGATCTTATAATCTTTGGGAAACTGGCTAGATTTCTAATAACAGGTATTCTTTATCTCTTCTTGAATGGGCCTTAAATCTAATTAGACAGCTGTTGGTTAGCAGAAACATGAGCGCCAATTTGTTTACCTTTGCAATTATCTTTCTATGATGACAATTTTCATAGATCATAGATGTCGCAGCTATGTAGGACAGTCTAATTGCTTCTATCCCTTGGCAAGGTACATAGCATTTTATGCTACCATAGAAGCTAGTCAATAGGAATGGGATTTTCAAGTAACACTCAGCATGAAACCTTGAGTTCTGATTTGACAAATGCATAATTAAATAATGAGGTACTTAATCTCCCTGTGTTCCTGCACTTAATAGAGATTTACTTGTTGTGAATTGTAAGTTGTCTTGCATTATGATCAGATAAGATTGTTATTTCAATTTTTTGAATTGGTTAATATTTGATTATAACACAGAATGTGGTCTATTTTAGAGAAGCTTTTTGTAGGCTGATGAGTTTTTATATATATATATATATATATATATATATATATATATATATATCAACTCACATATACATATATACATATACATACACATACGCACACATACACACACACACAAATATATATATATATATATATATATATATATATATATATATATATATATATATATATATATNCATAGGACAGCTAGTGCCTACTTAAGGGACCCTGATATAGCTGTCTTGTACAGAAGTGGATGCTCATAATCATCTATAAGAGGGAACACAGGGCCCACAATGGAGAAGCTAGAGATAGAACCCCAGGAGCTGAAGGGGTCTGCAACCCTAGAAGAGGATCAACAATATGAACTAACCAGAACCCCCAGAACTCGTGTCTTTAGCTCCATATGTAGCAGAAGATGGCCTAGTCAGTCATCATTGGGAAGAGAGGCCCCTTGGTACTGCAATCTTTATATGCCCCAATACAGGGGAACGCCAGGGCCAAGAAGTGGGAGTGGGTGGACAGGGGAGCAGGGAGGGGAGAGGGGGGAGGGGACTTTCGGAATAGCATTTGAAATGTAAATTAAGAAAATATCTAATAAAAAAATTGGAAAAAAAAGATGTCTTCATTACTTGTCTATTGATATGATAAGACACCATAACTAAGACAACTTCTATAAGAAAGCGTTTTAGAGGGGCTTATAGTTTTGAAATGTTAGAAACCATGACCTTTATGGTGAGGAACTTGGTATGAGGCAGTCAGTCATGAATCTGGAGCAGTATCTGAAAGTTTACATCTTAATCTATAAGCATGAGGCAGAGTGCTAACTGGGAGAGGAATGGGCTTTTTTATCATTATTTTTAAAATTAATTTATTTTTAAACTCGATATTCCATTCCCTATGCCCCTATCCACCCTCTGATTGTTCTACATCCCACTCATCCTTCCCAACCCCCCTGTCTCCACATGGATTCCCCCACACCCACACCAGATGACCTCTAAACTCCCTGGAGCATCTAGTCTCTTGAGGGCTAAGTGCATCATCTCAGAATGAACACAGACCCGGAAGTCCTCTACTATATATGTGTTGGCAGCCTCATGTCAGCTGGTGTATGTTGTCTGTTTGGTGGTCCAGTGTTTGAGAAACCTTGGAGTTCCAGATTAATTGAGACTGCTGGTCCTCCTATAGAATTGCCATCCTCCTCAGCTTCTTGCAGCCTTCCATAATTCAACAACAAGGGACAAAGGCTTTTGTCCATTGGTTGAGTGCAAATACTTGCATCTGACTCCTCCAGCTGATTTTTGGGTCTTTCAGATGGTAGAGTCATGACAGGCCCCTTTTTGTGAATACTCCATCGCCTCAGTAATAGTGCCAGGCCTTGGGACCTCCCCTTCAGCTGGATCCCACTTTGAACCTGTTGCTGCACCTTCTTTTTCTCAGGCTGCTCTCCATTTCCATCCCTGTAATTCTTTCAGATTATGGGTCAGAGATGTGACTGTAGGATAGTAATCCCATTCCTCACTTGATGGAAGCATGGGCTTTTAAAATCTCAAAGCCCATCCCTAGTGAACACCATCTTTTAACAAAGCCACCGTTCTTAATCCTTTCCAAACAGTTCCAACAACTGGTAACCAAGTATTCAAATATATAGGCCTATGATTTATTATCATTCAAGCCGAGATGCTATGTTTTCTGCGTTCTGATATTAAAAGCATATATCAATGTATATGTAATATTTTAGTAATCATAATTTGATGGTTAATACTAGTTTCAGGTCTGCTACCTTTTGCCTCTTGCTCAAGAGTCCTATGGAATTAATGACATGTTCTTTTTATAGAGTTAGTATAAAATCAAAACAGCAAGGGTAACTTTGACAATGTTGTAATCTGGTTCTAATACTGTATCAGATTAAAAATTAAGATAAAAAAGAAAGATACGAAAGTTAAGATAAGAAAGTCACATGGAAATTTCTAGAATCAAGGGCCATCTATATATGATGATCCAATATTAAGTGACTAAAATTTTATCAAGAGATAATATAAAATAAAACATAGGTCCTAAATTTATTTCCCAAAATAATGTTGGTACTATAGTTTAGATACATTTTTATAGATAGTTGTGAAAAGAAGCAAAGTCAACACTGGAGGTAATGTCTTGTCAGGAAAGTATTTTAAAAGCAAACTTGCAGTATATTTCTTCCTCTGTGTAGGCAAATGGTAAAGACACTGTAAAGAAGGAAGTGTGTATTCTTGTGAAAGAAAATAAAGTGAGGTTTTGTTTTAAGTGAAATACTGTCTCAAGGAAATGAAATTATCATTATACTGGCAATGATGGTTAATATATACAAAAATTTTCTGCATATTTTATGTGTAAGCAAATTAAACATAATAAACATTCAATTTCTTTAACCTATATAACTCTATCCATCAAATATTTATTATTTCAGTTCATTATCGAAGAACATGGCATAGAAACTACAAAGTCATAGGATACCTGTTTGGATGTAAGGTTCTGAATCTGGTTTGGCAAAAATAAGTGTAATAGCAATAAAAAAAAAAAAATCTCGCATTGAAGAGGGAGGAATCTAGAAAAAAATGCTAATGTTTCAAAATGACAAGTTTTAAAATATCTAGCTATCTTAGTGAGAATAAATGCTTAATGGGGACATGAGATGAACATGAGATGAATTTGTTTGCTTTATTAAAAGTCTATATGAAGGATATGACCATGAATTTAAAATACATCCAATCTGCTATGTGATGGTTAACCTTAAGTGAGTGATAGAATTAGTTGAAGTTATCAGATGGTCTCTAGATTTTATAAAACTCAAGCAAGTGAATTTTCAAAGCAAAGTTTAAGGATGTAAAATGTTGATAAATATACACAATTCTGAGCTCCCATGAGCACCAATCATTAGCAACAGCTCTACAGAGTTGCATTGTAAAACATAAAAAAGAGAAAGTGGTAAAGGATCTTTAAATCTGTCTTTCTCACAAAATGTTAGCATTCTAATTTGTTATAGACAGTGATTTCTCTAAGGAAAAAGCCTAACAAAGACCTATTTCTGTGGCAATGGTTTTAGTGATTAACTTCAGTGAGAAGTATTTTCTTGCTCCCAGTTAAGTTGTTGAGTCATAAAGAACTGTTTCACTGAAAACATGAGGAATGTTATATTGCAGTGATGAAAACTATAAAACAATAATCAATGTATTAATACATCAGTGCTGACTATATGAATTAAAAAGAAAAAATGGAAAATTTTTGCAAATATTTTAATTAAATCCAAATAGAAATCACGATAATTTAAGAGTATCTTAAGTAAGATGCAATTGTAATTCAATAAACACTTTTACATAGATAAATGAAAATGTATATTTAAGTAATAATTGGAAAACTTATGATAAAATGTAAATAGAAAATACCACATTTGGGTAGGGGTTTCTTCTTGCATAGTAGGATTATGGAAGCCATAATTTGGTTATATCACACACAGAAGAAAAATGGAGGTCAACCTCTCTCATTTAATATCTAGCTGATATCTGTGATAATCACATCAATTTAAGATATTTGGGCTAGTCACTTTCTATAATCCTGTCTTAGTTAGATTTCTAATGCTGTATAGAGACATCATGACCATGACAACTCTTAAAAAAGAAAACATGAAATTGGGCTGGTGTACAATTTGAAAGGTTCAGTCCATTATAATGGCAGAAAACATAGAGGAGCACAAATAGTCATGGTGCTGGAAAAGGAGGTGAGAATTCTATATCTTGATGTGCAGGCCACACTGTGAGTATCTTGAGCATAGGAGACCTCAAAGCCTGACCCATAGTAACAAATTTTCTTCAATTAAGCCACATCTCATACAACAAGGCCAGACCTCTTAATAGTGTCACTCCCTATAGGCTAAAGATTTAAACATATGAGTCTATGTGGCCATACATATTCAAACCACCACAATGTCCAACATTTAATTTTATCAAAATGTCAACTAAACTACAATGTGCATTTTGGATGAGTATTATATATTTACATCATTTCCACTACTAGAGTCCCCATGTCCAACTTCTTCGATGTTCACCCTCTCAAATTCATAATTTTTTCCTCTATAATTTTTAGTGGAACAAACACATACACACACATAACTTACTAATTCAATTTAGTGTTGCTGTTGTGTGTATATGTTCACATAATAGGTATTTTATTGCTGCGGCTTCTCTTTATCTTTCTTGATCAACTTCTTGAAGAAATTGACTAAATTTTGCTGAAGAAAAGAAATATTTAAATGTGGAATTGTTATATGCTACATATTCTAATATTCTAATATTCTAATATTCTATATCTCATATCTCAATATTACATTCTCATCTTTAGGTAAAATTGTAAATTTGTCTTTGTATAAATTTAAAAGTCAGAACAAAGCAAACCTTTTGATAATTTCTCAACTTTTGTCATGAATTTTCCTATAGAATACTAATTAATTTTGGTTTCTACCTTTGTCTTGGTTCAAACCCTTCATAACACAGCAGTTATTAGTGCTATGATGTAACGCTTATTTTATTTTATTTTATTTTATTTTATTTTATTTATCTTATTTTATTTTTGCAAAAATCCACGCTGGCTTCCTTTTCTAGAGTAAATTTAAAAATGTTAGAAACTTTACATGGTCTAATCTATCATAGCCTGCCTCAAATGTTACTTTTAATGACACCCTCTTAGTACTATACAAACACTCTTGTTTCTCAGAAACTTTAGAAACATTTGTATTTTTTAATATCTTTCTGGACTTGTATTTTTATGTTCATATGCTTAACTCAATTTGGCATTTCTATTACCTTTTATTTCAAATGTTATACCCTTTCTAAAAATTTAATTAAACTTTTAAAAGAACAGACCAAGGCATCTCTTGTAAGGAAAACTTTTAATTGGGACTGGTTTACAGGTTCAGAGGTTCAGTCCATTATCATCAAGGCAGGAGCATGGTAGCATCCATTGTGCAGAAGGAGCTGAGAGATGTACACCTTTATCTGAAGGCTGCTAGTGGAAGACTGGCCTTCAGGCATTTAAGAGTAGGGTCTTAAAGCTCATGCTCACAGTGACACACCTACTTCAGCAAGGCCATACCTCCAAATAGTGCCACTCCTTGGGCCAAGCATATATAAGCCATCACACCCATAAACTACTATTCTATGAATTTTGACTAGCTGTGGTTTTCTATAATGATCTCTGTCTAGGGCTAAGAAAAACTGCCTTGATAAAGAGTGAGAGTTATAGCTGCATATATGGAAGAAGATGGCCTGGTTGGCCATCATTGGGAGGAGAGGCCCCTTGGTCATACAGACTTTATATGCCCCAGTACAGGGGAACGCCAGGGCCATTACGTGGGAGGGGGTGGGTAGGGGAGCAGGGCGGGGATGTAGGAGGGTAAGGGGAAATTTCTGGATAACATTTGAAATGTAAATGAAGAAAATATCTAATAAAGAGAAAAAAAGAGTGAGAGTTATATTTATATCTGTATACATGGATAGGAACTTAGAATAAAGTTAGGAATTATGCTAGTACAATAAAGTGGCAGTAGTAGGTTCCTACAATAATCCATGACCTCACTAGCCCCAGTTACTTGTCTATGCTTCCAGAACCAAGCATGATTTTTATACAATTAATTGGGCCTAAAGTTCAGGTATTGATTACCACCAAGATAGTAGTACCACCATTGCACCTATAGGAATATCTTACAGACAGGTCAATGGTATAATTATGACAGATGATAAGATTAATTAATGTTCTTCTTTCATATATTATATCACAATCACTATTCCTCTCTCTATTCTCTCCCTAGTCCTTTTTCTCATCTCTCTTCACCCCTTCCATTCACTCTTCATCCTTTTATCTTTAGAAAAGGGCAGGCCTCCCACATTGATATCAACCAAACCTGGCATATCAAGTTGTGGTAGACTGAGCATCTTGGATCATATTAAGGCTGGACAAGGCAATGCATTTGGAGGAAAAGGGTCCTCAAAGCAGGCAAAAGAATAAGAGACATACCTTGAACTCAATATTAGGAGTCCCACAAGACTACCAAGCTATATAACCATAACATATATGCAAATGGTCTAGACCACACCGATGTAGACTTTCTGCTTGCCTGTTAGGTTTCTCTGAACTCCTACCAGAGTTCAGGTTAGTTGATTCTGTAATGTTTCTTATGGTGTCCCTGACCCTTCAGGCACCTACAATGCTTCTTCCCCATCTTCTACAGAATTTCCCAAGCTCCACCTAAAGCTTGGCTGTGGGTCTCTGGATCTGTTTCTGTCAGTTTCTGAATGAAGCCTCTCTCATGATTATTATGCTAGTCTCTGGACTAAGAATATAACAGAGTATCATTAGGAGCCATTCTATTGACTTTTTTTTGCCAGTTGTGTTTAGCTCTATCTTTGGTCTCTGAGACATCCAGCCTCTGAATCCTGCTCCTCCACACACTGTCAGGAGTAGGCACTCTCTCATGACATGAATCTCAAGATGGAACAATCGTTGGTTAGCCACTCCCATAATTTCTGTGCTACCTTTATCCAAGTACATCTTTCAGGCAGAAAAAATTGTAGGTCGAAGGTTTAGTGGCTGGATGGGTGTCTCAGTCTCAGCACTAGAAGTCTTGCCTAGTCACAGGAGATGTCACATTTATATTAAATATCCTCCCTTAGTAGAAATTTTGGCTATGGTGACCCTTATAGATTCCTGGGAGTTTCCATTGTAATGGCTTTCTACTGTGCCCCTGAAATACTGCCCAATTTCAGTTGTCAATCTCCCTCCATGCTCCTCTTACTTGATCCCTCATATTCCCATTCCCACCCACCATCAGTCCAGCCTCAATATATATTCTATTTCCCCTTCCCAGGGAGATTCATATGTCCCATCTTGAACCCTCCTTGTTACTTAGCTCCTCTGGGTCTGTGGATTATGGCATGATTACACTTCATGTTGTATTTAATATCCGTTTATAAGTGAATATAAAACATGTCTTTCTGTGTCTGAATCACCTCACCCAGGATGGTTGTTTTCTAGTTCCATCCAATTGCCTACAAATTCCATGATGGTTTAAAACTGCTGAATGTTATTCCATGTTGTAAATGTACCACATTCTGTTTGTCTGTTACTCATTTGAGGAATATGTAGATTATCTCTTGCTTCTGGCTATTAAAAATAAAAATAAAAATAAAGCAGCTATAAACATAATTGAGCAAGTGTCTTTGTGGGAGGATGAAGCATTCCTTTGGTATATTCCCCAGGAGAGATGTAACTGGCTATTGAGGTATATAGATTTCCAATTTTCAGTGAAATCACCATATTGATTTCCAAAGTGGCTGGACAAGTTTGCACTCATACCAGTAATGGAGGAGTGTTTTCCTAACTGCATACCCTCCCTAGCTTGTGCTGTCACTAGAGTTTTTGATCTTAGCCATGCTGACAGGTGTAAGATTGAATCTCAGAGTCATTTTGATTTTCATTTCCCTGATGGCTAAAAATGAACATTTGTCAAGGTGCTCCTCCACCATGTGAGATTTATCTGTTGAGAAGTCTCTGTTTAGATCTATACTTCAATTTATATATTATACTTCAATTTTTAATTGGATTATTTGGTTTGTTGAGGTCTAGTTGTTTGAATTCATTATATATTATGGAAATTATCTGTCAGATGAGGAGTTAGTGAAAATATTTTTTCCATTCTATAGGCTGCTATTTTGCCTTATTGACAGTGTACTTACAGATACCTGTTAGGTTCATGAAGTCCTATTTTTTTAATTGTTGAGTTAATTGTGCCAATGTCTTCAAGGCTATTTCCTACTTTCTCTTCTATCAGGTTTAGAGTATCTGGTTTTATGTAAGGTCTCTCATCCATGAGAACTTGAGTTTTGTGAAAGGTGATTAGATTAATAAGCATCTATTTGCAATCTTCTACATCCAGATGTCCAGTTAGACCAAAATCATTTGTTGAAGATGCTTTCTTTTTCCATTGTATAATTCTGGCTTCTTTGTTAAAAATTAGTTTTCATATATGTGTAGATTTATTTCTATCTTTGATTCCATTGATCAGTCTGTTTTTATGCCAATACCATGAGATTTTTATTATTATGGCTCTGTAGTATAACTTAAAATGGGGGTGATGATACCTCCAGATGTTCTTTTATTGTACATCCTTGTTTATGCTTTCTAGAGTTTTTTAGTTTTCCATATAAATTTGAGAATTTTTCTTTTAAGGCCTGTAAAGAATTGTGTTGTAATTTAGATGGGGATTGCATTGAAACTTTAGATTGCTTTTGGTAAGATGGCTATTTTTAATGTTAATCCTACTGATCCAAGAAAATGGGAGATCTTTCCATCTTCTGAAATATTCTTTGATTTCTTTATTCAAAAAGTTAGGTTCTTGTAATACAGGAATTTTGTTAGCTTGGTTAGAGTTATATCACGATAGTCTATATTGTTGTGGCTATTGTCAAGGGTGTTGTTTCCCTGACTTCTTTCTCAGCTTGATGGTTGCTTGTGTGTAGGAGGGCTACTGAACTTTTTGTTTTGTTTTGTTCTGTTTTGTTTTAGTTAATGTAACCAGCCACTTCACTCAAGGTGCTTGTCAGCTGTAGCAATTCCCTCATGGAATCTCTGGAGTCACTTTATGCTTGCTCTTATGTCATGTGCAAACAGCAAACTTTGAATTGAATCCTTTCTTTCCATTTTTTTATCCCTTTGATATACTTTAGTTCTCTTACTACTCTAGTTAGAACTTGAAGTACTATGTTGAAGAAATAGGGAAAGACTGGATAGCCTTGTCTTATCCCTGATTTTAGTGAATTGTTTTGTGTTTCTTTCCATTTTATTTGATGTTAGCTATTGAATTGCTGTATATTGCCTTTATTGGGTTTAGGTATGTACCTTGTATCCCTGATCTCTCCAAGACTTATATCATGAAATGATCATATCAAGTACTTTTTTCAGCATCTAATGATCATGCAGGTTTTTTCTTCAATTTTGTTTATATCATAGATTACATTGACAGACTTTTGAATATTGACATATAAGCTTTAGTAATGTTTCTTTTACAGATGTGAGTGCCCTTGCATTTGAGACATAAATGTTCTGAATTGAGATGTCATATTGGTAGACTTTTCCTTTGTTGAGTATAAAATATCCTTTCTAATTTTTTAAAATTATTTGTGGGTAAAAGTCTGGTTTTTAGATATTAGAATTGATATCTTTGATGCTGATATATGTTTCCTGTATGAAGTAAAAGGATGGATCCACTTTTTGTGTACATTCTGTTAGCCTGTGTCTTTTTCTTGGGGAGAATTAAGTCCATTGATAATGAGAGGCATTAATGACCAATGGTTGTTATTTTGTTGTTGTTGGTAGTAGTAATTGATCAAATTCCTACACATACTGAGAAAGTGGAGAGGGGGGAGTGCAAAGGAAGACACACACACACACACACACACACACACACACACACACACAGACACAGAGTTATTCATCTAAAAATGAGGCCTCATGAGATTTCTCTTATCCACATAGGGATGTCAACTAGTAGTGTCATTGTTAAATTCTTGGTTAGGTGACTTTGGGTTCCCTTGCATTTGGGACATAAATGTTCTGAATTGAGATGTCATATTGGTAGGTTTTTCCTTTGTTGAGTATAAAATTTCTTTTAATTATTTGTGGGTGGAAGTCTAGTTTTTAGATATTAGAATGGATGTCTTTGATGCTGATATTTATTAAATGATCATATTATTTTATTAATGAAACTCTTGGTCATAAATAGAAGAAACTGCCATAGTGAATGTTGTGCTACTCTAGTCCTTATAGTCTTTCTGTCACCATTTCTACTATAATCCTTGAGTGTGCATATATTATAGCTGTATTAGTTAAAGATGGGCACCCCCTTGGTTAATTTGGCACCCATGGTTAGTTGTTCTCTGCCTTTGACCAGTTATAAACTACTGTGATGCTTTCAAATGCAAAAAAAAAAAAAAAAAAAAAAAAAAGAAGAAGTTTTTTTGATAAGGGTTGGGAACTACACATATCTTCGGATATATAAGTAAATACTTAGAATGCATTTGAGAGTTTACAGTGCCAGGTATAAATTTAATTCTATTGAGTAGGCCTTAATAACAATACCACCAGTATGGATGATTCATAAATATAAGTGCTACCATTACACCATTGATATCTTGTCATGATGTGGTTTCAAGGCTTTATACCTAGTTAAGGACATTTATGTTTTGTTTCCTTAGAAGTTTGAATAAAACCATCAGATACTATGAGAATTAGTACTCAAGAAAAGTCATCAGGTCAGTTTTAGCTCCATTCCTACAAGTCTTGTGTTAAAAGTATGTAGAATCATTAGCAATTGGCTTTTTCTTACTTTCAAGTTTTGGGAAGTAACCAAGGTTAAAGGTGCTTTGTGTTTTGTGAGCCTTTGACGTCCTTTATCAAAAAATCCTAACAACGTTTCCCATGCTTTGCACTGGAAGTTTTGGTAGGACTATGGCTCTTGTGGAGAAAATTGTTACCCTAAAGAATATAACTTAATGTAACATATTTATGTATGCAAATACACACATTAAATATATTGTATTTATCTTTTATGTAAAATAACATATGTTCCCTCATGCCTTTTCATCCTTAGCTCTCTTTATCCATAATCTATCTTCTCTCACCATTGCTTTTTCTCCAGATGAAATCCCCCT
This sequence comes from Mus minutoides, assembly GCA_902729485.2. Lineage (NCBI taxonomy): Eukaryota > Metazoa > Chordata > Mammalia > Rodentia > Muridae > Mus > Mus minutoides. The sequence goes on from LR753306.1 coordinate 392,863, forward strand.
TATTTCTATTTTCCTTTTTATAAACTTGTTTCATATTATCATCTTCTTAGAGCTCCTTCTCCCTTACCCCCTGACTTTCCTTATTTATGTTGATAATCTAGGTAACATTCGCCTGGTATTGTCTCCAGAGGAATCATCAATTATTCTAGTTTGGCTAGATGCCCAGAGAGACCTGTGAGACTCTGAAGCAGTGGGATCCTTGAGCCCAGAGCAAGGAATGCTGGAAGAGCCTCTGAGACAGAAAATCATAGTAAGTCACCCCAAAAGGCAATTTTAATTATATAAGCAGATTATTCCTGCATTAAAAATGAGAAACTTTGTTTCAGATCACTTGAGTGCAAGGATCAGGTATGAGGGAAAGATATGTTACTTGAAAAGTCATAGCAGTATTCATCAAAATGGTGACCACCTTCATAAACCCCTCCCTACTTTAAATTACAATTTTTATATATTTGTTTTGAAAAGATTAAAAAATAACTGTACAACAACATCAAAAATTATCTATGATATTAGAAATGCTTGAGAGACTAGAGACAGAGGAAGTAAGAGAACAGAAAGTGCTTAATAGTGAACCTATGTTATCTAATGAAGTTGGGGATCAAGACAGACAAACCATTGAACCTACAGAATAACCTTACTGAAATTGAGAAAAGGTGACAGCCCCTACTGGCTTTCCTGATTACTCAGGAACAAAGTAAGAAAATGGTGAAAATTTAAAAAGTGAACAACTAGTCAGGAATCCTGATAAAATACAGAGCTAAAACATTTTAAAGAATCCATAATAATTTATGGAATGCATTCACCCTATGTTAGACAGATGTTAAATTCCTGAGATACCCAAAACAGAATTATCTTCTAAGACTAGAAAGGTTAGAAGCAGCTGTCCTGGTTATCAATTACAATGGCTGACATTGTGATGAAAAGAATCTACAATTATGGAGAATTGTAATAAGCCTAAACATCTTAATATAGTGAAAGATCAATTATTATATGTCACAGGGTTTCCATTGCTGTGAAAAGACATCATGACCAAGGTAACTCTTTTAAAGGAAAACATTTAATTGGGAATGGCTTACAATTTATATGCTCAGTCCATTATCATCAAGACAGAAAGCATGGCAGCATATATGCAGGCATGGCACTAGAGAAGGATCTGAGAGTTCTACCACCCCCATAGTGACACACTTCATCCAACAAGATTTCACTCACTTCAACAAGGCCACACCACCTAATAATGCCATTCCCTGGGCCAAGCATATTCTTACCACCACATTTCACTCCCTACCCCCATAGGCTTGTTCAAACTTATAAGTCTATGATGGGAGCAAGCATATGTAGACATAGCATGATGATACGAAATACATTTAGTTCAACTTCACAAGCCTATAATAGTCTCAGCAATGTTAATAGTTCAAAGTTCAAAATCTCTTCTGAGATTCATCCAATCACTTAACTGTAATCCCCTATAAAATAAAAATAAAAGAGCAGATATATACCTCTAATATCACAGGATATACATTACCACTCCAAAAGATCATAGTGAGGAAATAGTGAACCAAAGCAAGACCAATATCCAGCTGGACAAATTTCAGACTCAGCATCTCCATGTCTGTTGTCAAAGCTCTCTTCAGCTCTCCAACTCCTTTCACCTTTGCTGACTATAACACAATTCATAGCAGCTTTCCTTGGCAGGTATCCCACAGCTCTGACATGTCTAAAATCTTGGGATATCCAAGGTAACTTCAACTTCACAGTTTCTTGTTCCAATGTCTAGGATCCACACATGATCTTCTGGGCTCCTCTAAAGGGCTTTTGTCATTTCTCCAGCTTTGTACTTTATAGTACTCTTGGCTCTGGTTGTCTCTACTCCACTGTTGCATGTCTTGGTGGCCATTCCATGGTACTGGCATTTATAATACAGGGAAATCTCTTGCTGCAACTGGACTTTGCCAATAGCCTCTCACAGGCTTCCTTCGTGGTGCTAAGTCTCAACTTCTTTACATGACCCCTTCAGTCCTGGGCTACCTACTGCAACTGAGGCTGTATCTTCACCTCTCACATTTTCAAGCCTCAGCTGCTCTCTATAACTTCTTAATGCCTTGAAATCCAGTACCACTTACGTGATTCTTACACATTACTAAGTCCAGCTGCAGCACAAGGTACAAACTTGGCTCTATCTGGAAAACAGCATCTTTTTGTGCTGTCAGAAATACTTCCTAAATGATTTCACTTCAGTGATGCTGATCTCTTCTTAGTCATTGCTAATTTCTTAGCTCCAGCTAACCAACATCAATTGTCCAAAAAGCCCTTTGTATTCTTAACTCTAAATCCAGAGCCACATGGCTGTTCTACTGCTTGCTGGGGCTGGAAACCCCGCCCCCTGCAGCCCCATTCTGTTACATCATCATCATCATCAGCAGCAGCAGCAGCAGCAGCTTACCATTTTCTCACTCCTTTCCTGCCTACAGTTGACGGTCATTGAACTGCTCTATAGAATGACCTTGAACTCAGAGCTCTTCATACTTCTGCCTCTTGAATGGTAGGATTAAAAGCATACATTTCCACACCTGGACCTAAGGTTTGCTCTACTTGTAACTTGCTCTGTTCCAGGCTGACCTTGAACTCAATAGTTCTGCTTGCCTCTGTCTCCTGGGATTAAAGGCCTATAAGCTTTTCTAGTTCAGTATTCCACAAGATGCAGATCAAAAGCCTATATCTTTCATTTCTGGATTATAGTTTATTCTTGATTAAAAGTCCAAATGAAACTATTCCTTGTTCAACCACAAACACATAAACAATAAGCTTGGCTAAGTCCTTGTCAGGGATCTTGCCCTGAGGTTACCACTCCCTTAATTCTAATTAATATCCTTGAATATGAGATTTAGGTCTATTCCACTTCTTGGTGCACCTTTCCTACTTGAATCATACTGCTGAAGCTTGCTTCTCCTATCCACATCATAGCTGTAGCCATTTAATTCAATGCCTGCCAAATATTTCATATTGTTGCTGTAATATGCATGTCAGTCATTGACAATGAAATATAACCTGAATCCAAGCAAAGTCATGCTTATCACATATGTTGTTGTGATCTGTATGAGTTTTGTAAATCTTAAGAAATCCTACAAACCTTTATGTAAGACCCATCAAATTAAAGGTCTGTGGGAAATGTTATTTCTAAAATGGCTTGAGTCAGAGCCAATCACAGAGCAGGAATTCCTATACCTGCTTATGAACTCACTGTGTTTTTTGTTGTTGTGGTTTTGTTTTGTTTTGTTTTTAGATTTTAGTCTTTATAAGCTGATAGAGAAATATATTTAAGGTCATTGCTTCAGCCCCAAATTCTGAGCTGTAGCCCTGATAAATCAGTCTTAGGGTATGCATTCAATAAACCATCACTGTCTGATTGAGAACTGAGTTTGTGTGATTTGTGGGTGGCTCCTGAACCTTCACACATATATTTTGTATTTTTGCTAAGTTTGCTATGTTTGTTCAAAATGTTCCTCATGAGAGTGAACCACAGAACAGAGTCTATAAACTTGTTTGATTTGAAACTTCCTTTGCCAATGCAATTAATCTGATGACCTTAACCCCAGGCAGACCATTCAGACAAGGTCAAAAGGCAGCACAATCCTCACCAAAATATCACAAGTATGATCTTTAGGTAGCATACTAAAATTCTTGTCCTCTGAAACCTTTAGAGCCAGTAGGCCTGCACAATTCATATTGCCCTCAACATCACTACCTTCCATATCCCCACTAAGATGACCCAAAGGACCAGCAGTCTCAACTAACCTGGCCCCCAGAGCTCTCAGTCACTGGACCACCAAACAGACAGCATATACCAGCTGATATGAGGGCCCCAACACATAGACAGCAGAGGACTGCCAGGCCTATGTTCATTCAGAGATGATGCACCTAAACCTAAAGAGACTGGAGGCCCCAGGGAGTGGAGAGGTCAGGTGCAGTAAGGGGATTGGAGGGTGGAGACATCCTTGTAAAGATGGGGGAGGGAAGGTGGGGGTTATGGAATGAAGAACAGTCAGAGGGTGGATCAAGAGGGGGATAAAATAAGGACTGTAAAAAAAGATTAAATAAAAAAAAAAGAAATATACATGAAAGAAAAAAAAAAGCTCCACCTAAAGCATTCCACTGCTTCCATAATTCAAAGTCCTAAAATGCACATTCCTCTAAACAAAAGCTTGGTCAAACCTATCAGGGCAATACCCCAGTCCCTGGTACCAACTTCTGTCTTACAATCTCCATTGCTGTGTTAGGGTTTCCATTGATGTGAAGAGACATCCTGGCCAAGGCAACTCTTATAAAGGACAACATTTATTTGGAGTTGGTTTACAGATTCAGATATTTAGTCCATTATCATCACAGTCAGAAGCATGGCAGCATCCAGGCATTGTGATACTAGAGAAGGAGCTGAGAGTTCTATATCTTGTTCTGAAGGGAGAAGACAGGATTCAGGAAGCTAGGAGGAGGTTCTTGAAAAGATCCTGAGAAAAATGTAACAGGTCACAAAGACCCTGAAGCTGGGAAAAGAGATTTCACTCTTAACAGAAAGTCTTTACATAGCTAAGCATAATAGCCTGACCATTCCTTGAATTTCTGTGTTTGCCCATGTCCTGATTGTTCTTTGAATTCATGTATTTGCCAACTGATACAGTTCACTGCCAAGTGTTTGTGGTTTGGTTGATGGATTAAGATACAGCTCACTGCCAAGTGTTTGTGGTTTAGTTGCTGGACTGAAATTGAAAAATTTCATTTCTGCATCTGTGCATGACTCCTACCTTGTATCCATTTCTTCTTTAGAAATCATCCTAAGAATAGATATTGTTAGATCAGAAAAATCCCATACTTCCTCCTCCTCCTCTTTTCCCCCTTGAGGGCCCATAAATACCTGATTCCCTTTCTCTTGGGGGTCGACTCCTCTATCCATTTCTGGGATATGAGTCATCCCCAGAGCTCTGGCTTTCCCCGAATAAAAATCCTCTTGCTGTTTGCATCAAGACCGTTTCTCCTGAGTGATTTGGGGTGTCACCTCTCCTGAGTCAAAATATGGGGGGTCCTCATGTTCTGGGTATTTCAACCTCAAAGTCCACCCCCATAGTGACACACTTCATCCAACAAGACTTCAGCCACTTCAACAAGGCCACACCACCCAATTGTGTCATTCCCTGGGTCAAGCTTTTTCACACCACCATAGCATATGAAGGTCTTTATTTTTATTTATTTATTTTTTTAAGAGAGCAAAAGCGATTTGATGACTGTATTAACATACAATGTACTTTTGCTTTAAAAGCCTGGGAAAAGGTAGAGGAACAAGGAAAATCTATGCCATTCACAAAGATTATGCAAAGCACCAGAGATACTTTTACTGACTTCTTACATAGATTTATATCTCTATAAACAGGGTAATATCCGATCCAGAAGCAAATAGGTATTAGTTGAAGCTTAGGAAATGCAGAATATAAAATAGTTCTTAGACCTTTAAAAGCTCAAACAACACCCATGGATAAATAAATTAGAACTACTGCTGATATTGACCCCAATGACTATGTTATTGAACCAGCAATGGTCAATAATCATAGATATGAAATGTCCATTGTTTTTGCTGTGGGAGAAAAAGTTGTTTGAAAAGGAATTATGGACACAGTGCTCCTAGAGACTTCTCTAGAATACCTTGGCCTTCCTGCCTTTGTAGAAGGTGTGGTAAGCTAGAAATTGTATTGATAAATATAGATCTGCAAGAGATATTTCAGGTAATCCCTTAATGATGGGAAACTTCACAAGGGTAACAAACAATAAGACCCAGATATTTGCTGCCAGGAATCCACAAAGCAACTAGAGAAAACAAAACTAGGTATTGGAAATCTAGTGTGTACTACAGAAGAAAGAGCTGTGCTATATTTAGACATAGGTAAATATTTGACACTATCACTAAAAATTCAATGCCATAAAATACCCTCTGGAGTTCATGGACTTCTACACTCAGAGGCCATAGAAGTGATTTCAGGGAAAAGTAGCCAAACATCTCCAGGATTCATTGAGCATCCAGAAATTATAATTAAAGATTTGTGTGGCAGTTATAGCCATTAACGTATGGGGAAGAGATCTACTATAACCATTCAGAACTCAGATTAATATTCCTTAAATCTCAGACAATGGACACCTATTTTAACTGATCTGTATTTTAACATATTATGCAATATGGCTTCTTTCTGTGTTTAAATGGGTGAGAAGGTCAGATTACTGGCATGAGACTGGTAATGAAATTTGAGTACCTAAGTGACTAGTTTATGAATGGATTCATAAAGATAGAATTGTATCTTGAGAAACAGAAAGTGGGAATAAGATTAGCTGAAAGACTCTGGATTGTTGAAAAAAAAACACTGAATTAGATCATCCTGTATACTTAAAAGATTGTGTAATATCATAATGGAAATCAGAGAATGTGTTGTGCTAGGGAATGGGTTTTGTCTATATTTCCACAGGTGATGAAAGACAATGGGTTCCACCAAAATTGATAAAGATGCTACCTGAATAAGAGAATCTTGCACATGAAAGGCATAATGTAAGGAAGGAAAAGACACAGAAAGACAACAACAGAGATGATTCAGAAAACTGAATGCCATGCATGGGTACAGCTCAACAAGCTGGATGTTAAAGGACAGGTAATCCATCAGACTGGCAAACTGGAAAATGGACATTTCCTGGGGGATCAGGACTGTAGTTATGAAGGTTTATCATATTAACAGATCTTCATAAAGACATTCAGACTGTTACATTTAAGTGATTGATGATTGTTTCTGTTGTAAAACTGTTTATGTTTTTTTAGCTTAATGAGAAAAGAAGAAGATGTAAAGAAATTTTAATTTAGCAAAATGGCTGCGCTGGCAAAAGGCCACATCTAAAGACCTAGGTCCGTGTGATTTGGATAGAATACACACACACACACTTACTCAAAACCTTTGATTGTAAACAATGTAGGAAAATTTAATTTTTAGAAGGAAGCAGCCCTGTTTGACAGTGACATCTAATTAAGAGGAAAGTAAAGTGTCAAATCAGAGGAAGATATGACACAATGAGTCAGAGATAGGACACATCCAAATTTCATGAGAAAAGCACAGCGAAGAGCTGTTTTAGAGCATCCCAGGGAGAGTCAATCAGTTGGGAGTCAGTGTAGGGTGTATACTGTGGAGTTGTTCGTGAGTTCATGAAACTCAGTGTAGGTCAGCAGACACAGTTGAAGCCAGAGAATATGAAGGAGCCTGAAGATTAGAACAAATTCCCAGATTAGTTTCAGACCTGAATATTCAGTCAGAAGCCAAGTAAGACAGTTTGAATCAGTCAGCTTGGAGAGGAGTTTGGATCTGAACAGCTGAATTGAACCAACCAGCCACATTTCTTTCTTTCTTTCCAAGTCTTTTTTTTTTTTTTTTTTTTTTTGAAAATTAGATATTTTCTTTATTTACATTTCAAATGTTATCCCCTTTCCTAGTTTCACTTCCAAAAATCCCCTATCATCTGCCCCATCCCCTTGCTCCCCATCCCACCCATATCTGCTTCCTGTCACAGCCATTCCTCCATAATGAGACATAGAACTTTCACAGGACCAAGGGCATCTCCTCCCATGGATGACCAACTAGGCCATCCTCTGCTACACATGCAGCTAGAGTCACTATTCCATCCATGAGTTTTCTTTTAAATCTTTTTTTTTTTTTTTTTGGTTTTTCAAGACAGGGTTTCTCTGTGTAGCCCTGGCTGTCCTGGAACTCACTTTGTAGACCAGGCTGGCCTCGAACTCAGAAATCTGCCTGCCTCGAGTTTTCTTTTATTGGTGGTTTAGTCTCAGGGAGCTCTGGGGTTACTGGTTAGTTCATATTGTTGTTCCTCCTATGGGGTTGCAAACCCCTTCAGCCGCTTGGATACTTTCTCTAGCTCCTTCATTGGAGACCCTGTGCTCAGTCCAATGGATGACACTGAGCATCCACTTCTGTATTTTCCAGGTACTGGCCAAGCCTCTCAGGAGACAGCTATATCAGCTTCCTGTCAACAAGCTCTTGTTGGCATTTGCCATAGAGTCTGGGTTTGGTGGTTGTTTATGGGATGGATCCCCAGGTGGAACAGTCACTGGATGGTCATTCCTTCAGTCTCTGCTCCAAACTTTGTTTCTGTAGCTCCTTCCATGGGTATTTTGTTCCCCCTTCTAAGAAGTATCAAAGTGCCCACACTTTGGTCTTCTTCTTGAGTTTCATGTATTTTGCAAATTGTATCTTGGGTATTCTAAGTTACTGGGCTAATATCCACTTATCAGTGAGTATATATCATGTGTGTTCTTTTCTGATTGGGTTATGTAACTTAGGATGATACCCTCCAGATCCATCCTTTTATCTAAGAATGTCATGAGTTCATTGTTTTTAATAGCAGAATAGTACTCCATTGTATAAAAATGTACCACATTTTCTGTATTCATTCCTCTGTTGAGGGCCATCTGGGTTCTTTCCAGCTTCTGGCTATTATAAATAAGGCTGCTATGAACATAGTGGAGCATGTGTCTTTATTACAAGTTGGAGAATCTTCTGAGTATATGCCCAGGAGTGGTATTGCTGGATCTTCCAGTAGAACTATGTCCAATTTTCTGAAGAACCGTTAAACTGATTTCTAGAGTGGTTGTACCAGCTTGCAATCATACCAGCAATGGAGGAGTGTTCCTTTTTCTTTACATCCTCACCAGCATCTGCTGTCACCTGAGTTTTTGATCTTAGCCATTCTTACAGGTGTGAGGTGGAATCTCAGGGTTGTTTTGATTTGCATTTCCCTGATGATTAAAGATGTTGAACATTTTTTTAGCTGCTTCCCAGTCATTTGGTATTCATCAGTTGAGACTTATTTGTGTAGCTCTGTACCCCATTTTTAATAGGGCTATTTGGTTTTCTGGAGCCCAACTTCTTGAGTTCTTTATATATTCTTTGGCTATTAGCCCCCTATCGGATTTAGGATTGTAAAGATATTGTTGTGTTTTTGTCATATTGACAGTGTCCTTTACCGTTCAAAAGCTTTCAATTTTATGAGGTCCCATTTGTTGATTCTTAATCTTACAGCACAAGCCATTGCTCTTCTGTTCAGGAATTTTTCCCCTGTGCCCATATCTTTGAGGCTCTTCAACACCCCACTCTCATCAATGGACAGGTCCTGGAAAAGGAAATTAAACAGAGAAATAGTGAAACTAACAGAAGTTATGTAACAAATGGATTTAACTGATATCTATAGACCATTTTATCCTAAAACAAAATATATACCTTTTTCTCAGAATCTCACTGTACCTTCTCCAAAATGACCATATAATCGGTCACAAAATAGGCCTCAACAGATACAAGAAGACTGTAATAATCCCATGCATCATATCAGAAGTCTTCCACTATTATTGTGTGTAGTACAATGTGTGCTTTGAGCTTTACTAAAGTTTCTTTAATGAACGTGGGTGCCTTTGCATTTGGAGCATAGATGTTCAGAATTGTGACTTTTGATAATTAAGAAGTGTCCCTCCTTATCTTTTTTGATAACTTTAGTTTGAAAGTCAATTTTATTTGGTATTAGAATGGCTACTATATCAAGCAGTCTGCTTCTATCTATGTTCTACTTTCTCTCTGGAGATGTCTCTGTACATTTCGCTTGCTTGCTATTCTAAGAGTTTTCTCTTTCCATGTCCTGTCTGCTTGTTTGTGAGTGTGAGTGTGTGTGTGTGTGGTGTGTGAGTATGTGTCAGTTCTCCAAGTAGTCCTCTCTTTTTAACCTAAAAAGTTCTCTGGATAGCTCATCTTCTGTAGAACAAAGGTCCAGTCTTTTGTTTTACATATCAATCCAGTCATTTTATTCTGGGTTTCCTTTTGATTATCTTATGAATCAGTATCACAGGACAAAAGCCCTTTGATTGTTAGGAGATAACAAGGTTATATATTTTTTTCTTTACATTGCAAAAGAATTCAGAGATCTGTCTGCCTTTGCCAGGCACAGATGATAAGCTAGCTGAGTGGGACCCTGCTCTGTAATTACCATTTCCACTATGCCTGGACCTTACCTTGCTCTGTCCTAGGCGGGTGCTGAACTTAGAAATTTGTCTGCCTTTGTAAGAATAAACAAACAAACAAATAAACAAACAAAATTTAGCTGGGTGGGATCTCCTTCAATCACCACTCCCTAAATCTCTTTATCTCCTTCTTTAGTAATTTTCTAACATGTTGGCTCACAGCTGTTTTTGTAACTTTAGATCCATGAAGCCCCTCATATAAATCATATTGCAGCCTTACTTTTGCATAGCTAAGAAATTCTATATTTTCAAACCCATGCATTAAGAGCTCTTTCCCATAGACTTAAGGGCTGTCATGAAGGTTCCAGTGTTTAGGATTTTGCTAAGACATTAGCCACACCTGGGATCCTGCTGCCTTACTATCATGGAGTCCTTAAAGTTAACAGGGAGGACATTCCTTGGAAAGACTGTGAAATATGTACATTGTTATGCAAACAAGCCTTATGCCCACAGCAGCCATTCACACTCCTGAAGGCTTACACAGGGTCCATGTCCCTGGACCAGGAACCATATCACTCTATCCCCACTGGGACCATGCAGGGCTTGGCATACTTTCTATTGTAAGAGATCTCTCTGTCCATGTCCTCCTTGCTTGTGTGTCAGTTCTCCAAGCTGTTCTCTTTATTCTAAAAGATTCTCTGGATAGCTCATCTCCTGCAGAACACAGGTCCAGTCTTTATTTTACATATCATTCCAGTCATTTATTACAGATTTTCCTTTAGATTATATTGTGAATCACCATCCTATGACCCCCAGCTTCTTGATTTTTAGGAGATAGCAACCATACTTTTTTTTAATTTTTAACATTGCAAAAGCATTCAGAGTTCTTGCTGCTTTAGTTAAGCATAGATGATAAACTAGTTGGGTGGGACAGTGTCCTAAAATTACCATCTCCACTACCATCTCACCTGGGCCTGAACTCACTTGGTTCCAGCCTGACCTTGAACTCAGGATTCTGCCTGCATTTGTATCTGCCTACCTTTGTATGTTTCTGACAAGTTGGCTCATAGGGTAGCTACCACTGTTCCTTTAGACTTGTGAAGTCCCTCCTAATTTATATTACATCCTTCTATTTTTACATAGATGAGAAATCATATATTTTAGAACATGTGTATTTAGAGTTCTTTCTCATAGTCTTAAACTATGAAGGTCCCGGTATTTACCACTTTACTGGTATGAAGCCACACCTTCGACTCCTGGACTAACTCTTTCTTTTCTTTTCTTTTTTTTTCAACTTTTATTAGATATTTTCTTCATTTACATTTCAAGTGTTATCCAGAAAGTTCCCTATACCCTCCCCCCTCCCGGCCCTGCTCCCTTACCCACCCGCTCCCACATCTTGGCCCTGGCGTTCCCCTGTACTGGGGCACATAAAGTCTGCATGACCAAGGGGCCTCTCTTCAGAATCATGGCCAACTAGGCCATCCTTTTCTATATATGCAACTAGAGACATGAGCTCAGGAGGTACTAGTTAGTTCATGTTATTCTTCCACCTATAGGGTTGAAGACCCCTTCAGTTCCTTGGGTACTCTCTCTAGCTCCTTCCTTGGGAACCCTGTGTTCTATCCAATAGCTGACTGTGAGCTTCCATCTCCATGTCTGCCAGGCATTGGTATAGTCTCCCACGAGACAGCTATATTCTGGCCCTTCCAGCACTATCTTGTTGGCATATGCTATAGTGTCTATGTTTGGTGGCTGACTGTGGGATGGATCCCTGGCAGCTGCAGTCATTGGGTCCATCCTTTGGATTCAGCTTCACACATGATCTCTGTAACTCTTTCAATGTGTGCTTTGTTCTTAATTCTAGGAAGGGGTGACATGTCCATATTTTGATCTTCCTTCTTCTTGAGTTTCATGTGTTTAGTAAATTGTATCTTGTTTAGTCTAGGTTTCTGGGCTAATATCCACATATCAGTGAGTACATGTTATGTGAGTTCTTTTGTGATTGGGTTACTTCACTCAGGATGATGGCCTCCAGATCCATCCATTTGCCTAGGAATTTCATATATTTATTATTTTTAATAGCTGAGTAGTACTCCATTGTGTAAATATACCAAATTTTTTGTATCCATTCCTCTG